>PDGT01000033.1:1053324-1167463 GCA_003671415.1 Megathymus violae
TTTCTTTCTTTCGGTATATTAGACAAAGATGGTCACACATATATATTACTAATGTCATTTTTTTAATTTTTATCTACACGTTTTAAGTCTGAATGTAAATACGTTTTCAATGTATGATTGCGCTTAAAAGGATACAAGTTCGAGGGTATTAAGTAAATTTATAAAGGTAAAAAAAAAGAACTTACGTTTTATTTTTTTTCTTTTGGGGCGCGGCGAGAAATTTTGGATAATTCTCGTTTTATCCCGCTTCTGAACTATTAACTCCGGTCCAGTAAAACACAATGCGGGATCACTTGCGTTTAATTATATTCAATACATAATATCACACTGAAAATACCATTAGCCTCTAATCACTAGGTGTTGCTTCCAGCGACTCTCGCCACCGACTGCGCAAACCACCATTGACATAGTTCTTAAGAACGCTTAACAACGCCACCAAGTGGAGATTAGTGATAGTTGACTATTATAATCAATTGACATACTTTATTTGTAACGACATGTAGAAAAACCGTAATATAAACATAAATAACATTATAATTACTAAAGTACGCTAACAAAATACACTTAAAGGATTCGATAGGAGGGAACTCAAATAATAATAAAATAATAATAACTCGGATCGCTTCGCGTGATTCCAGAGATGTTAGCTGCGTCGCTATTACGCAACATTGGGCAATGCGTTCTTCAACGAACCCTTGCTAATCGACGGAGGCTGTGGCAGGCGTCACTGATGTTTCAACCGTGCTGGAGACTGGTAGCTTTGTCGTTTGTTAACAGCGTATTCGCTGGGAAATGTTACTCTACTCGAATTACCAAATATTCGTCGCCCAAAATCTCTGACAACGGCACCAGCAAATGCTGTTCATAAGACATATATTTTGTGTAACAAGTAAATATTTTAACAAAAAAGAATTTCAATTTGATGAAGGTGAATTTCTTTGTTTTCCTCTTCTATTTTTCACCCTTAGTGTTGGTATTTTCTTTTCAAATTTAAGATGATTTAAAATTATTTTTCAAAATCGGTTAGTCAATGATATAGTTCTGAGGTAACAATCATAAAACATACAAACGAAATCGGTTACAAATATTACTCATTACATTTACAGCCGGGAACCCTAGCCCACATGTTCGGAGTTGACCAATTAAATTTAGGGTAAAAGCCAAAAACGAGATGGTCCATCGGATAAGTATTCACTGCCGCCCTTGCACATTCATAACGCCAGAAGTGTTACTGACACGTGCCGGACAAGAAGTAAGTTATGTTATTATTCCGATTTTTAATATTATTTTGTAAATTTGGCGATTAAACAAGTGAAATTATAAATAATAGTACAAAAGGCGACCTTTTTACTAATAATCAATATCTTCCAGGCGACCTTTTGGAATAGTTAATACACTTTTTCTCTCAACACGGTGTGATGCATGACTGTCTATAAAATAATAACGTAGACATTTGTTTTTATTATTATTTTTCGACGCTCTCTTTCCCGGATTAATCAATTAAATTCTAATTCAGAATTGGGACCTGATTAGGACTTAATGAGCTTATACATATATTGATATCCTTGAGTTAAGCCAAACTCAATTGGTCGTAGTGCTTCTTCCTAAACGTCGGTCTAGGTGATAGTCAAGCGTTATTTCTTGTTTTCGAGGGCTGAGTTCTGTACCATCGGGTTTTAATCCGAGCAGTAATTGTACATAGCCGACATTCTTTATTTACACCGTCATTGAAACAAATTGTCCCACTGCTGGGATCACAGAATTTTCGGACGTACTTTATGCAATAAGCTCCGAAAGAAAAAATAAGTATTCAATATATTAATACTAATTATTACACAAATTTTCAAAATATTCTCCTTCATACTCTAAGTACATATATAAAATTCCATTCGCGCAAATCAATTTTGAAAACTTTTGGCCAGTCTTGATCAGACAAGTCAAAAACCTCGTGGAACTGTACTCTGTAGGGTACGTGAGTTAAGGTTTCAAAATTAGAGACCTCAATAAACGCCTTTGGTCTAAGGCTAAGGCTAAGGGACTATGTGACGAGATGTTATCGTGCTGCAGCGTGATTTCCTAATACTGTAGTTTTCCAGCATTGGCGACAACAAAGTATTGGTACGAAAGTTTACGAAGGTTCAGCGGAAGACAGTAACGGCCATAAAAACCAGGTACTGATAAGAACTACCTTGAGAACTCACTACTACTGCTTGCTATATTTTCTTAAGCGACTCTCGCCCTTATGCCTTAGGTAAAGGGACGAATATTGCATATGCGGTTTCTTTAATACCTGGTTCGTGTATGCTCCATATTTTCTGAGGACATTGACGCAAATGGCGTAGAAAGTTCTGGAAGGCTCGGAAATTTATATAAATAGCGAGCAGGGCCGTAGGGCATTCAGATCTCTCTACGAAGCGAAATACCTGTGATCAACGAGTGCGACTGTTTATCAGTATTCAAGTGTAGTAGCTGCCAATCAATTTTATCGTTTTTCGAATCCGTGTATCTTGACACGTAACAATATGTCCGCACCGTGATAAAAAATTGCCGCCATTTTTTTGGTAACGTTGTGAGGTCTTTTGTAATTTTGCCGGCAATTGTTCTTCTGAGACGAGTTAAATGTACTTTTATTTTCCAGATCCATGATTAATCAGTAGTAAATATTTCTGAAACACGTGAATTTTTATGCTTCGTTTTCAAAACGTGGATGTATTTCTAGGCACTAATTGGCATGAGCCTCTTTTTTGCTTTGCTTCTGGCGAGTAAACGAGGGATTCAACGACAACAAAGGTTCCTCAGTCCGAGATGTTGATGTGAGAAGGTATGAACGTTCCCCGAAGTAATGCTTAAAATTTTCTCGATGTCCGTGTATGTGATTCGTAAATCTTCTTCAAGCAAATTTTAGTAGACCATACATTTTCGATAATTACTTTCGCCCCTTTTAAATTCAGTAAACCATTTAAAAATCCAAGATATACAACTGTTATCCCTAAGTTTGATTGTAACTGTTGTAAACTTAATTTTTCGGTAAAAATAAATTTAAATCGTAATCGATCATGGCGTCTAAATGTTCACGGTTAAGCTCCATCGTTTCCAATAAAAAACTCGGGAAGCACTGCACTCGACACAGAGTGGTTAGAATATTGTTATCTTTTAAATTTGAGCAAAGGGCTCGCTGACCTTGCTTGTACGTTTAACCTTTATTGAAAATTCATAAAATTAATATATGGGCGGACTAAATGATTTGAGGCGTTTTCTACCAGTGATGATAATGATACTCTGGTGATGATGAAAAATTGCGGTATACACATACCAGGACTGGCCACTTGATGTTCTAGAGTAATCGTGACATATGTCTGTTTGTATTGCTTATTATGGTCGTCAACAAGATTGTGGTGTAAAATAAACAAATTAAATATTACCAGGACACTGCGCATATTCTGCTAATAGCTCCAGTTTTCCGTAAAATAATATTTTGTATAAACAATAATCATTGCCATTGTATGTATATGAGATGGTAGAATTTCTTAAAAAAAATAAATTTGAGTTATATATTGAAATAAACTTTCTTTTTAACAAAATACATCCAGGTGAGTTGCATTTTAAAATCTCAAAACTTATTGGGTGAGTCTTTCGGTAGTGTTATGTTTGGGGCGCGACAGTAATCCACATATGTAATGAATGTATAAAACTATGATAGCGTGATGAACGAATGCTGTAGCCACTACAGTATCTTTTCTTATGAAACATCAGTAGTAATCTAGTGATTTAAAGAAGTTTTCCCGCACAAGAAACTCGAGACTCGACTCCAAATCCTGCATGCACCACTAATTTTTCAAACAACATCGTAACGAAACCTGTATGCCTGAGAGTTCTCCATGTTTTCAAAGGTATGTGAAGTCTGCCAACCCGCATTTGATATATTAGGAAGACTATGGCCTCAACCCTATCGTTGTGAGAGGAGACCCGCCCCTAGCAGCGGGACAATATGATGATGAATGATGGTCTCTTACGGTAGAGTTATGACGGATAAAGCATCCAGTACGCTGCTATAGTGACATGTCAGGCTTCATTCACTACCCTACGCTAATTTCGTACTCATATGATGCTCAACATACGATTCGCGACTGTAATAAAGATAAATTTACTGAGTAGTAATTATTAAAATCAACGGAAATAATGATTATATCCGGGAACCGAAAACAATACGATCCCTAGGTAACTTAGAGAACAATATTCAAGAATATACAATTACAGTTGTGAAATAAGTTTAAATGAAAAAAAGACACATAATGCAGCAGAAATTCGCAACTACCAAAACAAAATCGCTTTCGCAAGTTATACGTATATTTATATGTATAACGAATCCTGTAATCATTCAATATATAGATCATTTAATTTAGATTAGCTTTAAATAATTAGCGGCCAAAATTGAAACTGCCTGAGGCGTATTTCATCACGTTTCTCGCGGGTAGATTTGTTGAAGGGTTAATTCACTTGCCAATTTTAATATCATAATTTCTTATACCGTCCAAACCCCTCCAACTCAAGCTTAATAGTATTATCTGAGGATAGCAATCTGTACTCCACATCAGCTAATAATGAGCACAAAATAGATAATAAATAAACGCTCCCACACTTACATTTCCATCCCAAGATTGTCTGTGTTACAGGTGACATAGACTTACATAAATGTTACATCTCAAATACCGAAGATCCAAAAACCAATATTAATCTGTCACATTTATGTCTGCCCCGATGAGTAGAGAGATGGTCGTGCAAAAAGAAGCGCAATATTAGGTTGGACAATTGAGGTCAATTTGGTGATGGATATAAAACTTGTAAACAAATAATAAATGCTTGTTAACGTTAAACCTAAATCATGCAGTAGCCATAAAATAACATAAATGACGCCGAGCAAACACACGAACCCCTATCAAACATAAACAAATTGATTTAATCGCAGTGTAAACACTTGAGCGAAGAGAATGTGAAAAAACAATGTTATGTAACAATGCCCCTAGCTTTAGGAGTCAACAGGGAAATTAATATAAAGCAAGCATACTTCGAGTGTAACAAAGGCAGCTGTTCAGATTTACAATAATACCCTTTCGCTTGGGTCAAGTTTCTTTGTTTCAAAATTTTGTCAGATTTTTTATAATATTTTTACACCATGTGTAAAATAATACATACTTATAATTTTAACACAATTTTATTATTATTATTATGAATACAGAGGTAGCATCCGTCAGACTTGTCAAATGTCAATGCTACGATGAACGGGTCACTTAGCAACAAAAATTGCACGGAATCCAAAACCTTATCTAAATAAACCTCGGAGTTGAAAAGACATAGAAGACGACATAAGAAGCATTAGATTAGGAAACGATCGTTGACGACGATTGAAGTCAGGAGGGCAGACTCAGAGGAATATGGAGAATGCTCGTTGAGGATCGTTAGCTAGATCTACGAAGGGTTGTAGTGTTGGCATATTTGGTGTTAAAAGGACATTTCAAGTTGTCAGTTGAAAGAACAAAAATCCAAGACAGATTTTCTTAAGTATTTTAATTTGGATTTAGGTATCGATCACAGATACATACATTTCTGAAGACTGTTTTAATGGCTCATTAATTGTCGTGCTTTCAGTAAGCATGTTAAGTGTGTTAAGCTGTTAGTTTTTTCGTTAAATAAGTCGGCTTCGTTACTGGACTCCGGGCGGCATGTATGATCTTCTGACATTCAAGTTAATCGTTAACAACATTACCATTCTGCTCAAGATCAACACGTGGCAATTCTTCATCCTTTCTTAGTTGTGGGTAATACAAAAAAGTTACATTCCTCGCATACCTGTCCTTGACCGACTTTTTTTAATACTTTGTGATGAATGACACTTTTGAAAGTTGGCAAATACACAAACCTAAATCAAGGGATTTACCGCTTTAAAAATCGCCACACATTGTGGTTGCATGATTTGTGGACGTGTAAGAAGAATTATACAATTTTATTGCTTTGTTGATAACTTCCTTTAATGTGGATTATTTAAGAAAATTTTGGAATTAGCAGCTTATCTTTTCCTTTCGGTGTGTTTAGTCTGGAGCCCTAACTAGTGTTTTTAACGTCAAAGTCGCCTCCTGGAACAATTTTGTTACCAAAGCATCTTTAAAAGGCCACATACTGGACTTTTTTATTAAATATCACGGAAATGGTGTAGCTTTATGTGTTATTAAAAACCTCATGTAAGATATATTACTGAAATGGTTATTAGTTTAAGTTTAGAGCATACATTTTCTCGCTTTATATGTGATTTTATTAGCCAAACAGGATACTAATAAATAAAATTTTAATAATTATTTATTTATTACCCTGATTCAATTTAATAGGCATACATTTTAAATGACTTTTTCGTTATCATTTTCATACAATTATAAAGCGCAATAGCATATTGTTTATCAATCGGCTTTGATCTATTACCTTAAAATATGGGACATTTGGTTGCCCTCTAAATCTCAATGATACCCATATCAAATATCTTTCTCAAAATTGCCATCGCTTTCCCTTGTCCATTATGTGTACCGTATCAATTTATGGCTTCAACATGTGTGTGAAAATGGTCGACGCGGCGTAACAATAAACGACATTTTTATACAGCAAATAAAAGAAACGGGGAAGGTTAAGAAAATGCGTGTTCCTGAAGCTGTTGTGTGAAAGTTATTTCGATACATGTGACGTAGCTAAATAATACAAATCTTTGCAGTACTCAGTGAATTGATCTGTCGATTTTTTAACGTAATAAGGTTTCATTAAGCGCATCTTGATTATCGCGTTGTTCACCCAAAGCTTTTTTGTAAGAATATGAACTTATGTAAAATCTATTTTCTCCATCTTTTTGTGTAATATAATCCACTTCACAAATAATTAAATATTTTTTTATTTGTTTTCCAGTATTAACCCAATGTAAAATCCAATTTCATTTATTAAGAATGTACATATGTTCGTGATTGGCACACTAAATACAAACGAGTACTTATAATAATGATGTTTATCATCCAGTAGATTCAGGAAAAATTAGACGTGAATGACGGACAGGCAGATAGATAGGAAATTCATCCTCCAAGGCTTTGTCAGATGTGCGGTCCATCAAAATGTATTTAACTATTATTAATTTGTCATCGTTTTGCTATGGAATATTCCGCAGAAACAGATCCAATCCTGGGGATGAAAACTATCTTAGATTATAAAGTATGATATAAGTTGAATATACCACGATTTCTTTAATTCTGTTTAGAAGTTTTAGTGTTATACGTGTTCTAATAGACAGACAAAGATTCCAAAAAAAAAAAATGGAAAGCAAAGTAAAAAATTTAATAAAATAAAAAAATATTCTACGTACGGATTTGGCCCTGTATCACTTATCTTATTAGTATACTTATAGTTTAACAATAGAACACAACAATAATCATTAACGGAAAAAAAAACACTAAGAAGCTTTTTTTCTTCTCTATCAATAAAAAGTAAGAGTTTCAGTGTGTAAACGTGTACTATCTACGGGTATCCTCACACTGAGCTTTGAAGTTGTCGAGAAAAAAAGTGCACATAGTGAACAGAGAGTTCTAATATCCTGCAAAATGTTAATTAAACTATCGAAGCGTAGTATTTAAAATGTTTTGTGAGAATGTTGTTATGAATGATGTACTTTTTAGGAGTTTGGAAGTAATGTGAGTCTTATTGGTAAAGTCTAGTTTTAATACCAGTTTTAAACAGGCTGTACTGACTTGAATATTAGTGAACCTTATTATAGTTTTAGATATAAATGCTCTGGTACTTACATACATCTAAATGTTTCATGGTACCCTTTTCATAGTTGTCGGTCAAATTCACTATTCATAAAGTCGGAGAATTTGGACTCTGTGTATCCATTTCATTCAACAAAACAACAGTGAATTATAAGTGATAATTTTTGTTTATTGTTTCTGCGATAATAATAATATTTCTTTATACGCCGCCACAAATTATAAACGTGTTGTTCTATAATAGTGACTTAAATGTCGAAGTCACCACACTGTTTCTGGGTCAATGTTGACCCAAGGGTCATCTCAGAATTAAAGCACTCGTCTGTGTCGTAACAAAACTCAGAACATTTACGATCTTTTTACAACAAGGAATTTGTACAATCTTGAAAATTCTTTTATTTCCAGAATAATTTTTGTAATAATCTTTACGTCTGTCAATTGTCAACCGACGTCCGATTTTCCCAAAGGATCTTTCTCTATCTTTCCGACATAATTTTCTCCTAGTTACTTTGTTTTGACAGCGCTAGGTAACGGTTGCTTAACTTTGAATCACGTACAGCCGAGATAAAGCGGATGGGATTTATAATGAAATAAGTATATTTTGAAAAATACGTATATTTTACTCTTCATAGCCCGACGGTTTATATCAATCAAAATCAAAATCATTAATTCATTTTGGTATTCTGTGAATATAATTAGGTACGTCATTTTTTGTTTCTACTACCGTTTCGAAAAGGTTCTTTAACATTGCGGAGAAGAAACAGCTAAATAACTCCTTAGCAAATGAATCAATGACATGGTTGATTAACTTGAAGTTTAGCCGAGCATTTTTACTTCGGTATTAAATACTTGATTTGAAATATACTTCAAAGCTGAATAATAAATATCCACTTCTAACCAGTACTTCAAACCTGTAAAGTAGTGTCCGCTCGTTAGAGAGACCACATAAATGACGTAGACCACAAATGCAGTTTGTGGCGCGTGTATTCTAGCTCGTGTTCTCAAAATAATGATGTTCACATTTACAGTTTCCTCGCCGGAATAAAACAAAACTCCATTAACATACAGGTAGTGTTGGAAAACTAATGCATTATTAATTTTGAAAATTGAATATTATATTGTTTAAAACAAAATATACTTTCGTCATTACACTATTGGAAAACATAAGCCAGAAGATACATACATACTTGAAATGAATGGTCAGGACGAAGTTAAAGAATAAAAATGATAATATTAATAAAATAATTTTACAATTACCTAATGATACCATCTAATCTTTATGTACATATCTAATCCTTGCATAATAATCTGATAAAGTTGGTAATTCTATTTTGATTGATTCAATTTTACAATAAATGATTGTCGAATGTTTCCTAAAATTGGACACTAGATCGGCAGGTGTAGGTACCCCAACGACGATTACAAGACCCTATCGAGGTGTAACATAATTTTGGAGTCCTAATCAAATTCTCCTGCTGGCACACCCTACAACACAACGGACGGGACCGGCCACCAGGTCGATTTTATTGGAGGTCGCTAGGTCTGTACGACACAATTTAATTCCGAAGATACTCACGAATGACAGTTAGGTTGCTTTTCGGGATCGTTTAAATGATCAGATAACCAGCCTCAGTTTAAAATAAACCATTCAGTGTCACGTATTCCAACGTGTTTTTATTAGTGTCGGAGAATCACTTAACGGGTGTTATTTGCCGTCTTCTTGGTAATTAACGCGTCATTAATATTTTTGGTGTTACAAACACCCATATAGCGAGGACCACTTACCGCTCGTTTTTCAGTTACTGACATAAGAAAATACTTGTGTTTATTATTAGCAACGCTGTGTGTATACTAGTGTATTCTTATGTTTATAACATAGCATACATTTGTTCTGCTAATAAGTAATGTGTGTGTTTGGAACGGAAATTTTCTTTTTGTTTGGTTTAAGGTCTTTGCTCACATGATACATAATAGCCTTTACCTCACTGCATCGAAAAAATCGCTAAGTTAGGTCTAAACATACATATATAAAAATGTCGTTTCATTCGAGTTTTAATCGTTTCTAGATGATATAAAAAATACCAGGGTATATGTTGTATACGAACTGAGGTGATTTGGTTCTCATAATATGAATTTTTGAAAAATCATGCTTTGTAATTAATATTTTTACCCTTACGATAGTAACGATACGCCCGCCGCGCGATCCGCAGTACTTTCAGTTCCAAACGGAACGCGTTTGAGGGAGGATCTATGTTACCCGTCGATTCGCAGCGCGCCGTTGAATTTCCGGTAGTAATTATACTTTCGGTGACACGAGAGCGTTCCGAAATTATATTACCTATTAGGTACTGTCCGAAGAACTGTAATTAAAAAAAATAAATATTAATTATTATTAAACAACGGCGCATACGGCGATCGTAGATAAACACGGCGCGCATTAGGCTCGTCGATAGGAGGGCCGGGTAGGTACCAAAATGCCTATAGCGGACGGAAACTGTGGCCTTAACGTCTTTCGATAGACCAAATGAGGCGGTTGATGATGTGATGTTGCCCATGGACACCAGTTAATAAGGGAATCGCTATAGTTTTCCGGTGATATGCCGTTATTACTTTGAGATATCTGAAAGATAAGTCGTGTTGTACTCGGTTAGAAACGTAAACATCCGTGATCCGATTAATGTATTTTTGGATCTTATATAAATGTAAGTACGAAAGAAATCTTCGATAGCTCGATTCGAGAATACAGTGATGCCATGTTTTACAAATCGCCAAAGTTATTCCTGACAATTGAAGGTTACGTATTTTTACTAATTACAACTCGTTCTCAAAAAGATATACATAAAAATTGTCTCATAGCCTTAACATTGCAAGATTCAATTTATTTTCATAGTCTTTACATTGCAAGGTTTTTAAATAATATTATTGTGGTTGCGTCACAAGATTTATGTGTACCATAGCACATAAATCATACTTTTTGTCAAGTTCAACTTAGCAACGTTTATGAGTCTCGGGGGACAGACTTGCATTCATGTTCGTCTAATGATCCAAAAAAAGTTACGAGGCCTGAGATTTTTTATGGCGAGAGTGTAGAGATTATTGCGGCCCATGGATATTAACATAGGCATCGATGTAAAGTACCTCTGGTGTGTAATAACAAAAATTATAGTGGTTTTCTCAACGACTTAGAAAATTGCGGAAGAAGATTGTACGTTAATCGAAACATTTAATGCGCTTTTATTTTTCTTAAGAATGAGGTTTCAATGATAGATGAAGTTCTGCAATGCCCAAACATGTTAAAATGTTTGACAGCTGAAAGGTAGTGGAAAAAATTCTTTAACACTTTTGTTATTGGTAATAAAAATGAGTAAGTAATAGATAAATGAGCATTATCTGACGTGGTGGAAACTTGTTAGTGTGTCTTAGTTATTCTTATGGAACAAAAGGAAATTATGGACAAAGTTCGGTAATGTTAGACGTGATTGAAAGTCTGTTTGACAGATGCTATGAACAAAAATAAAATCGCAATATGAAATCAATCCGTACTGAAGTATTGTGGTTAAATACAGATCAGGCTTACAATATGTAATGATATAAAATAATCTTAATTTTCGTTATCACACTCGTGACATTTACGTGAAACTGAAAGGTTGTCCCATTTATGATAATTTTTCTCTTATTCACTATTGTTGTGAAAACTCAGTCATCCGTTGTCTCCACAAAGACGTTCTTAAACTGATGTCGTTACAATAATCAAGCCGTTATAAGATTTCGTTCCGACAAGAGACCGCAGAAAGTCATCTTTATTATAGAGATAAACAACAGCGTTTTGTGTTCATCCAATCAGATTTCAACGTAATTCTTAACAAAATACGATTTACATTTCAGTAACACACGAGTTTTCTTTTCCTCCGTACTGTGAGTGTTTTGATTTAACCTTCTTGTATTTTGTTATACAAATAACCACGAAACTTTTTTCGTTCTTAATCTGCTACCTCTTTCATTTATGACTTATAAAATTGAATTTACGTTATTGGCAAAATGAAGCGCTCTTAGTCCCACGCTTTGTTGGACAAATGTAGCAATTAAAGCAATGCGGTCCTATTGCTTACGATAGGACCGCATTTTAGATCAGACATCTTAATTACCTGACTTAAAATTAGTGGTTGTTGTTTAATTGTTTACAATTCATCTCATGTTTGTGGCCTTTAAGTAGCATAAGGACTACCATGCCATAAGTACCATAAGGGTTTGACTCAATTATAGGCTTATAACATAGCGCAGGCAGTCTACCGTACGTTAGGCAGCCACGGTACAATCACGGCACGGTTACTCACGCGTGAGCGTGACACATGTTACCTACATATTTCTGTTATGCAACCATATATTGATGCTATAGTATTTAATAAATATCTATTGCATCTATGATGTTTATGGTATATGTGTTATATTGTATTTAAATTCATATATAACTATTAGTATATTGTCTTTTAATTCGTCAAACCTTTCTTTATAGGATCTCTTATTTAGACAATAGGTACAATCTACACCTCATACATATAAACCTACCCTAAAACTCAACATAAGCCTTTGACTCTTGGAGTGACTCATCGTTGTGGTCAGAGACAGTTTAGTAATGTACGCTTCGGGCCTTTGCTACAGTGAGCAGCTTAATGCTCGGAACTATAAAGTACAAACAATATAACAAAACGTATACTTTAAGAAGCACTTAGTGAGCCGATTTGTTAAACTACCTACTCAAGTTTGAACTCAAATTAAAAGGAGTTGAGGAAAGACATTTTCATTAGTCAGGCTGAGAATAATCGAGTACTTCGTGAAAACTTTATAATACTCAATTGCCGTTGCGTCATGATCTTGATGTAAAATTGTTCGTAAGATCATTAATTCCTATAACTTTTTGGAAGAATTTCCTGTTCTTTAAAATTAATATTGTACTTTTAATTACTTATTTCTTGTTCGTTTGATTATTGTTATGCAGCACCGTTTAAGGTTGTCGCAGTTATCTTTCGGTGAATCTCGTTTATTGTTTTCATTGTTTCACTTCTTCGCCATTATCATCATAATTCGTAACTGTTCCAGTGCTGGGCGAGCCCACAATGGGTTGTGGTTGGTTTTTTCTCAAAATGAGAGATATTAACGCTACTAGCTTTTGTCAAATGCCGGTTAGCAAACTTCATATATCTTTGAGAAGTTTCAGGTGTATTTACCGTACAAATGATAGTTAATTTTAATATGCACAACCTTTAAATTCGTAAAGTTTGCGGGATTCGAATGAGGTTTAAACTTCATGGTCATTGTATTGTCATTTGTTAAGGACATAAGTGATTTCTCTATTTCGTCGTCAATATAATTCTTTGATGATAAAAAAACATAAAGAAAACCTTTTTTTGACCTAACTTTGTAATCCGTGTTTACGTTTCATTCGGATTTTATTTATCTATTTTAACTCAGTGGAAAAATACAAATTCTGATTTTCACTTCAAAAACTAGGCACATTCATATCAACTTTCACCAATATTTCCGGCATTATGATTAATATCAAAAAATGGACGACTTTTTTTATTTTTTGTAGAGTGTTATATATACATATTTATTATAGTAATTTTTCATTTTGAGTTAACATAATATGTGAATTTTATGTTAAGTTTTTAGGACTAACAAATTTAAATAAAAAGTCACTTACTTGGCTTTTTAAGTGTTTGTTAAAAAAACTCATTTTAAACTTTTACAAATACTTCTCTCATACAGAAATATTGCTACGTTGAAACGAATAGTAATTATATCTACGTTTCAATAATATTGCACTCTACCTTTTATAGTGTAGTTTGTAAAATGTTTGGCCTAAGATTGTCTGACAGACATCGCGCTTAAGAATAAGGTAGCGTTTTGTAAAATTAAATCAAAATAAAGTATTTTCTGTTCCTCCGATATCATTATTATTACTATTGTGAATTAAAAATGTATTGTATTGTATTGCAAAAAATAAACGTATGACTAATAGTTGCAGGGTATTCTTCCAACTTTACAAGAAAGGTAAAGATTTGAAATCTGGAGATTATAAACTCGTGATCCCTTATTTGATCTTTAGAGGGTGAAATTTGTTAAGATCTTTAATTACGTACTTGTTTAATATAATCGAAATTACTAAAAACTAGTTTTGACAACTAATATTTGATACGACACTTTCATATAAACTTACGCTACTGGAGGTGAAATTTTTAATCAATGTCTACGTTATAAAAGTTTAAAATAATAAAGATTTACCTTTAACCGCTTCTGCTGGGTGTCGATCAATCACTCAGAATTTAGATTTTAATGTTAGATTGCGTTTAGAATCAGAAACTTTTATTCAACATAAAGGTGATGTACCTACTGGAATCAGTTAGTTGAAACCTTCCAAAGTCATAACCATAATTATTGCCTTTCCAAAATTTGGTTTTCCTCTTTCGCAAATCACGTATAGGAACACCTTTTTTATTTTCGAGGAGGAAACCTTCAAAAGTTACCCGGTGCCGTGGGAGTGCTGCTGGCATATGTGGGATTTTTACCGCACTAACCCCCCCTCCCCCTGTGAACTTCCTCAGCGTTAAGTAGAGGACTCCGAGATCTCTATAGGAACGCAACCGGAGTCCGTTGAGCGCGGTGCCCCTGTCAGGCTCTGTCGGGGAGTGACAGCGCGTCCCGTCCTGCACCATCCGATCTTATCGATGGTATGCGGCCACGCATACCGCCTTAGTTCCTCGGGTCACTAGCCACACGGTTCGAGCTCCCACTGTTACCGCCTGCGAAACCGGAAGTCCCCTTTTAGTCACTTCATACAACAGGTGGGCAATACCGTAGCTCGTAGTCTAGCCCCGAGCTACAGGGACAAGGTCACCTAGGTTCACCTAGGAACACGTAGGTCCCGAACTTGGGATAACAAGACGGGGTCATTTTTCGCATTTGTTTATAGATGAAATCAATTTGCAAGAAAGTTTGTATCGATCTCAATAAATAACGCGGCTGTTTCAATTATGTACAGAAGTAGATTTATTTATAGTAATACCAAACTCTGGTTCAAGGGTACACTCGATAGCGTACAGAGCAGATAGCTACAGAAGAATAGGTATCTGTTACATTTGATAACAATAAAAATTAAATAAAGAAAAGGAAATTAAAATTTTCAAAAAAACGTTACTTGTTCAGATTAGATAAATGATAGTACTCGGTAAACACAAATATAATAATTCATATTGAATTAGCTACAAGTTTGCAACGGTCCACAGCCCGATACTCGCGTGTCCCTACAACGCATTTATTTCTTATCTACTATATATGTTTGTTACCTCTGAATTTCATCTTTTATTAATCAAAATTCCTTTTTTGTTTGAGAGTGTTATATATTATACTTCCTGTTTGATCTTAAATTTGAAAAAAAAAATACACTTCTAAGGGTGAAAATTAGGAGAGGAAATTCAAATTAAAGTCGGTTTTCTCTGACCTTTATTATTCAAAATATGAATTCTAGGATTAATAAATAATCAATTAGGGTTTCAGTACAATATAAAATCGATAACCAAATCGAATAGAATCTTTGATCGTTTTCGGAAGTAAGTCAACCTAGCATCAATTCTGTTTCAATGTTTGGATGGACAAGGGTATAACAATTTTCGAGCAAGTAGCGCCGTCTAATATTATATAACTGTGTGACCGAGATGTTTAAAATTGATGGGGTTTTGGCCCTTCGCGGATAATTGTACGTCACAAGTTCTTTTTATATTTATAAACAGTGATTGTTTCTGTGTCTCAACTTAGTGGTTAGTATGTTCCATTTATTTATATATTTCAAAAGTAAGTTAATTTTACAAAATCATTATTTTATTACAAATTCAGGCATAACAACTAATTTTAGAATTGAAAAAATTCAAATAAAGTACGTAAATAATACTAATAGTGTACGTAGATTTCTAGGTCCAAAACAACCGCTTGACGTTTGGTCTACTTTCAAAAACACTTTTAGGCGTGAAATGACAGACTTCACAGCATTAATACGACGCATTCGAACAAGATTAAATAATCATATCTCTACTGAATCTAATTGAAACCTGTTAAATTCCACGGTTAGCGAGATAATACATATATTCTAGCAAGCCGCCCCCGCTTCGCTTCGGGGATACAACGCCCACACAATACAAATAAAAAATAAACAACTCGTTTATTTTAAATATTAAAAATTGCTTCTCATGATAAGTTTTGCTCAAGACACTCAAAATTTTAACCCTTAAAGTTCCACATAAAGTAAGTACTAAAGATGTTCGATATTAGATGCTCGATATTGTTAAGGTAAAATAGGCTTAAGCCATCCTTGAAACATTTTTCGTGGGGAAATCGTCATGGGTATATCGGGGATAAAGGATCAGTTATACCGGAATTCTTTCTTCGCATCACCGCTGGCTGGAATCACGGGAACGCTATCGCATTCTTCCGCGATTACGATATCTTTATCTCTTGTCAAGGTTGTGATGGGGTTGGAGTTTCCTCACTTCATCTACCTTAAAACACAACACACACAATACAGCACGCGCCACCTCGAGGCCTTAAGTTACGATGACGACGAACATCTCCGTTTTCACGGCCTAGGCTTCATTCAAAGAGGACCCAGTAGACCCTTCTCCGATGCCCCGTTCTCCTGCTACGCACTGGATGATCTCCTCCTTTGAGCCTAAGCTAAACTTTTTTGTTATTGGTGCACCCTGCTGAAAAACGAAAGATCGCTACGGCGAATTAACTAATTTACAAATTGCAGACGAGCCACTTGATTGGTCAGTGGCCAACGTCGCCCATGGTAATCAGTAACATCAAAGAAAGAAACGTCTCGAAGCCGAATGAAAACGAAGCTTGAATTTATGGAAAGTCCTAATATTGTTTTTAATGTTCTTTTTTTTCCAATTCCAATTCTTCTTTTATCGTGAATAAATAACGAGACAATAGATGCTCATTTCAACAAAGGCCGATTTAGCTGTATTAAGACCAATCTTCACTTTTCTATCCTAATCGATTCATCGAACTTTCGTCGACCCATTTTAGGAAAAATTTGAAATATATTTAAATAAATTAATAAAAGAAAGATTATCGACTTTATTCAATTTTTAAGCTAAGAATGAACAGGCGTTGAAAGTTTAGATTGTATAGTGCTTTTATTACGAATTATATCAATTATTACCAAAATATAAATAAAAATAAATAATGTAATAATAATAATAATAATAATATTTTATTGGAAACACCCACGCACTAGGATTCCCTGTGTTGCGGGTGGCATGGACAAACCCAAATATGACATTACAAACACCCACGACCCGAAAGCAAACATTTATCTGTCACATAAATGTCTGCCCCGGTTGGGAATAAAACCTGCCACCTCTCGCTCGGCAGGCGAGGTCACTACCAACTGGGCTATGTTGTATATATGAAACAGTTTCATTAAATTGGATCAAGAATATAATTTAAACAAAGGGTAAGGTTATCTAAATTTTTAAAGATATTATTTCAATTAAAAATCTACGATATTAATAATCTGCGCAGTTATGAATTTTTCATCTTTTTTACATTCTATTTTTTACATCTTAAACTGTCATACCCATCAAACGATATTAATTGGTCGTCACTCAGATAATTGAAACGGCCACAAATCCAATGGCCTTGAGCGAAGGCATTTTATTAAAATCTTACGATTGCTATTAGTCAAGCAGTCTAAAAAAATTATTTATCTTCACAACACGTCTTACACATTGTTTTTTGAGTTTAATGCGTGGACAAATCGAAAGCTTGCGTCACTGTCATAACCGAATTTTCTAAATAACAAGTTGAGAGTAAATTGACCTAAAGACGTACTAATAATAATTGTTATAAAGATAATTCCAAAAAGGAAAATTAACTGTGAAATCAAAAAACTAAACATATAGATTTTATCTACAATAAATGTAATAACAACAACAACAAAATCCTCTTTAATGCACACTAAAAAATACTATATAGAAAAGTTTAGATACAAAATTTTAGGTACAACCGGCGGCCTTATCACTTAATTAGCGATCTCTTCCAGACAACTTATTGAGCGAATACCCGTACAGTAGATGGAGTAATGGGACAGGGTAGGGGTGCACAATTATGAAAAATGTTTATATTTGTTTACTTTGTCAGCAGATAGCGTAATTCCAAAAGTTGAATGGTAAGGTGTAAGAAATGATAAGAAAGGGATAAAGTGGTATTAAGATAACAAAGATATAAATTGTATTATACGGTTATGAAGGCCACAATGTATTTTGTATAACTTTAAATTGCATAGTTAAAAATATACAAGAAAATTCACGAAAATTGACAATTAATCTCTATTCCTCCTCAAATCCGCAATTACTGAGCTTAAAATTTTGAAATATATATAAATGAATCTATATTGCTGCTTAAACACATATAAAATCTAGAAGAAAGATAAATCTTTAAATTACAACTGAAGATGAAAATATTCCTAGATACATACATACATGCAGTATGGAATTTTATCCTACGCGAATGACATAGACTTGACCGTTTTTTTATTTATTACGGTAACCCATACTACTTTCACTAAGGCTTCTAGACATACATAGATAGACAGATAGATTCTAGGATACTATTCTGTATACGTAATGTTGGGAAGTGGAGACGAGTAAAAGACCTGAAGGTTGTTTTACATGATTGATTTATCATAATAATGTAGATTACATTATTATAGGCATAGTGAAATGCACAGTAGTTCAATACATTGATAATATAATACCCTTGTATTATTATTATTAAAAGATAATTGCGTTAAACTGCATTTTAAATTTTCAATACACTTCTATTTTGAATATTATACTTTGACTAAAGTAAGATTGCCATACTGAAGAATGAAGCATCGTTTGAATTAATTTACTTTCTGCACTAGTAAACATTTTGAAAATATTCAATTTCGGTAATCGTAATTGGATCTAGATAGTTTTCAATTATGAGGTAAGTTTTTATTATAGATCAGCAACTTTAGGCATTTAATATTGAAAGTACTTCACAAAGGCTGACGTAGTCTGTCAATTTAGAACAGTTAACAGAAATCTGAACAAATACTCGAATTAGTTCATTTAAAAAATTGTAATTGCTTTTTAGTAGTTACTTGAGTTTTTTATGAAGTTGACTGATATCTATTTAAAATCATATCAATTATCATTATATAATTATTTTTAGTTGCAATTGCTTAATAGTTTTTCCCTAACAACGACGCGAGGTAATAGAAGTAAATTCTTGACGGTCATAAGTAATGTGATATAGCTAAAGCATTTTTGAAAATCAATTGGAAGTGAATTGGAATATGAAAGTATCGAGTGAGCATGCATTCAAGTGGACCTCAACAAAAGTTAAGACATAAAAAAGCAAAAACATTTCCCTAATAAAAGTAAAAATGAATGAGATTGTTGGTTAAAAAAAGAGCAATTTTGTTCCCAGTGTAGTGATTCTGATAATGCACTCGTTAGACTGATTTTATTGTGAGGGTAAGGACCTGGGCTCCTTATATACGTCAATTAGATTTTTGTTGTTCATTACATTAATTTTAAGTCCTAATTATGTTGGATCCGCTATAAATACGATAAACCACTGAGCACACCATACATATTAGTTTATTTAATTAAATATATTGTATGAAACTGTGAAGAATGGTATCTCATACTACTTTAAGGTTGATCTGATGAAAAAGCGGAACCTGTATAGGATCACTCGCCTGTAGTATTCCTCTCCGTATTATACTCAATTTTATGGAAACTACTGGTGTTAAAGGCGACAGAAGCCTGCTTTCTGGTAGGGCTTCGCATAAGGATTATATTATTAGTATTATTATTAAGTCATTGATATTGTTACTGGTATTATTAGATTTCTATGAACCCTGCCTAGCTAGCTACCACTCTCCTGCTTGAGTCAGCCGCCAAACGACTTCGCGACACTCTGTTCTGCCAACATGAGAACAGGGACAGTATTCGAGACTGCCCCAATACGATCAAAAATGCCAAAAATACTGCGTTGGAGGAAATCATTGCCTTTATAACTTAACTGAATTGACAATACATTAAGCGCAGTATAGCTAGAAATCTTTGATGTCAAAAAATGCTGACACCTTCTAGACATCGCGTATACAATAGTAAAACATTTTTTTTAATGTTTAATGTAGGTAGATCTTGTTATCAATATAGAAGTTTAAACATCTATTTCAAAAAAACTGTCTGTTTGTCCAATCACATGTAACACTGACCAGATTTAGATGAGTCTTGGCATATTTGTAACTTATATTATGGGTCAAAATCTGGCATACTTTACATTCTGGAAAATGAGTCTATTCTGGAATGTATTATAGCAGAATAAATAAATAGATGTCGCTAGAACCGCTACACGTGTGCTACGCATAACGCTCTTAATCAAACTCCTGTTTTAATAATAATATTCAATAGACACACTGCCGTTAGCAAAAGAACATGTCCTTGACATAATCAGTTAATAGCTCGTCCTTGAAGTTCGAATGCATTCGATACAATAGCGTCGTAATGACAGCTGATACAGATCGTTTTGTGAAATGGTTTTGCCGTTCATATGGCTTCTAGCTTTTGTGTCAAATCAGGGTCAACTGCCACTTATGTTCGATACTGAGGCCTCGACGACAAACGCAACTTGTAATACTCGCTCATTATGTAGCTTAGCTTTGATTGATTATAAAATTTCTGTAGTGTAAACTATTATAAAGGGAAAAGATTTGCTTGTATGCTTGTTTCTTTGTTAAGGGTAATTTAAAAATTATTGAATCGATTTTGAAAATTCATTTACCTACGATAAGCTACATTATCAGCGGGGAACATGAGCTGTGTTTTATTGAAAATTGCATTAATATTAGCCATATTTAAAACCTTACAACGAAATCAGGCATAGCATTTTAGATTGAAGCGAGAGCTGGATACTAGTACCTATTCGATATTTCTATAAATTTTGTTATATAGGGCTACCGTAGATGTTATATGGGTAGATTGGCGTACATTATCATTATACTATCAAATAAATTTATGTTAATTATAGATATACATGAAGAAATATACTTTAAGTAAGTTATTTTTGAAATATCTACACCCAGTACTATTACATTACTAGAAGTATTTAGTATTTTTAGCAAATTTATTTTTAGGTCATTGATTATTCGATTGTTATGTAAGGATAAAAGTATCTTTGTAGTTTTATATTAATTTATTTAGTGGAAAATATACCCAAGGTTATTTAAAAAAAATGAATTACTTGCAGAAATTTATTCTTGATTCTTTTGACGATTCTTTCATAACACTATGTATTATTGAAGGACGCTACGTCAAAGATGACATGTTAGACCACAGCTATATACATATTATGTGACTGCTCCCAACAGAAACAAGAGAACAACAACAGTTCCTCAGCGAGAACGGAAATCTAAAACATTCAACTTTTTACGATGCCGTAAACTTATGTATATATATTTAGTCGGACATAAACCGTGTAACCGGTCATGTCATTATACTGGATTGTTACATAACGACTATTTTGACTTTGTTACATTGTGAAATTGTTAAAACAGCCGAAACCAGCAGTATGTTAGCGAATAACACGCATGACAGACGGATGGGTCAAACAGTATCTTTTATAAAAATTTAAAGAATGTTTATTATCATGTTTAATTACGAATATAACGATTTGTGTTTTGTAATAATAGCGATAATATTATATAATTGAATTTATTAATTACTAGCGACCCGCCGCAGCTTAGCACGGGTGTACTTTATCAATAGTTTCCGCAGCGTATGCGATGAAAGAAATTTTTAAGCAATTTTTTTTACGCCTTGGTTCAGGTTACTGAAGTTTTAGCAAGGACCCCTTATTTTTTCTAGTAATAAATATAACCTATGTTACTCAGGGATAACGTCGCATTCTAATGGTGAGATAATTTTTAAAATCAGTTCAGTAGTTTTTGAGTTTATTCGTTACAAACATACTAAAATACAAAGCTTGCCTCTTTATAATATTAGTATAGATAAGTAACGCAATATTTTGATAGTTTTTCTAAATTCCAGTTTATGCGCTAATATTTTGTATGGAGTCATTGATAGCTATTTTATTATATGTTGCTCATTGAATAAAATTGTAACTCTTCAGTTTTAATTACAATTGCTAATGTAAATTATAAACTAAATATTAATGTTATTTATTAAGTTGTCAATTATTTCAAGACCGGTAAACAATCAAAGAGGATCTGATTGATTGTGATGAAATGACATTTAAAATAATCAATGGAGTTACTTTAAATTTAATATATATTCTATTTACTTTTTTAAAAATGTTTGAATTCATATAAAGTATTACAATACCATTACTACTATAGTATATTTATTTACGAATTTTAGCTTTCTTTAACATGCAATAAAATAGCATTGTTATTGATTACTTAGAAAAGTGGTATAAAATGGTAGTATAAAGGGTTTTGAATGGACCGTCGATTACTCGGTACCAGCAAATGTTTTGACAAAATTATCAAACATTATTGGTGTAAAATATTTTGTAAATGGTAATGTTACATTAAAATTTTGTTAACACGGAAAATATTTGTAATAATACTGATATAAATAAATTATAACGTTAATTTTATGATTGGTTTCTATTATCGATTCCAAGCGTAGTCCTATGAGAAAAAGGGCCTTACATATATAGCATTTCAGCTTTTTTTACATAGAATAAGTTAATGCTTGACAACAATTCCACCAGAAAGAAAGTGGTGATGAAATCTAATATTTGTATGAGTATCGCTAGAATTGAATTGAGTGGTACGACCGATATTAACGACCAGTAACAAGGAAGACATGGAGCCATTGTCATGTCTGTTGTTACGCATGCACTACGAGCAGGGGAGGTTGGCTTTTGGACTCTTGGACTCCAACACGAGATTTTGTAGTCTATACTAATAAAGAAATCGTAACCGTACATTATTTATTTATTATAATTATTTATTTATTTATTATTATTTTTATAAAATGGTAATGTAGAAAACACCGGTACAGTTCTTGGTCTATTGGAACTGACATATTGTTACAAGCGCCGCTACCGGCGTCCCGCTAGACCCCATAATCCACGTAATGTACATACATAATCTACAATGGTTACATTAAATAATACTATAATGAATACAATAAATATTCATTAATATTAATTATTACAATAAGTACAATCATTAACTGGTATATGCAATATTATACTAATAAAATTATAAATGTATTTTAGTACCTTTAATATTAAGAAAAGTCTATTATAATAATTTAGTTAGCAGAATTGTAAATAATTCAGAATTAACTAGTGTCCAATGTTATAAATACTGGCATCTGACATTTTGTAGGGCATTCAAAAAACGGTCACCGATTTGAAAATATTGTTGAACGTCGCTGCTGCAACAATATATATGGATTATTGTGATTTTTTTTATTTAAATCTTTGTTATTCAACTATGTAATTTAGAGAATGACTTGTGTCATTTAGTAGTAAGGAAAATTTTCTTTGTCCAAACAACGTTTTACTTTATATATCCTAGTTTTATAGTTTTATATCATAAGATTATGGGCCTAATACGCAAAATCCGGAAACTCGTTGATTAATTGGGAATGTCGGAAACAAGCTTGTGTAGCACTGTCGTCAAGTAAGCCGAGGACATTGCAATTTCGGAGCCAACAAAGGAGGCAGTTCACTTGCGAGAACAGAATGCATTAATAAGAGATGAATGTCTTAGGTCTATTCGCATATTCGTAGATAATCAGAGTGCTATTAAACTTGTGTATAATTCTGTCGCACAAAGGCGGACGAAACTTATAGACATAAGGACGCATATGTCAGATTGCATTGCTAAGAATGTTGTACGTCTGAACTACGCGTGTACGAAAGATAACCCTGCAGATGTTCTAACAAAACAAATGTGTGCGCGATCTGAGCTTGGGTGTGTGTGGAATGGTGTGATGTGAGAATATCTGGGATAATAGGAATTGAGGGGAAGTGTGAAAACTTTTTAGTTAAATCTTCGATATTCAAATATATTATTTAGAAAATGATTTGTGACATTGAATAGTAAGAAAAGTTTTACACTGTCCAATCAATTTTTTACTTTCAATATTCTAATATTTTAGTTTTATATCATCAAAAATTACAATCTACGATTCTTTTTATCCCGGAAAATGGATTCTTTCCTGCAGAAGTTTCCCAAGTGAAGTAAGGGCGTGCTAATACCGTAATATATATTTCATAACTTAGAAAAACCTTTTTATAGGACTAACACCAATAAAATTATAGTTATTGATTGAACTGATTGAAATTCGTCAAAAAAAATAATACGACCTCAAAATAGTGCTCTTTTTTGAAGCCACCCGCTTGACACTTAAAAGTTCATAAATTAAATTGAAATCAACATCATGTAGAGGGAATCCGTTTTTGTTCCTTTAAACGTTGATTCAACAATGTGCGACCTCGTTGAAAGCAACGCTAAAATAGTTCCGTTTTTGAGTCCTATCAAAGGAATTATGCCATTTAATACGTAAATCTAATTTCAGAAGATTCTAAATCCCAATAGGATTTTTTTATATGTGTATACATAATTAATTACCAGTTTTTTTCCGGATATGAATTTTAGATATATTAGTTCAGTAACGACCCGGCGAGCCAACAAGCTTGGGTTTGAATCCGGCTGGTGCTTATATATGCAATAATTTTTTTCCCCGGTTTTTTTTAAATTTGTAATGTCTTAAATCAAAATTCGAAACTTTCTAGGTCTATTATTAAGTTTTTATTATTGCACATGTGTTTCGAGTTCACAATTCTCGATCAGTGAATGATGCGTTTATGCCGTATTGGGGCGGCCTAGAATTCCATGCTGGCAGAAGAGGGTATCGTAAGAGGCGACAGAAGCCGGCCTGCTTGGTGGTAGGCCTTCGCATAAAGATTATATTATCAGTATTATTATTAAGTAATTAATATTATTTCTGATATTATTCTCTCTGTGAAGCCTGCCTGGCTAGCTACCACTTCCTGCTTGAATTAGCCGCCAAACGCCTCGTCGTGTTCCGGCTGGGGGCTTGAGAGTCAATACTTTCTTTCTTACCTTGTTCTCATTTCCTGGCCGACAACGCATTGGTGATACCTTTAATCTTGCTGATGTCCATGGGCGACGGTGACCACTTACCATCAGGTGGCTCGTCTGCTCGTTTATCGGCTATTAACATATAAAAAAATGAAAATGCGATTCCCAGATAGCGACCATTTCCAACCGATCCTCTAAATGTTTTACGATAACTACGTACAATATAAATTTTTACAGATACGATTCAATATCGAACATAAATAAATTTTACGATTTTCTCACAGGTATTCTAGAAGTACTACGAAGCATAAATATGTTACCACTTCTATTCCGATCGAAATCAGGTAAATTCGCAAAAAACCTCATTAATTACAATGTATTGATACTATGAAGCAATATATGGATAATATTAGACATTAATTTCTGTATTAATTAATAAATAAATTGTCTTTGGCTGGTGAGTCTTAAGCTTCTTACGGAATAAGTTTTTTTTATACACTTTAACATATTTTCATGATTATAATAGATATGATACTGATATGAGTATTTTATTTTAACTAACTGTTGTCTATGAACTTTTGTGTTTCAATTTTAGTGTCAGAGATCAAGTAATAAGTGGGTCCGCGCTTTTCATCTTGACCAGCATCGTGTTGGTAAGTTCCTTAATGATGCAGACGTCCAAGAGTGGCAGTTACTACTTATAATCAGGTGAAAAATTTACTAGTTTATTGTTTAATTATATGTGTAAATAAATAAGCAAAGAGATAACAGTTCAGTACCATTTTCAGCTCTGTTTGTCAACTAATTGTCTTTTCATTTGTTTGGTTCCTTCAAGAACTTAAGTGTCGCCAGTGAATAAATTTGTAAACAGCGTTATTTAACTATAATAGTCGAATTCCGACGTCTAGGCCAACAGTTTTTTAAAAAGAAACTTGTTTTAAAGCCAGTTAATACATAAAGCATCTTAAATTTGTCCCTGGCTCACGTATCTCGTGTCACTTGCGGACTCTTAAGCAGTAAAGGAGGAAAAGAGTTGTAACGTAACTCTTCGATCAAATATACTCGCTATAACCTTTTTATTAATAAGATTGAACTATTCCATAGTCCCCTCATGAACAGTTTTCTCGTACACTGATCACGTTTCTCTTATCCCGGTACCAAAAAGGCGTACGAACTTTTAGCATCGAGCAAAACTTTCTTTGCTAACAGTAACGGTCAAATTCGAGTTGAACTACCGTCTAACACAATTCCGTTACAGTACCATATAGAATTATCCGTTTCGTGTTGAAATTTAAAGTGTGAAAATTTCATTTTATGTGATCCTTTAAAAGTGGATATGGTAAAATATGCAACATTTTATTTATGTAATATTAATTTTATTAATCTCTATTAATATTATAAAGATAGAGTGAAAAAAATTGTGAATTTGTGTAAGCGGAAAGTAATCTCGGGAACCACGACACTTTCTTGAAAAATCCATTCACTGTTTAAAAGGTACTACATTATTCCGGATTGACATACATAGACTAATATCATAAGTAGGTATATGTGTATAATAATTAACTGTTAAACCCGAATTAAGCCGAGATGGGCCGCTAGTATTACATAAGATATTACAAAATTAATTGTATTTACATTGTAAAATATTAATAAAATACTAGTCGAACCGATAGACGTTGTTCTGCCTGAACGTTGATTTGCCAACTAGTTAACGAGTTCAGAAAACGTTTACATCAAAATAGTGTCCTCTACACTATTTATTTAAAGGGAGTTCAGTGACATATATATAGAAAACTTATATATAATAAAGATAATTTTGTTTTCAATACTACTCCCAAAGTTAAGTAAACAAATTATAATTTGCTCGATTACGGTACACTTTTGCCACAAGGTGAGTAAACTATTATATCTGTACCAAATTTTAACTTTTCCTGTGTAGTGGATTTGAAGTAAATCTAGTAATAGGCGAACCGAGAAATCACGGATGTGGTCCCATGAGGGTTTTGTTTTTTATCGGATAAAAGTTAGCCTGAATACTGTTATATTATGTGAATGGAACAAGTTTAAGAAAAGTTACATTCTTATTCAGTATAAAATACAGTGGAAACTTAATATAAGGACCTTTGGTAATTTAATGACCTATTTAGAAAACAAGGTGGCATACATGGACAACATATGTAAGATGCGTAGACCACTGAGAGCGCCGTTAAAATGTTTTATTTGCCATATACCCCTTAAACGGTACAAAAAGGTAGAATAAAAGACTTAAATGTATTTTTCAGAAAAATTTGAAAATGGAAAATTCAAAGCATACTCAAGTCCCCAATCTACCATATTAGATAGATGAATAAAATAAATAAGCTCTTTATACACTACAATTGTTTATGTATTTGTTTCTTAACGTCTGGAAGAAAAGTTCTCGTCTATAAATCAACGAAAAACCCTTTACGTTAAAATTCAAAGTTCATGCAGGAAATAGAAAATATTCCTGCATACCTTTAAAATATAGAACCTTATTACCCTATGCGAATCTGTTTTAAATTTAACTGCTTTTTATTTGAAAATAAATAACATTATATTACTTAACAGTAACATAAGTAATAAAGAAGAGATAATGACAAATTACGGAATTGTAACGTCGATACATAGAGTAGATTATATGAATAATATAGATTATATTATGTTCAAATTATAATTTAGTTTAATGTTTCGAAGAAACCGTGAATACGGTTGCCTCATGTATTTTTTCTAATGTAATATAATATTGGAATCACATCAGGTTTATAATTTAATATTATTACCTTGTGTGAAACGTGTTATAAGATCAAATCAAAAGAATAATTTCATTTTATGTGTTAAACGTGTCAAATGCCGAATGTCCTTGATTTCCAAAGACATCTACAAAGTGCGTGGGCCATGTTTAAAGGAAATTATTGGATTGGCGTATTCATTCGTCGATAACTTTGTACTGGTTTCAGGTTTTTGCGCTCCAGATTTTTTTACTGTCGGCTTCTCTGAGCCTGTTGATGAAGTGGTTTTCTCCCCATGTTCAAAAAAATCCTAAATTTTACTTATAATGTTGCTTCAGTGTAGAACAGTGAGGAAGTTAATGGTCAGGTCATCGGACGGTATTATGTACTAAAGCCCTATAGATTCTTATCTAACGATACCAATCGCAGCTGACGAAAAGGCAAGCTCAATAAACAACCACTAGCGGTCACCCAAAGAACCATCGGCTGTGCCCTAAGCCGTTCAACTAGCTGGAAGCTAGAAGCTGTCGGAGTCTGACCGCTTCGAACATACAGCGGGTATTAAGAACGAGGTGAAATCTTTGTGATGAGTTGTGATGTGATATGTGATATAAAACGAAATTAACAGCTGTTTAAAATACAAACGCGATAATGTAATCATCAATCTTTAACATAACTTTATTGTGGCATTAATTTGAGTAAAAATTTAATATACAATATTAAATGGTTCATTATAATTATAAATATTAAATGTTAGCTCCAATATTTTATCATTTTTTATATTTTCGTTTGGAAATTGTTTGTTTAATTAATTATATTTTAACCGTCGTAGTTTGATATGAAATGCATATATTTCACAGATTTTTACTACTTTTCAAATTACAAGAATATGCCAAACTGCAGTACACTATGTCGGCAGTGTAATCTTCGTGTATACATCTATGTTTTTTATAAATTTTTATGTGTGTATTGGTAGGATTGTAATAATAAATTGTAATAATAGATAGTGTGTGTCCATGCTTGCGTGTGTTTGCGCGCGTGTTCGGTTGGTTTTATTTATGAAAGCACTCATCGTCTAGGCATTGAGCATGGTAGGTATTATATACCATCTTTCACATCTACCATAGTAATTGTTAACCTTAGGTACAACCAATTTACGGTTTTTTGGTGCGCGGGTTGGATATGTATGGTCTCTCTTCTGTTTATAATCAAATATATTGTGTTGCTCAATCAAACTGTTCGTTTTTATTTTCAGATGAACCGGTAATTCCGCAAATTTTAATAAATATTTCAAAGCTATTGAAATTTTTAATAAGTTTTAAAAAACGCATTTGTCGTTTATTTCATACGCACCCAATCCGTACGATATCAGTGAAAACCATGGAGTAGGTACGTCGATAATAAGTCACGTTTAATATTAGAGAGAATGTGGTAAGTAACCAATCAGTTGAAGAGCCTTACTAATATGCATTATGTACTGTTAAAAAGAACATCGGTAAATGGATTAGGCATATCAGTATCGACACTGTGACAGGCACCCATGATTAGTAAGACTATGACATGAGTTGTACAGAAGTTATGGTTCATGAATAAAGTCTGATTTCGTTCGAAAAGCAGGTTAAATTGTGTTTTTTGTGCGTATAATAGTAGCCGCTAAGCTACTAAAATAGAACACTCTCCTGGTGAGTATTGTTCGAGATTGTTAGCAAAGGGACAAATTGAACTTGCCATTTATTTATTGTAATACCGCTGTAATTCTTTTCTTTAGCTTAGACTTTGTGAAATAAATTGGCAGCCAACGCAACCTTCCAATATCTCTATCGCCCCAGAAAGGTTATGTCATATAGTGCAAAGTTTACGTTAGGGGACGTTCTTTTTCTTCTTATTGTTGACTATGTATAAAGTCAACAGTTGTATAATTGTGTTACCTACATCGGACAGAAAAACTTCTTGACAAACTAAATAGTTTATTGAAGTAACATACACAACATACTATTGGACAAAAGTATAATCTCAATATTCTTTTGCTTTTGTTTTCTATTGCTTGTTTTGTTTACCATTAATTCATAAGTAATTGAAAATAATCAGTACCTACCTCTGATCCCTTTTTGAAAGATATCTAAAAGTGCTACCATTGTACTATTTTTGTTCACTGATTCTGTGGCTGGAATGCCGTACCGCTTACTTATTCATTCATTATTATTTATTCAATATTAATCCGATAACACATTTCCACTCCAGTTATCACTTCAAGTAACTCCAGACTTTTAGTTTTTATATACCTCTGGAAAATGCTTTTCATATAAAGTTTAATTCTAGCAGCATTTTCATATCTCTAACCACCTAACTTGAGCCCAGGCCTAAGCAATAAGTTTTGCTAAGGCAGCATCCCTAATAGTTTGGCTGATTCCATGACGTTCCACATACGGTAGTATTCCGGTATACCTTCAGTTTTTATAAACATACAAAAAATACTAAATATCATACACGTTTTAAACGGTTGATTGAACTTCAGAGTTTCCAGCGTTCTTGAGTTGGGACAAACGCGTACTTGAGGATGGGATATTTTGTGTCGCTGGCGCTGATGATGAGAACTATGACATTTACTCCATGTTAATGCTGACCTACATATTATAAAAGAATTGATATAACGAAAGAAGAGATAAAGAGATCAAGCAATAAAATTGCAATTGCATCGTGGGTCCTAGGAAGGAAGATACTTTTGTGCTCATATCATGACTTGGTTCTTCGTTCGGACAAGGTATCGAGAGAGAATATAACTACCTGCCCCATTTCTTGGTAACATTTTAATGTTATATAATTCTGAAGAAACCAAAGTAACTTTGGACAATTGCTTGTATTATAACATAATACTTAAATTATTGGCAGAGAAACACTTCACAAATTCTGTCTGCTGCAGCTATTACAATAAATTTATGCTTCATATTTATAGAACAGAAAAACCCCATTCGTAAAACTATTTGGATGCATACACAATAATGCAATAGACGCTTTGTTTACATTAAATCGCAACACTGTGAATATCTCCAAAGATAGACACACGTACCCTACTGTCCTAAATATCTTCACATTGTTTGTGTCTGCAATATCCCTTCTTCCCAATGTTATTTTACCTCTGCTAATATTAGTCAGCTCCTACAATTTACGAGAGTTCAACGGCACAGGTGTGAAACAGGACTGAATGGGCTAGTTTTACAAAGAGGGAGTTAAAATACTTTTAAAAGAATGTTTAACATTTTTTGTTATTTTTTATATTTAGTCCAGGCGAGCAGTTCTTGGGGAACTCAACGAATGTGATTTAAATTATAAACTAATTACGGTCGCTACACGATGGTCATATACTATAACACTGATAAATAGGGAAAAGGTAAATTTTGGGATGTATTCATTTTATTCCAACTCACTCAAAAATGGTTGTAGTTCAGTCGGAATAAATAATAATATATAACTTAAACTTTTTCTACGAATCATTTAATGAGATGGCAATATTGCATAAAGAGCTCTACAGTACATTTTGAGATTGTCACATTCAAATAGACAGAGGCTGTTTTGTAATATCCTCATAAATTGTTAATGAAATAATTACCTTACGAACAAAATAACCGCGCATCGATTCGAGAAACATAATCCGCAAGTTTAAGATCATTATAAGAGCACCATCAAGTCCAAACAGTTGGAATTTAGAAGTTTAACAACATTACTCTCAAATATTTATATCGACAATACCTATAATAGTATAATCTAATTATTTATATTAATATTATAAAGAGAGAGTGCGCTTTTTTTCAGTTTGTGTATATGGGGAAAGTAATCTCTAGAATCACGGCATCTATGTCAAAAATTCTTTTACCATTTTAAATATATATCATGTATGGCATGAGCTAAATGCTATGTAAATATAATACACTTTTTCAAATCGAACGAAGCCGAGGCAGGCCGCTAGTCTATATTATTAGATAGATTGATAAAATTGTAACTCTTGGATAAATTGAAATTAATGGCCTGTATGTTAAGTAAGTGTATACAATAGAATCCCTAAAAGCAACAATTATCCTAAATAATCCCTGATCCGATTATCTATAAATCTCCAAAAGCTTCAAGAAATCAGAATATTACTTGCTAGATAAGTAATAACTTGCTTTCCAACGAACAAGCCTTTTAGGATTAATATAAGCCAACATCATTAATTAACGCAATCCATGACTGTCAGTGTTATTTGCGTCCTTTCTTAATCAGGGGTAAACACTGTAGAAGCTGCTATGTGGGGCAGACTTCTACTTTGGACAACATTTTGAATTCTAGGTATGTAGGTATCCGCACGAAATCTACCTTCATCAAGCGATAATTAATTTCTAATACGCTCGTAACTTTGAACCATTAGAGATACGTGCAAGATGCTCCTGCCTTCCTACACCTCCCCTTCTTCGTTTGCGTAAACCGATGTTCAATCGTCAACCTATTACTGTTATTTGATATAACTTTAAACATACGAGTAGATATAGCAACTGAATTGGTTCGCCTTAAAATTAAATTCATCTAGTACAGTCAAGCGACGAGCGGTCTTATGTGGTACATAGTGATTTAAAATCTAGTTAATGAAGACACATTATGTTGCTTTTTGGCACATGTTTATATGGTTCTTAGTTGTGTACAATGTAATTAATTGCCTGCGGCTTGGAGCATACAATTTGTCAACTATAATTTGATTGATCTGTGACTGATGAGCGTAATTTATCTAAATGGTTTGTAGACATACTAAATTGCTTTAAGAGTGTATTCACTTAAATAAGGAAATAAAGTGATTCCATACTAATAATAAAACAGCGTCAAAGCCGAAAAAAAATCATGTACAAGATTTTTTTTTATTTTAATCTCAAAGAGATGGAGAAGTCCAAAGATTTTTTTTTTATTAATCTGTATGTTATCAGAATTTCGTTGATATTTCATTGATTTATAATTCAAATTATGGTAAAGATGCCAATTGCAATAATCCTTAAAAAACCATATAAGATTTTTTTCGACAAGACTCCCAAATAAATTTCATGTAGATATGTTATTCTGTCGCCAATTTTATTAATTAATAAAGAGACAGTATTGCAACAGACTTCAGTTGTTAATTACGCTCAATCCACACTTCACGACTTTCTTGGCGACTCTGACAGGATAAATATTGCCTGCTACCAAAAATATATAAACATCGGCCAAGTTACAATGGTTCTTGGGAACGAATTACTAAAAAATTTTTCTGTGGTTAACACAACATAGTTGCAATATGAATTGTTTCAAATCCGTTAAGTTGGGAAGCGATTACGTGTAGCTAAGCGAAGGCGGTCAGTAGTCTATACTAATACGTCAATCAGGGTAACTTTGACATTCTCAGTAACTTTGGTACTTTTGACCTAACATGATTCTTTATTCTTTAAGTATAGAAACTATTTAAAAAGCACACAAAAAAAAAACCCACAAACAATTTAAAAAGACACATCTATTCTTTGCCTTCCCCATTAGAACTTTTCACAAAAAAAAGTTAAGTATCTAACTTGGTTCATGTGTCATTTCAAAACGAAATTACGGTTATGTGACGAATAATTTTGCAGCAGTGACATTGAATTTAAGTTTCTGAGATGATGTAATCGGAGTTTAATGCAAACTGAGTGTTATTATAATAAGATATTTTCATTTTCTATGTAAGGATTATATTTTTTTCTTAAAAATGATTACTTTGTTCTGAGAAATTATTTCAAATGATTACTTGTTGTACTAAGTTATCTTAATAGATAGTCAATTTGAATGAAACTCACGACAACTTTGATAGTGTCAGTATTATCCAAATCAAAAAGCATACAGTTAAGATTAATCAACATTATTATGCATGATTATATTTTTGTACGAGAGTTTTTAAGGTTTTTTTTTAATGAAAACATTTTCCGATTATTACCATGCCGAGAAAATCCAATATTGTTGGTAAGCCTGGTGTCACAAAATATAGTTTGAAATCACACTACACGTATCCGACACACGATGTCGATAACCTTATGTAAAGAGAGAAGAAGAGTATTTTTCTGATGAAAATAATGTGCCATGGTCTACATTTGTTCAAAAGGAATTTGTATTGATTGAAGGAAATAATAGCAATAACCGAATAGAATGCAGACTATAGATATATTTAAGTAAGAAATTTTAAGAAAAGCTTAGAGTTGACCTAATGAAAGAGAAATTGTGAATTGCGAGCAGGAATATATTATTGGCGTAATAGAAACGAATGTTACAATTCCAGACCAGGGCAAGTACTAAATAAATGGTAATTTATTGTTTATGGAGCGGGGAGAATGAGCAGTATTTATTTTCAAGTTCTCATTAAAATAAATAATAAGGATAAGAATTAGTCTACTTCTTAAGAATTTTGATTGTTTTTTGTTTTATATTCTTTATTGCTCAGTCAACTGACTTTCCATTTTGTTACTATTTTATAAAATATTTTTCATTATTTTAGGGTTTTATTTTTCATTATGACTACTCAGAACCTATTAATGTTGATCAAAGTTACCTAGAATCATCAAAATACAAATAAAAACCGATTTTTGTGAAAACCATAATTACTGTCAAAGTTAGGGCTCAAAAAGCTAGGGGGAGGGTAACTTTGCCATACCATACTACATATACTCATACCATACATAAACTGTATATTATATATTTTTTGGAAATTTTAATATAGGTAGGCTTTGGTTATCGATATAGAGGTCAAAATATATATATATATATATATTTATTTGTTTGTTATTCCGCACTAAAACTAAAAAGGAAAGGAGAGCGAATAGACTTTTATGAGTCTATTCACTTTTATATAGTGCATTCAACATATTAGACCTCATCACTACTTACCATCAGGTGGTGTTGTTGTCAAGCGTTCACTTGTTTTATGTATAAGAGGGCAGTAAATAAAATTTTCAGTGCCTGGCTGCAGCTTTTATAATATTAAATGTTTCTAATGTATATGACTAAAATATTTCTGTGAGCAATGCGAGTGCTATTTCTAAACTTTAGGTATAAATTTTCTGAAGCGAGGAGAGGCCGGGGTTACCAGTAAAATATAAAGCACAATGACTTCCGAACAAAGCCTACATTGCGTACGAGACATGAGAGGTCTTTAAATATTGCCGTTATTTTGTCAACATTGGGTTTCGCTGAATCGGAGCCAGCCTTCTTGTGTTCTTCTTGCAAACAAAGATAAGCGGTATGTTAGCATCGCAACTAAGTAACACTAATTATAAGTGTAAGTAAGTTACACTTATTATAAAACAGTATATTCTTTTTGGAAAACTTAATATAGCTCGACTTTGTTATCGATACATACATACTTACATAGTTTGTTTGAATTTTTGTCTGTCTTTAATACATTTAGCACTAAAATCACAGAAAGGAAGAATTGTATTCTTCTGAATCGATAACTTCATTAATCGAAAATCTTAACACAATTGTATGTATCACCGTAACTTTGGTCAAATAACACTTCAAAACAACTAAAATGTCTTGAAAATAGGATATGATTAATACGTATTATAAGTAGTTAGATGCTTTAGTCAGTGCTACTTACTACTTACTATATTTATTACTTAATATAGCTATGCAATAGCATAAAGCTATATTGAAGTTTCTTATAACTAACTTCAATAAAGAGTCGACCTACTTACTTTTCATGAAGTTTAATAAAAGAAGTTTATTACTTTTTTCTTATTAAGGGTTCATATTATGTGTGTCTCTGTGTGATAATACGTGGATGGATTTAATTTCAACTCAGTACAATTAACGCTATACAGAACACGTCCTTTCCTCATATTTTCGTAGTATTATCTAAAATGTAATTATTTTTACGGTAAATTCATAAGATCACGATAGTTATAATTTTATTAAAATTCAAATCTGTCTATGTTTATAAAAATCTATAGCTGCATGTGTGAAAAATCGTCACATTAGAATTTCTCGATCGATTTGGTTCATTGTTTTTGTTAAGAAAAAAATCAAAAATCTAGCTTATTTCATCATTTAGGTATCTACTGTTTTCTAAATACTCTTGAGCACGCCATGTTTTCATTTACAGACATCCTTCTCATTTATATAGTCATCCAAGTTCCAATAGGTAAATTAATCAATTTTCAACTTTGAATCTTACTATATAAACGGATACCGGGGCCCTAAGAGAACTTGAACTTTGTGTAAGCGATGTGAAAACGAAATCAAATTATGCATATTTCTTGTTTTAAGATGGTGTGTATCTTTTCTTCTTTTTATTTTCTTCATATAAATATTAAATTATTGTAAATGTATTGAGAGGCTAAGGTGAGTTTGGCCGTATTGGGGCGGCTTAGAACACTACCCCCAATCCCATGCTGGCAGAACAGGGTGTCGTAAGAGGCGACAGAAGCCAGTCTGCTTGGTGGTAAGGCTTCGGGTATGGATTATATTATCAGTATTATTATTAAGTCATTCATATTATTACTGGTATTATTATGTTTCCGTGAAGCCTGCCTGGCTAGTTACCATCTTTCTGCTTGAGTCAGCCGCCAAATGACTCGTCGTGTTCCGGCTGGGAGCTTGAGAGCCAGTACATTCTTTCTAACCTTCTTCTTATTTCCTGGTCGACAACGCATCAGTGATACCTTCGGTCTTACTGATGTCCACGGGCGACGGTGACCACTTACCATCAGGTGGCCCGTCTGCTCGTTTGTCGGCTATTAACATCAAAAAAAGAGTACACCTATTTCTTTAAAATAATCCCGCAAAGTCTCACGTGACTCTAATCTAAATAAAGTTCTTATTGCTCCTTTCTGCAATACAAATATTGAGTCAATGTCAGCTACCGGACCTTATATTAGGATACCATGTTATGTTCGTAATTATGAGGAATATGTTTAAATTTAGATGGTATTTATGTGTGATAATCTCATGTTATGAAGTGCATATCTCATTTTTTTCATTATTTCCTTTTAAATCGATTAAATTTTAGTTACTTTTGCTTTTTATGATAGTTAAATCATAAAATTTCACTTAAATTACTTAATTTTATAGTACCTAAGCTATTACGTTTGAAAAAATAAACAAATCCTTTAGAAAAATAGAGTAATGAATTTTAATCTGTAAATATGTATATTAATTGATATTTCTATTTTATTGTAAATTAAGAATATACAGACTAGCCTTAATCTCATTTCATCTCACCAGATAATCCAATTTGCAATTGCAAATAAAAAATTTGAGCACCAAAAGATTAAATGCCCACGTTGAATATAAGAGAAATAACAAACTCGCCCTGTTAATTTTTAATTACACTTTATATAATACAGTCAGAATAATTAGCTTGATAGCTCCATTTGTTACTGTCCGGCGTGAAATTCCATACCAATTTCTTGAAAAAAATAAAATTGTTTTTATATTCATTTCGTACTGGTTTCACGTGGCTTCGTTAGCGCGAATCTTTAAGCAAAGATCATCAGACTGGTGACAAAAAAAAATTAAACTACATAATAGAAACGTGTATTCTTTACCAATCGGTATCAACCAACTAGATATGTCTGTAATATCATAGTTAGTGTTTACCGTATGGGGAAGCTTTAGTCATCGCAATTATTAATTCTTAACTTAACGGTTTTCATTTATCGAGTGTTGATTGATCAAAAGGCGAAATTTGAGAAAGGAGTAAATGTAAAAGATAAAAAAGTAGAGAAACAAAGTTTGGTCGTGCTAGTAAATGTGGAAACATATGACGGCTTTATTGCGACTCGAATGAGAGCTTTCGCATAAATCAATGACTATATTTCAACCCCAATTTTATGTACGATGGCAGACGAGTCAATTAGATGAATTTATGAGGCACTAACAAACTAAAATGTCACCTTTGCGACTATCATTAATAAAATTACAAAATAGTTCTAAAATGTGAATTTTCAAGTATTTTTTCACTCTAAAATGGTCAGTTTAGAAAACACCTCGACTATTTCACGATAAATTATAATAACTATAGTAGGATAGACAACAAAATAAGACCTATTATAAGTTAAAAATATTCTCATTAACTGAATAATTTTATCGTTATTTTGTCAATACTCGTTAAGTTCTTTGACCATATATCATATTAAATCATTAAAAGTGACAGTAAAACACTGTATTTTCTCTTGCATCATTAACCAAGAACCACCAAATTGAGACTAGGATATTAATGCCGCTTTGCCATTTCTGATGCTATAGCATAAATTATGCTTCACTTTTTTCTACAAATTTACGAAACAGTTTTACAAGCAATCCATTAACTTCCCAAAGCAATTTAAACCGATTTGCCCACTCCCATTCGGAGGGAAGAAACCTTTAAACTTAAATTGAATTTTCGATTTTGTGTCCCTTTTGATTAGTTCTTGATTTTCAAAACAATATTGTATTACCTTCGAATGTCAACCGTGGGACGTTCGAATGTTAACCGTGGGATGTGTGTCTGTCTAAAATAAAAGAGCGTCAAATAGTAGCGTCTTGTAATTTTTCCGTAGCTTCGATACTAATTGGGGATGGTAATTTATTCGTTGTGTAATCTGGGAAAATTTGTGGGATCATTGAACGCCCGTGAAATTATTATAGCGTTTTGTGATTAGGTACCCATAATTATCTTTGATCTCATAAAAGTTCCTTCAAGACACGGTTAAAGTGTCAAAGCAGTGAACTGTGTTAGTGAAAGTGAGCGATTAGGTGCCTTAGAGTGTGAAGAAGGGAAGAAAACGTAATTATTCTAGCTCTTAATGATAGCAGAAACTTTGGGCGTTAGAGGGCGTCTTCATTTTCTGTCAATAAGTGAGGAAGGTTCAATTTCAAGGTTCAACAGCAAGTTGTTAACATACCCGAGTCGAGTTGGTACTTTAATAAGCCAAGTAAATTATTTATCAAATATTTTACTACAGTGTCATTCAAACATTATGAAGGTGTACCTTCATTTCAACTATCCTCGACATCCATCCAGACCTACCTTCGACTTCTCAAGTCCTACCAATCAATAAATCCGATTCGCATCAACTTGATTTAGGTGAAATAAAAATAGTTCTGGATATTGTCAAGGTCATTAAGAATACTCATTAGTGTAGTATAATAAATGAACTTATGAAATTGCAGTACAGGTCGAAATTTTCCCAGAACGAAAACTATTTTCGATTATGACCCATATATAAGTTGCAAATAAACCAAGAATCATCTGATTTTTTTCAGTGGTTTTGATATTGTCGATTGATCGATATCAAACATATCGATAAACAGGCAAAAATTCCTAAAATATATGTTTTGGCCCCTATATCTATCTCAAAGTCTACGTACATTAAAATTTCCATACAATGTTCCATGTAAAGATTTGTTTCCATTATATTTCATAATTAGTTTAGATTTTTCAGCATTCAACTATTTTATTTTATTGATTGTGACATAAAAAGAATACAGTTCCTTAGTAGTAACAATAATTTGATGCACTTAGTTATTTATCGAAGTTAGTTGCCATTTGTGCCATCGCCTGAACAACTGCAATCTGTAAAATTTGATTCTACCTAAAACTGAATGATCAATTTATGCATTTTATTTAATGTATTGGATGCTTTAAAAAAATTAAAATGGCCGTATTGTGGCGGCCTACAACATGCCCCCCAATCCCTTGCTGGCAGAACAGGGTGTCGTAAGTGGCGACAGAAGACAGCCTGCTTGGTGGTAGGGCTTCGCGTAAGGATTATATTATTATTAAATCATTCATATTATTGATGGTATTATTATCTTTCCGTGAAGTCTGCCTGGCTAGCTACCGCCCTCATTCTTGAGTCAGCCGCCAAACGACTCGTCATGTTCCGGCTAGGGGTTGAGAGCCAATGCTATCTTTCTGATCTTCTTCTCATTTTCTGGCCGATAACGCATCAGTGACGCCTTTGGTGTTTCTCATGTTAATGGGCAACGGTGACCACTTACCATCAGGTGGCTCGTGTGCTCGTTTGTCGGTTATTAACATTAAAAAAAATAAGCACTTAACAAAACATTTTTATTTCATTTTAATATGATCATACTTATTGAATATAATGTTTAATAGAATCTTTATGGGTAAACCGTTTTTCCATCGAATGTACCGATCTTAGAATATTTCATCTATTCAAATTATTGTAACTCCAGCGGCCCACTCAAACTTGGTTCCAGTTGGAAAATTAGTTATATTGTATATACTTATTTTACATTACATATAGCCTATTATCATTCGGAATACCTTTCTACGGTAAATGAATTTTTCGAATAGATACCGTGCTTCCGCAGATTACCTACCGCATACATAAAAACTGACAAAATGTATACTTTCTCTTTATATTAGTATACAAAACAAATTTATATAAATCAAAAACTAATCTTCTTCAAATATTCCTAAATTACACTTTTACTTCATTCTGGCCTTTTAACTAACAACAGATCGATTTATAAGGATATGTAAGTAAAAAATAATTGTAATATACCTATGTATATTTATTGCAAAAGTTACGAAAACCAAAATATAATTCACCAAGTTTGTTAACAAATTCATAGTAACCTTTTTCCTAGGCTGCGGAAACAAAACGGAATATAATGTCATCATTAGCATAGATTTGAGATAAACAACTTTGTTAAGCAATCTCTATTAATCATTTGTACAGTGTTTGAATTCAAATCGTTATAGAACTCATATTCATTATCAATTAAGATAAATAATAATTCAGATAAATATTAAAACTATTTTCGGTTTGGATAAGATGAAGTTTCTAATAGTTTGAAACGATTAATTATCATGCAGCATGATTACCATTTCTATTCAACGAACGCTGTTATACAGGTGATATTTGTCTAAATCGAGTAAACTGATAAAATTTTTATATTACATACACACACACAACAATACATCAACACACAATAATACCATTTGCTACAGGATCACGGGAACTGGAAAAGGAGTTTTAAGGATATGCAGTACTTGCAGAGAACTTCAAAAGGCACTGAAGTTGTTTCAGTTTTGACAGCGTGGAAAATAGGACGTTCTTGCATTCTAATATTATGAGTGATTAAGTTTATTAGCGATCATCTTCTAGGGACAGTAATAGTTCGAAATTAGGAATTTGACACCAAAGAAAAATTACTAAATGAAACCATGATATTTATTTACAAATGTTCTGTTACTTTACACACAGACATTATTTTACCTTCACTTGTATGTACCATCGTATGTACTTGTATGTATCAATAAATATAATGGATTTTTTTATAGAATATTTAACGCCACTAAAAGCCAATCATACGATTGGTATTCTGGTCAAGTCAAGCCACAACTGTACTTACTGGATGCTTTTGGTGATAAAGTAAAGCTTATATAATGCTCTTCTAACTTATTTTTGGCGGATTTTTTTTAGTGCGAACCAAAGCACGGTCAACTTTGCCCTAAAATAATTAGTGTGTTTATAAAGTTTTACAGTTTATGTATGCTTATCGTTTCAATAGTAATAGTAGGTCCATCTAATGGTAAATGATCATCGCTACTTAACAAGTTTTCATCAGGGTTGTCCAATCACTGGCTCCCTGTCAACTACGAAAGAAGTTATATATTTTATTATTACACACGTTTTAGGAACTGATGATTGTAAATTAATATGTATGGATTTAAATAACTAATTTGCTACAAAATGTGTATGTATTTTTATAATGGCGTCGAGCGCGTATTAAGCTCCTACATCTTTTAGTAATAAAGTTGGAATGAGATTACAAGTATCTGAAGTGATTTTTAATAGACATAATACTATTCTCAAAGAAATATGCAGTTGCCACCTCCACATTTTCAAGTTCATCCTCATGTCAACGGCTTAGATTAAATATTCTCGAAGTTCAACAAACACTTCTAAGATTTGAAGAGATATAAAATTGTTAATAATCCATCGTTGAGATCAAGTCAATTTACGCTGCTCGTAGTGAACACTGTTCAATAACCGACGTGGGAATCATATCTATAGTAGAGATAGAATGGGTAGTGGTTTGGCCGGATACCGGATATTCGGCAAGCTTCGAGGCCAAATAGCCAAATTTTCGACACCCGGATATTCGTCCCTTGTCGCTTCACATATGTTTGATGTGGGTATTTTAGATAACTGATAAGTAATAGTGATTAATTTCCATTGTGACCTATTAATTTTAAAATATAATATAGTCAAACTTTGTTTTTGTTTTTATTATAAATAAGCGGTGCTTATAAACTATTATAATATAAATTTATTATATGGTAATGTGAAATTCTTATTTAATTTGCTTTAATATTCGGTATCCGCCCGGATAAAAAGTAACTATCCGGTATTTATCCGGATAGTAACAATTGGCCGGATAGGCCGCATTTCAGATAGCTACGGATACAATACGGATATCCGTTTCATCTTTACTCTATACGCAATTTAATCCAGTTGTTATTTAAATAAAATGCAATCTGAAAAAATGGATATTTACCTGCTGAAAGATCAACTTATACCTTCTGAAATCAACCGTCTATTGTTTCTAAGGTGTTTTAGCTGTTCTGTTGCAGAGCTAGTTAATGAATAAGTTCCTGGATTTCTCACTCATTAACATGCATTAACTATGATTAAATTATGATATAAATTACATCAACCTAATGTTCATCTATTAATATTAATTAAGTTAAAACTAGCGCTATTGTGGAATCGAGGAAATCCAATATGCTGTTACATCAACCAATAATGTATGTAAATTTTGGATGCCGTCTTTTGAGTTTGAAACAACTGATTATTGTTTCAAACTCAAAAAACGGCATGTATTGTACAAAATTGACATTTCAGTCCACAACATACGAGACAGCTTTAGCGATAGCTACGAGTATAAGTTCGCAATTCATATAAAAATGTTAAATTCAATATAAAATATAAAAGACGCGTTAATTTGAGAATCGTATAAATTAATAAACCGACTTCAAATTGAAAAAGTTTATTTTCTTGATTTCATCTCCTATTTTTCGCCCTCATGGATGGTATTTTTTCTTCAAATTGAAATGGGACCAATAATAGGAATTTGCCAAATCGGTGGAAAACTGACAGGGTTTTGAGGTAACAAACATAACAAAAGCTAACAATAATACAAACGAATTAAGAACGTTCTCCTATTTTGAAGTGAATTAAAAGTAGTTCCTGTATTTGACATGTCCCGTGACCCATTCTTAAGACTCGAAAGAGACATCATATCGCAAAGCTATGCGTTTCGTACTCTTGACCGCAATTCACAGATCCTCAAATTATAAAAGGATCAAAATAACTACAAATTGAGGACGCTAACATTCCTACAGCATCGTTTCCGTTCTTCCAATTGAAATCGGTTTGAGCAATATGTTAGTGTATTGAATGATTTATTCTTCCGCAAAATTTATAACTACTTTATGCAAAATAAACTTTGATGAAACACGAAAACACCTAACACATTTCTAATAACATATTTTCTTTTGATTTGATAACATTGGTATTCCTGTAGTAATTTTATTGCAGTAGTAGTTTAAGTCATGCGCTGATAGACGCTATTTCTTTTGATTAGCCATCTTTAAACTCCTTGAAGAGCTCTTCAAAGATAATATTATTTTTCTTTAGTTTTCTGTAGAAACATGTTGATAACACAATAGCAATTTCAAACATCTGGGACAGGAAAATCAATAAATTAGTACAAGAATCGGGAATCTATTCGACGAACATGCTTAGTCAACCGGAAAATGTAAATCTTCATGATGCAGAGCGTACAAAAATATTTTTGTGTACACATTTATTTATGTTTACTACATCGATTTAGATTGACAAAAACATTATCGTGTGTTTCACGCTCGCTAGTTAATGCGTTTTGATGAAAATAACTCTAAAACAACTGAAATTACGCTCAAGAAGCGCCCATTGACGATAGTTTGTGTAGTCATAAGTAATTAACCGAGTTGATAAACTTATAGTTGGATGTAGTTAGGTTGCCGCGGCTTTATGTGAATGGATGATTGATAGCAGCAAAATTTCCTATAAGCTTCCATGGTCCAAACACCATTTTAAACTAGGTCTCAGATGTTATACAGACACCAGAGTCCTTAAGTGATTTTTAAGAATTACAGTCATATAATAGATATCATATATTTTTGTCATTCATATACTTCATAATATACGTGTATAGGTGGTGTGCGGTCCTGAAGTTTACAATGTCACGATTTAATCAACATTCATTGCTTACGTTTCATTAAATGTTCAGTTTTCGTTTGATATCGTTAAACGACATATTTAACACATTTAATTGCAAAATTTATCAGCGCTGTTCCAAATTCGTTTTTTTTAAGTTACATCCTCAAAACCTAACCTCAAAAGCCATGCCTGCTCGACTCTCGCGTCCGGGACTATATTCGCGGCAGATAACACATTTAGCTACCTTTGTAATGCCTTGATTTTAAGCGTTATATGCGTCAAGACCCTTACTTTCAGGAAAAAAATAAGATTTCAAGAAACACATTACTTCAAGGTATAATTCGGATTACGGGTACGATTTGTTGTATAAACGTTAAACCGTTTTACGATCTACAAACATGCATTTTCTATTAAACATATTATTTACATTTCAGAAACATATTTACAAACTTGAAAGACGCCTACGTAAAAAACGGAAACATTTTTAAAAATATTTAGCTTCTTACGTCGTTACCGAACTTTTCGGATTAACTATCCATCAGCAGTTCTATATTTATAAAAGCTTGTAAACATCCGTAGGTATTTATAGAATTTTCAGGGATTCAAAAGTGACGTAACTTGTAATTTTATTGACATTAATTTGGTTTCTTGAGCAATACGATCATTCATTTAATATGCTCGTTCCATTTATTATTTTAGAATAGTTTGTAACTCGAACTCTAGTCGTTCGGAGAACCTGTTTAGATATTGCGTAGATTTTTAAATTAAACTTTATTTCTGTGTTTTAAGAAATTGAATATTTTTATAAGTGAATATTTATGTTTGTTATGTGCTAAGAAGAGTTTAGTGTATTATAGGACTGATTCCAGCTAAAAATTCCTTCGATTTATATATAAGGAATCTTCGCAACAAACGAATTCATGTGTGCACCGGTGTCTCTTTCAACTATAAAAATCTTGTAGGCCTTGAATTGGAGATATCGCTGCAAAATTATTTACTTATACCCAAGTAGCAGTTTATTTAGACTTTACGTGAATGTTGTTTAAATGTTATAATCATATTAGAAAGTTTTAGAAGTTCGAATTGCTCGATTTAATTGCTACCATTTGTCAAATTTAATCTCTTCTATCTCGACCCCATTTAAGCTCGTTTCGTTTCAGTGAGTCTTTCCGTTACATTGATATAGTCGTTAAGACCTCAACCAACTAGCAGCTCACTTCAGGTCACGGATGTCTTTTCGTAATTCAGGAGGTATGTGGCGTATATCACCACACTTCTCCAGTGCATATTGATCAAAGGGTAATTAATAGTCAACCCAAATATAGGAAGTTTTTATGTCATTCAAAAAAGTTCAAATTTTGCTTAACGAATTTAATGTTACATGCTATCCAATGTACGGAAATACCCAAGAAAATCGTCAATCAACCACTGCTAAAGCTTCTATACTCGGTCGAACACCTACGGTTAACACAAGTTGTCTGTTACTTGTTTTCTTGAAGAAAATGGACACAAAAAGTATTTAATTTTTTTTTAATATGTTGCATAATATTTATAAATTATACAATTTTTTATAATACAAAATCTACTTTTCTCAATATTTTTGTCCTATAACCGAATATATTTCCAGTAAATAATATGAAATTTACTTATAAATAACTACCGAAGCTGTTACAAACAAATTATATATGCATGATTTAGCAAAGTAATTGTTATTTGTTAATGCATGTTCTCTTTGGGGGTTCTATTGTGAATTTCTGTACTGTTGAATACATCTACAACATTGTCGATCAATATTCAAAGCTAAAGTAATACAACTAAATGTTTACTGTAATTAAATTTTTCGTGAACTTATGATTTCCACAAACGTGATTCGCATAAAATGATCAACGTAGCGTTATTTGATTAAGTCCTTGATTATTCTCGCATTGTGAATGAATCTGATCCCCGCAGCGGGTTGGTTGTGATAATGAACTTTGGCTCATATGACGGATGGACGATAACCACATAGTAAGTACTATCAATCTCAAAGCAAAAAAAAAACTATATCACAACATTGTCATTAATATGAGTGCTACATTAATATTACAATAGAATACTTATGCAATAGCACATTTCTGAATATCCGAGTTATCTCTGTTGACTTTTGCGTATGTCTATATCACCCGGATTGTAAGGACATTATCTATTATAGTTACCGCTTGGCTGTCATTGTACGGGGCAACGGTGCCACGTTTCTCCTGTTAAAGGTCGCTGGGTTCCCGGTATAATCCTAATTAGGGTGACCGCGTTAATAGTGTATTTTATCTCCCGAGATAAATATCGCGTTGCGTGCTAAAACCAATCGTAATGTTTTTTTGCTAACAGACATTGCAATGTCGGAGAGCCGGTGATGGCTTTGGTGTTCCGAATGTCTATAAGCGCCGGTGATCATAACTCGATAGGCGATACCTCTTTTTTTTGTCACATAGAAAAAAAACCTCACGTCACGTTACGTTTGACTGATCAGCGAGTGATTACCGTGACTGATTAATGTGTACGAGAATGTACTGTTAAATACCAATTCTGTGCGGCTATATCTTAAATCACGCATTTCCTCGAAAGATTACAATAGTTTTTTATAACTTCGGACAATTCAATTCCCTTACGCACGCGGGAATAGGCCAATAAAGCCTGACGTCACGTTGAGCGGTGGTTATGGGTGGAAACACATGGTGCTAGGAGCATGGGACGTTAAAAGAAACGATGGAAAAGGAGTAACGTAGTGAGGGTTGTCACTGCTTAGTTTCTTTTAGCCTTCTGGAAGGATTCCTTAACATAAACAAGAAGAATCTGCAAATACAACAATGAACAATGAACAACGTTGTTCTGAGAGCGTTGTTATATTCTTTATATAATAATCTTAATATAACTTTCTACCAAACTCCTGTGATATCTTAAAATTAGAAGTGCGTGGCTTTTTAATCTTACTGAGTTTAAGAAGACTGACATTTAATAACTAAAATGCTTTCAGTTATCCTGTGATAGTTTACTTATTTCTCTATGGAATTGAAAATAACAAATGATTGAGAATCAATATATTAAATAGAAAATCTTATGCATTACGTAATTAACATACTTAATTTTTCGTAAAAGTTGGCGAGGTCCGATTCGCTGTATAACGGTTTATTTTAAAGTATAAATAAATTATCGCATTAGACTCTCTGGTTTTCATTGGTTAACTGTGGTTCCTTTTCATTTTGAGGATTTTTCGTATATCTGGATGTCGGTTTGTCTTGCCATATCATACAAAAAGTGATGTAACAATTAATGGATTCAGTTTATAGGGACAGGGCGTGTTTATGACTAATCAGTGATGGAGTAGTGGTCGACGATAGTTTTTTTATTAATGACAATATAGTTCGTCGATAGCTACCAAATTAAAGAATATCGGTAGAAAAACATAGGTAGTGAAAATACGGTGAAAAAGGGCTACGGAGCTTTTTCTTCACATGTTAATAAATAGAAAGAGATTTATGGGATTAACTTCACTCGACATTTCAGATATTTTTTATTTAGTTCGACAATTCTGTTATGGGATTGGGTTTTTAATTCAACGAACTCCGAAAACCAACCTCTTAATGAATGAAATAGGGAATCACGAAATCGTACCCGAGAAACAATTTTATAGTGTTTGCACATTATATTTAAAGATGTATTTGCTAATTTATAATTACCACTGTGGATATAAAACTAATATTTTTGCATTAATAGGATTTCATAACCCTTTACTAATTCCTAAGAGTACTGTACTGTACTTAAGAACGTCGGTAGACCACTAGAAATAAATAAAATATAAAATGATAAACTTTTGGCAACCCTAAATGTAGTTATAGTGCATTTCAACGTTCCTTTACGAGCTTTAATAACTTCCCATATAGCTGTGACCCTGACACCTCGTTGCCACAACGAGGCAAGGGGTAAAAGGGACCAATTTTCGCAAGTCGTTTAGACGTGTTAAGGGTTTATGAGCTATTAACTAGTAAAATAATTTGGGAGTGATTAGAGTGACTAAATGTTACGTATATATAAACTTATAATATTCGGTACAAAAACGGTTACACGTTCTGGTTTAGTGCGAAGTCTTTGTTGACCCTCTAACCCTTGTTACCTGTATGTCGCGCGAGGCGTCCTGGGTTCGATTTCGTTGTATTTATGACACAGATAAATGTTTGTTTTTGGGTTTTAAGTTACATGTGATGTATCATTTGTATAGTATATCTTTGTCAGCTGCAATATAAGGAATCCTAGTGCGACAAGTGTACGAGGGATTTTTAACCGATCTCACAAAGAAGGAGCCTCTATGATCTTATTCAGGGACGTAACTCTATGGCTATGAACCGACTTTGATGATTTTAGTATCTAAAATACAAGCTTGAAACGGAACAATACTTAATGACTTGAATACCTTAATTAATAAAGGAATATGATACTAATGAAATAGAGTGATGTGGCGGAATTGACCCTAGCGTATCTACTATTATTTAGCTTAGTATCTCAGTATGTAGTTCATAATATAATTAATTGTAGGCGTGGGACGAGAATGTACGTACATACTACTGATGCACAAATATCCCATCATTTATACATAATTGTCGTTGGCCGCATTATTCATTTGGAGTAATAAATTTCAGATACCAAAAAGTTATTAATGGTATCAACAAATAAATATGTAAATGTTGTCTAAGCTGCGAATATTTTTAACATTTCATAATTTATTACTTTTATATATGTTGATATTTTACTAGAAGAGTTATTGACAGGCGTCAAATAGTTAATAGGCGCCTTGAAATTCTTGCCTATGGTTCATATTTGAACTTCGAAAATATGACGTCTTAGTATATCGCACCAAAATCAAGTAACTCCCAATTCGCCTTCATCGAATTGCTCACATTCTAACTCTAATCTAGTGTCATATTCAATCCAATACATTATCCTTACATCCAACAAAGGTTCAAATTTTTCCATTTAACGAACCAGTCGAAGCCGCCGCTCAAATAACTTAGCCTCAGCATTCGAATACATTCTGCCTCGTTCTATCAAAATTCCTTTTGAGTTATTGTTATACCTCTATGTAATACTCTTCCTCAAATATTCGTCCAGCTGGCTTACTGAACTCTTTGAATAGACTAAACAAAAGAACATTAATCACATACAAATGTGATTTCGTGTTCTTATTATTTTCCTCAATCAATATTTATTTATCAATCAACTGACAACACAGAGCGATCCAATCGCTGTAGAGCTAAACAGCACTTCGCAATCAATCAAATAATATAAGTAATAAAGTTGTTCAATGTAATAAAGTTATACTAATTAAAAACTAGCAAATGCCCCCCTTTTTCGCTTCAGTAAATCTATGTATCTTACGGTTAGAAATAGCATCTGTATTGCTTTAGGACTGGGTTTTTCACGTTCTGTGAATTAGAAATAAATACGAGTATATCAATTTATAACTTTTTTTATTTATGGAACGATTGAAATAAAATGATATTTAAATATTAGGTGACGCTTATTGAAATACATAAGCAAAAACGGTGATGAAATCAGGCTAAGCCGTTTCTGAGATAAGCGTGAACAAATGCACAGACAAACAGATAAAAAGTCTAACAACCATTGTTTTGGGTTCTATTGCGTTAGTAAAGGCCCCTAATAATAGTTTTTCTCATACATACTTCATGTACAGAAACCGATCAGTTACAATTTTATTATATGTATAGATAAATAAGTATTTGACTGTCCGTTGTACACGTACAGATACTTGGGATATTTAGTACTCATTATATGGGTCATAATCTAAAAGAATTTTCATATCGGCAAGTGATTCTGTTCGCGCTAAATTTTCCGAACAGAGACAATTTATCTTCTATGCTTATTGTCTATTAATTATACGTATCGTATAATATCACACTGGCCACATCATTTTATGCAAGGTACACAGAATCATTTGTCATACCCTCATAGGTAGTTTGAATACGGGTTTTCGTATTCGCCAAACACACACCTTCGTCACGGTTATGATTTATAGTCTTGCACACTAATGTGACGTGGACTCACATACTGTCAAATAGATTTGTTGTTGTCTCGTGTCAGGTATAGCGCAGCCTAAGAACGTGAACTCCACCTTCTTACGTATGATATTATGAAACTTTAGACTTTTTTTTTAATAATAATAAATCAATAGAAATATTGTAAGTTCTTTTTTATTGATAAATGAAAATAATAATAACTGTAAAGTATTTTTATTTTGTCTATACATGAAATACGTAATAAGACATATTACACATACATTTACCTATTCACATAATACAATTTTAATTGATCGCTTTCTGTACATGAACGATATATGTGGAAAAATGTTATTAGGGGCCTTTATTAACGCAATAGAACCCAAAACAATGGTTGTTAGAATTTTTCTCTGTTTGTCTATGCGATTGTTCGCGCTAATCTCAGAAACGGCTTAACAGATTTTGTTCTGGTTCTCACTAATGTATTACAGTAAGCATCACTTAATACTTAAAGCTTATTTCATTGCAATTTATTTCATAAATAAAAAAGTTATAAATTATTTTAAATGATATAGGTATTACTCGTTAGCGTAAGGCGTAGTTTTGCCGAAGCGAAGCGAAGCCAGTTTGCCAGTACAATAATAAAATTACAAGAAAAACAAAACAAAAGAAACATAATTTGTATGTGAAATTTGTACAAAGGCAGTACTTGTTCGTCATCAGAAATTTAGTAGAAAAAGTAAAAGTAAAAAGTACAAATAAGCAGTGTTACTAAATTTCTGACTCCGGCGAGCACATTATGTGGGAATGCGTGTCGATGAGGTAAAATGGTAAAGAGGACTCCAGGTATGATTTAAATATTTAACAATTAAAATATACAAAACGTAAGAAAGATGAATAAATGACAGTGGTGTTATTTACCAAAGCTATGGTAACTGAAATAGGGTTGCTTATTTATAAATGTAAAGTCATCACAATTATAATTGTCGTAAAATTACAATGTTTCCGAAAATCGGACGAAGGGTGTTCAATAAACTGAATATGATGGGAAGGTGGAATTCACGCTTGAGGCACAAAATAAATATCAATGTACATTGACACAGACATATTGCTACTCTATGAAAGGCACTACACGCTGAAGTGACATGCCGCTGGTGATAAAAGAGCGCGCCAGTTCGGCGCTTGACACTCCTACGATACTTCTATGAGTACGCTAACGGTTCGCCAAACTCTGTTTCTATTGTAACGTACGCATTCCGCTGTGCCATGGGAACATTTCTATAATTTACCTGAACTCGATAAACTTATCGGTCTAAAACTTAAAACTTACTTAAAACTTAAAAGATAATAAATATGCATATACTTACTGTGTAGTAGTATTAAAACGAAATGCTAATAGACGAAATGACTAATAATAGTTAACTCTTTTTGTGTAGTTTCACATATAAAAAACAGAGAGACTCCATCTACGAGTATATGTCAACCTCTTATGTATATATTATGTCCGTAATTTATCAGAGCTATATGGTGACATTTCCTTCCTGCAGGTCGTTGGGCTCTGTACCACACAGTTTAATTACGACGACGGGTTATACTCCTCAGTTTACAGCAATCTCCGACTAACACTGGAAGATTTTTTTGGTCTATTATTTTTTTTTGAGGTTAGATTACGCACGGGATTCGAACTGCAGTCTCCTGTGCGTGAGACGGACGTCAAAGCCATTAAGGCTACCAATGCTATATTCCTTTTTCTCAAAGGTAGTAGCCATTCGAGATCTTTTCTCCTTCAATGGTTATCAGTCTCTCATGTGGCTAGCGCTCGTTGTTTCTTCAACGGAACAACTCTGAAAGTTACATTGGCAATTGTTGTTCGACTGCGGTTTGGAACTCGTAGAGAAATACCGAGCATAGTGCTTTTTTTATAGCATGTTGCGAAACTTTGAAATTATTTATAAAGCCGTTGATAAAACACCACACAATGTTGTAGGTGCGTGTTACTTAACGTATAATTACTTACATTGTAAATAATCTGTAAAATTTCTTCGTATATTTACTTATACATCATTATATAATAGAAAAACGAAACTGTACTTGGGATATTACCGGGGTTATTGATATATTGTGATTTTCAAATTTTTTTTGAATAACTATCGGCGGGTTTCTCGGTGTATATTATTGGCCATATCACAGAGTTTTCGGCTTCTACTCTTTATCCTCTGTTCCGTGTCACTAATCTATGTAATATTGTAGAAATAATTATGTTAATTTCGTTTACATTTTATTATGGCTACCGTGACATTAATCCGATCAGGAGTGCGGCGTTAACAATTGCAACACAAACATTTTACTTGTTACATCTTAAAAAAATAGGACAAAATGGATGGAAACAAACCTTATAGATAAAAAAAACGCAAATCTTGAATTTTTACATGGAAGGTACTGTACATGATCAAATCAAAACTATATTTATAATTACAAAAAAAGTTAATAACGATTGATTTGCATAACATGGTATGTAATATTACTATGCAAACCAATTTTGCTTATACATGCAACTAATCTTATGAGATACACTGTAACTTCAACCATAGATTACGAGATTATGCCGCCATATTCTTGGAATTACCCTTACGTTACCCCCTCTATAAACATACGAGTAATTACCTTATATGTCAAATTTGAAGACAAACTTTGTGAAATTGCACACTTGGTGGTTGATACGAAAGCAGACTAATTGCTAGTGATAAATAAATGAGATCGTTAACAGATAGAGACTTAGAATTCGTCACCACTTTCCATCAGGTGGGATTGTTGTCAAGCATTAACTTATTCTATGTAAAAAAAAAAACAGATATGTTATGTTATATGTGATTTGGTTTGACTCGTTCTGGTATTTCGATACCCACTTTGAATTAACGACTTGACATGTACGTATAACTTGTGGCGATTCCTTTCACGCATATGCAAACTTGAATGAGCTTCCAATGGTATTACCATGTTACTATTTCGAGGTTCTTCAAGAAACGGGTTCATCGCTTCGTTATCACTGCTGTTATTGACAAGTTTATAGATGCTGATCACTTCCATCAGACAACCCATCTACTGGTGCTTGATAACGTAATATTAAGAGCCTTAATGTCGCTTCGTACACATGCGTCATTTTAATCCATAACGATTAAAATTAAATGTTGAAGTGTGAACGTGACAAGTCGTTGAATCATGCAAACGATGGTATTTCCGCTAAGATTGTTGGTGATTATTAGAGTATTTCAACTAGTAGGCTTAAAGGTCACATCGCAGAAAGATCAAGTTATATTGTATAAAAAGTATAAAATACAAACTTTTTTCACTTAAAAAGTCTGTGTTTTATAAATATAAGTTGCTGTCGTTTTTTTTTACCATTTAGTGCACATTATTTTAATTTAGTGATTTAAAATATATCTTGATAGCCTATAGCATTTTGGAATCGATATAAAAATTTGTAAGCCATAATAAGAGAGTGTAAATTCAGTGAGTATTCACACTTATCACTCTACTACGTAACGAAGAAGCCTACGCCTCGCAAAAGTAGCGGTAATAAATGTCGTACCTTTCAGTTGTCTACCATTATATTATACCAGTATTTATCATTGCATTTATTTACCATTACATACCATTTATTTAAGTTTTGGTTAAATACTCGTGACGTGACTAAGCTCTACTTAAACTCGCGCTCGCGCCATTCCGTGTAATCTTATAGGTTTCTCTTCTTACACGTTCATCGTTAAAACTATTCCACTACGTACTGAACTACCCGTCCAGTTTAATTAATTTTCCAGAAAATTTGTAATCAACACGAACGTTCCGGATTATTATCGACAGAGACAAAATCATAATGAAGGATCCTATAATTCTTTATCATCATATGTAACTGCTACATATACTACGTCATTTTTTTGCTTCTACAACCGTTTCGAAAAGATGTTTTAACATTGAGGAGAAGAAACGGCGAACGGAACTAACTTTTTTATTCTATATTTTGTAAGTTAATAGGAAGCTTAAATAAAAAAATGAGTAGAGAATAATGAATCCATCAGAAGGACAAATAAAAAATCATAGAATCGATTTTCTATAAATATGAAAGTATGACATAATGAGTATTCAATTACCTTCTTCTTATGTGTGGAAATCATGCGTGATAAATCTGCGAGCACTCGTTACTAAGGATTCATGAATAATGCGGTAACTAAAGAAACTCGTGTTTGATCATGTCTCTTTTGTATATTTTATACATAATGGTTGTAAGACTTTCAAATTTCCAACTCTAATTTGTATAGAGTATTATTGTTTTGCTTTCAGAACTAGAGGACATTAAATTAATAAAAAATAGATGGTTCACGTAGTCACACCCCCGCAGTAGGATTCTGTATATGGTACGGACGTACACAAACTATGACGCGATAATAAATAATTATTTATCACATAAATGTCTGCCCCGGCCGGCAATCGAACGCGGTTCCCCGGGCTCGTCAGATAGTTTTCACTAGGTGACAGGGTTATCCTTTATATGCGTTATAAAAAAAAAAACATGTTAAAATAATTATCTGACACGTTTTAAATGTAATGTGTTATCACGATTTTTGTTTTATGGTTTTCTTGTAACCAATAAATGGCAGAAGTACCTATAGTATATACTAATATTTATGCATATATATTTAGGTATATATTTCGGCATACATTAAAATTATTTAATAAAAAATACATATTTTCTCTTTTTTCACACCTCTCTCTTTAAAATAATAATGTTTGGATTTGTAGGTTATTTGTTTTGGCTATCGACTTTAATATACCGGTATACTTTTATTTTTTTTTATATATAATTTATTTCTTATATTGAAAGAAAGTCATTAAAGCTTCGTCATAATAAATCCTGTCATGTTTCCTCTTCTGTGTTTTCCGCTAAGCCCCACTCTACACTAATGACATAGTTTCCTGAGCAATAGCTCATAAACCATATTGTTTATAGTGGTACATGCCTAACGTAACTTACTAGGGTGACTAAGTTGCCCTTTTTTTCTTCAAATCGCGCATCATATTTAATCCCTCATATTGCACAAGATGTGAATAATGTTTTACTTCAATAAAAATAACCGTATTAACATACCTTTTAATTTTTCTAGTTTTAAGCCCTTCCGTTCTTGGGGAGCAAGTAAATGGTAAGGCGTTTTTGTCATCATTCCTAATTCCGGATTCCACGTTAACCCTACTTGCATTAACGGCACTTATTGCAATTGAGAAAATATCAGTGTCCTTTTTAATACTTTTTATCTTGTTAACAAAATTATATCACTCTAATTCTTGGTAACAAAATTGCTTAAGATTCGCTTTTGAAGTTAAATGAAAAAAAAAAAATTCCACGTTCTTTTGATTCAAAACGTTGAAGACAACAAATTCTTGCAAAATTTAATCGTGTTATCGCAACAAGTCATATTAATTAAGTTGTTGAGCGAATAAAAAAGGATTTTTAAGACTTCTCGCGAGACTAAAATGAAAACGAGTAGAAGAAGTTAAAAGTTTTAATTTATCGTATCTTACTAACAGAAATTAACAGAGAGATTGGTACTATTTATAAACACAACCCACCTTCGCTTCATAAAACTTACGCCTTACGTTTAGAAATAACAGCTGCATCGGTCAGCATTGAGCTGTTTTAGTTTCGTGAATAAGAACTTTTCTCGTTCTGTGAATTAGAAATACATATAATTATTTATACCTTATTCATTTATGGACGGATTGAAATGAAACGAACTTTAAATATGAACTGATGCTTACTGCGATACTTCAGTGAAAACTATAGTGAAAATGGTTAAGGCGTTTCTGAGATAAGCACACACAAACGCAGAGATAACCAGACAAGCAGAACAGAATTCTAAACATATAAACATATAACATATAAAAGTGATCAGTCTCATCGTCCTCGTAGGAAATCTTCCGAAAATTAACATGTTTTATATTTTAGTAAATACTGTATTGTTATTGGTATATCGTATTGTTTATTTTGAATAACATTTTAAACCTCTTTAGTACTTACGTAACGAAATTTAAACGGGTAACGAGCCAAATTTAAGTTAACAATCCTATTCTGTCGATGTATTCTGACCTTCACTTTTTATATTTTTAATTCTTCACTATGTCACTTATTTTATTTTTCACCATGTGAAAGCTAATAATTGTGAATATTTGTATTAGCTGCGAGATTTCCGAAGAAATAAATAAAATAAATAAAAATAATAGCCGTACCCAACTTGAGTTACTGTCTGAACGTTTCAGAATATTAAAAAATATACTACCACGTTCTACACTCAGGAAAAAATGCACGTAACGTAACTAAAGTAAATTTACCTTATTATAAAACTCGTAGAACAGAGATATATTATCTAGTAAACGGCAATTTACTTCTAGATGTGAGACGTAACAATCGCCAATCACTTGTAGCTCATATAATAAACATAAGTTTCTGATAGGATTTTCCTATATGTAGTTCATTGTTAAGTACTACACTGGATTCTGCTTAGCGATAAATATTGGGAATATTGCGAAACACGTGATTACCTACTGTGAACGTATTTTTATCTATAATTACATATTGCTTGATTTGACTTTGAAGTATGGGTGGTGATGGAAATTAATAATATTAAGCTTAATAAATGCTCCTAATAATATATTTGTGAACGCATTTGATAAATAGAATATCGTATAATAGGTGTCAATCTTTGTTCATAACTTTTGAAGTTGTAATATTAATAACATATTTAAGTACCTAACATTCAAGCTGAAATATTTGTGCATGCTTGTATGCTTTGATTTATGTAACGGAAAACACGGTGCAGAAGATTAATACAGGAAACGTGATGATTTATGCAGTTCAAATCAAACTTTGCTTTCTATAACAGTATTCTTCAAATATAAATGTCTTGTTTTATATTTACTGTAATTGAAACGAGAAAATCTCAGTTACATCACGAATCATTTAAATTTACACGGGTGACTGCGTGCCTTCACAATCAAATCGAAGATTGACTTCTGTAAATGTTTTCTGTAATAATATTTCTTCATTGAAACGGGTTGATTTTAATGACATCATGAATCGCTTAAAGGTCCATAGAACTCTACGTGTTTCCATTCTCAAATCCAACATTGGCATTTATTAATACGTGTGTACTTATTACAAAATATTATCACTTACTTCGATGAAAGGAAACATCGTAAGCAAAACTGGCATTTCTGCGAGTTTTCCATAATGTTCTTAAGTCTACCAACCTGCACATAGCCAGTGTGGCGGATTAAGTCCTTAACCCCTTATTTTGAGAGGAGACACGGATCTAGCAGTGGGATAATTATGAGTGTAATATTAAGATATTTACATGTTTTTATATGCAACATTTAAGTACTCTCATACTTTGTATATTTTTAATACTGCTTTAGTAAATTTCTTTTATAATTTCCTGTATCTTTTATCCACTTATTCTGTAATTTCTTTAATTATTTTACAGTTTAATTTTTAGTTATTGTTGTCAAATATTTGGCAAATGTTTAAATTATTGTCACCATGGTAACTTTTATTTTTAATATGTACAATTTTGCCCCCTTTTCTCTCTTTTTTATAATAAAATGTATTAGGCCGACAAGAAATTTTTTATTCATAAAAAGAACACAAAAAAGGCGAGCTATGACTAGACTGAACTGTCCCTCGCGCGTAAATCGGAACACTTCTGTCACGACACGGCTCAGTCTCGTGCTCATAGCCGAAAATCTTCTGTTACTCTCGACTCCGGGATCTATACTCGTGCGTCTCCAATCGTCTCGTGCGCCCTAACGCACGCTTCTGTCTGCAAACCATCCGCGAGCTACACGTCGGAGAAGCGACGGGCACGAGGGGCCTCAGCTTTAGGTCTAAATACGTGACTTTTACTTTTTTAAGCTATTACTCGTATCTCCTGTAATATATTTATCGTAACCGCCAGGAACAATGTAATACATTCTATCTTCTAAATTTCAAGTTCTTTTACTTATAACACTACATGGGTTGTGATAATGATGATGAAAAAAATACTGTGGAAATATTTCCACAGTTCTGTAACTGGGATATAAATGCGATAATCTCAGTGCCATCACGAATTGTTTGAAGTTGCATGGGGATTGTGTTTTCGTGTTAAATTCGAACATTGATTACTGTAATAATAGTGCTACTCAAGAGCTATTCACACAGAAAGCGAGATCACTCCGTGAAGTTTATATAGGACGATAGCAAGAGGTGCTTAGCGCTTTCAACAAGAGGGCGTCAGACTTGTCCACGAGTGAAGTTATTTCATTGATCGACAAATTGCTTGTAATAATGGCTTGGTAATAAGCCTGTCTGTTTTGTAATCTTTTTATATCCTTAATAAGAAACGTACGGATTGATCTAAATGTCTGTATAAATGTAATGAAATGTTCATACTTAACTTTCACCCACTTTTATATATTCATATAATTGAAATGATTTTCATTAAAACCCCTTAAACAACATCCGGCAGTATAATAAATATAAAAGTAAAAGTAATCGGGGTGAAAGGGATTACATATATACTTGAGTCCAAGCCAATTTCTCCTGCTCGTGGAGGAGCCTGCTGATAAACGGATGAGGCAATGCGAACGGTCCCTACTATTGGAGTTCGTTGGGCTCTGTAACACCCAGTTTCATCCGAACCGTACTTGCATGGTGGTAGGGTATTTTGCTTGGTTGGCTAGCTACCAAGTTTTTCTGAAATCGATCGTGATATGTTTTATATTATATTTTGGTGTTGTTGCCTTTGTTGTTAGATACTAAAATCTTTGGGAAACCACTTACCATCAAGTAGCTGGTCTACACGTTTATCGACTAGTAACATAAAACTTAAGTAGTCTAGCAGTCACACTATTCCTAGCCTACTTTGTATTTATGATATTTTTATATGTCAATATAATTTGATAAAGTTAATATAATGAAGAATCAACTTGTAAATAATATATGAAAAATGAGTGTAACACCGTTTAAAAATAATCATCAGGTATTTCATATCAATCCATCTAGTAATTACAAACAAATCTAGAAGAAGCCTACTTTTGGAGAAGCCATAGATAAGACTAATCAATCTACTGGCCATCTCTACGGTTTTACTTATATAACGAAACGATCGTTCCTAATAAGGGTCGTGCCCGAAGATATTGAGGTCAAATGGTTCGGGCGGGAAGAAGAAATTACGATGTTAGAAAGATATAAAAATCTTAGGTTTGGGTTGTAAGGGGTCACTTAATACTCATTAGTATCTTATGCCAATCATCCTAGCACAGTAATGAGAATGCAGTTAGTGGCGATACAAAATTATTGGAAAAAGAAAAAAAAAACATAATTTTCAAGTTATTAACATATGTAAATTGAAAGATAATAGACCTTTTGGTTGTAAATAGATTGTTTTTGAACATGTTATAAGTAATGCTAGAGAGATAAATGGGTTTATGTTTCCTTCGAGATTGGCAACGTGTCAATGATGCTGACAGTATTGCTGACATCTTGGTAAATAGTGACCACATACTACCGAGTGACCGTCAGCTTGTCCACCAACTATTGCCATACAACAAACATTATTATCGGCACAAATTTAACATATTATTTACTCATACAAAATTCGTAAGGCTTAATCGTAACGGGCAGTGAAGACTACAAAATTGCGATAAAAGAAATATATCACCAGTAGAGTATTTAGGTGAGTTGACCTAAATCACATCGGAAGCAGATCGAAAGATAAACAAGGAGATATTTCCAGAAGCGACATGTACACAATGCAGAAACCGTAGTAAATATTTTTCAATTGTAAAATTGTATGTTGCGCTCGGATCTTTTCTCATACCAAATATTCAAAGCTATATATATATATATATATATAGCCTCATGACTTCTCTGTTGCTGAATGTGTCTGGCTTTAGTTAAAGTTCTTAAGCAACTTAAGTTTAGTCATTGATTGCACGTTATTATTATTGATAATAAAATTAATATTGTAAATTGAGATGATATGTAATTGATGATATAGAATTGTTATTATTTATTATTTATTTGAAACAAGTCTATTAATACCCAATCACTAACTTCATTATGAACAGTAGTTGCTGTATACAAAGTACACGACAATACTGTAATAACTTTTCAAACAAATTCACTACGCGATGTTTACAGCTGAACTAAACAGAGCCGTCTGGGCGTGTGTTTGGACAACAGTTGATTTTTTTCTTCGAAAAACGAATGTTTTTGTTATTACTACGTTCTTGTGTAACTTTCAACAAATCTGTTATCTAATGTTATGTTCATGTTAATTATGTTATAGGTAGGAGAACTTTGCCATGCTCGCTATATTTTCTTTCGTTAGTGAAAATAATAATAATTTATATTTCTTTTAAATCTACGCTTGTGTAATAAAAATGTCTGCATTTAAGATATTTTTAATTAAAAGACATTAGTTTTTCACAGAGATTATTGTACTACTTAACTGTAGTCCTGTTATCATCGCCACGAAAAACGCGATAATTGTTAAAATTATTCACAGTTTTTAGAGTTTTTACTCATAGATAGAGTGTTTTACGAGAAAGGATTATACATATGTACGGTGTAAACAAGAAAAATGTACTTAACACCTTATAAAACGAATGACATTTCTTGCGGGTACGATTATGATTTTTGAATGCTCACGTAGAAATATGATTCTCTAATCATATTTTAAACTTTATTTTTAATATTTTATACATTACGATTATAATGAAACATTTTACCAATAATGATTTACTACTTACTAATTTCTATATCTAGCAAAACTTTCACAGAGTTGTAATTCTTCATATTTTTAAAAGCCAATTGAGATTGCAATCAAACCTTATTGACCGAACTGAGGCGGCCTAGAATACTGATCTGTCTGACAGAATACTGACTGTAGTAGAGTTTCACGTAAAAACTGTATTGTAAGAACTATATATTTAAAACAATTGTAAATTAATATTGTTTTGATTTAGTATTATATTGAATAAAGCAGAAACATTTATAAAACTGTATCCGGTATGATGAATAAATAAAAGGAAGAACATGGTGGAATACCTGGTTAGTTCGACGTGAGCTGTACCAAGGTGAACAATACAGTGCTTGTAAATGAAAAGCGTATAAGTAAACAATAAAATTTGTTGTTAATAAACAAGAATGTAAAGTACATGCTGGTAAAATTAAAAGTAATTTGCAGAAAGAAGTAAATTATTAAAATATTTGATTGTTTTCTTACAATACTATCAATATCATTATTGATTTCTTAATATTATTACTGGTATTATTATATTTCCGTGAATCCTGATATCACTGCTGGCTAGCTACCACTTTACTGCTTGAGTCAGCCGCCAAGCGAGGAGTCGCGTTCCGACCGGAGGCTTGAGAGGCAGTACTTTCTTTCTTTCTTCTTTTTTGATCAACAACGCATCAGTAATGCCTTTTGTTGTTACTAATATCAATGAGTGACGACGAACACTTACCATCACGTGGCCCGTCCGTCCCGTTTGTCGACCAGTTATATAAAAGGCAGTAAAAACTGTTGTCAGTTTATAGTACGTGTGCAAAATTTTAAACAATTTGGACGTCTGAAAGTGGATATATCTATTCTAATAATATAACTGTAACGGGGCCGAATCTATACAGAGAATATTTATTGCAAATTTTCACGTAGGTAGACTTTGTTATGGATATAAATGTGTTAACATATATTTTTTGTTTGCCTGTACATGTTTAACGCTAAAACCGTTGAATACATTCAGAGGATTCTTGGCACATCTGGAACTAATTTTTGGGTCATAATATAAGATACTTTTTAGCCTAAGAAATGGATCTGTTCTCAAGAAGTCTTCCAAATCTAAGCGAGAGCGGCTTACTATATCTATCGATATACGTCTACTTTCATACTGACTCTCGGCAATGTTCGTTTCGTGACGTGTTCATAGTGTTTTGGCTGACGTTGTGTTGGTGTATATGAAAACACAAAGAATTAATATAAAAGGAGCTCAATTCATATAAACAGAGTTTATTCCAGTGACCAGAGCCTTTCGAACCTTTCGATCAATTTTTTGTCCTATAGATCTATTCCATTAAAGTAAATCTCTAAGTAAAAAGTAAAATATAGTTACTTTTATTAAAAAAAAAAACTCAATTTTATAAATTCAGAAGAAATTCCTTCAAACTTGATATGGCTATATGTCTAGCGTACAAGGCTTCATATATTTGTGTTTCTTACGTACGAAACAGCTTTCCCCTTTTGATATACAAGTACCATTAACGTGCAGACCACATGAAAACTTTGTGAGTGTATCTGTTATATTTTGTAAGTAGGAAGAGAATCTGTCAAGCAACTCGGAAGTTACTTCGGTCCTTAATACGTACATTAATATCCATTCTTCCTCGTCTGTAATTTTCGGAAGTTCGTAATGCTTTCCGATGTGTAGCATAAATTTTCGTTATAGTTACATATTTTTTATAGTTATTTGGGTATATAGTATATAAATTTTAATTCAAGAGTTAAATCTGGAACTATATATGTAGTGAATCCACGCTCAATGAAGTGTCTCTTGGATGTTTATCTCATTTGTGTTAGCGCAAGGAAATTGCAACAAAGGGAATCCTACGAGGAAATGCGTGTGGAAGCGTCAATTTCTGAATTCTAAATAGATAATCATTCACCTCAGTGCAATTATTTTTTATATAGTTCTCTACCAATGAAAAAAGCGAAAATTCTTTCTCCGAATAAATACAAGAAACTAATCAGTCTATTCAAAAATTGGCAGTGTTGTATGTTGTAAGCTAATAAAATAGATACATTCATAATCTACTTGGTAAATTATATAATAGTGATATCTTATTGCTTTAGTGTTAAAAATATTTTTACGATCGACCTACAGCTGTAAAGTATATTTATAGCGGTTTTATATATATCATGTTTGCTATAACTCGTGATATTTACATTGAGTCCAATAAAGAGCCCTGGTATAAAAATTCTAGAGTATTCTAGTGTTCATCACACGGTTCATCCACAGTTGTAGTTCTGACTGAGGTCGGCGAGGTTGCATGTATAACATGTAACCATTGGTCTTAACACGAAACAACATTGCGACTCTTATGTAACATTCCCCCATTTCCCTTTACAGGTAAAAGATGGATCCAGAGGAGCTGTTCGAAGAGACAGGGTTACAGACGACCATTCAAACTTCATTCACGACTCCATACCCCGACAGTGGAAATCAGAGCGTGTGGAATAAGACCGTCAACTCCATCGAGGAGGTCAACTACTATTTTTTTTATGATGTAAGTTTTTGTGTGTATTTTATATTAATAGTCACCAAATCAATACACGAACTACCTGACAATTGGTTACGGACGCCCATAGATATTACTAACACTCACGGACATATTAACAGGAGCTTCAGTGAAACATACCAAAAACATGGTTTTAATAATTACGTGGCAAGGTCCGCAAATATTAAATTCATCACACACATTAACAACACAAGAGCTGAATTCAAGTTTTTAAGTGAAATATTATTTTATCATCGTATCTTAATCGGCAGTAATGAAAAAAAAAATTAATGAATATGAAAATACAGAAAGAAAATACAAACATGAAAAAGTAAAACTATATTTTCCTATTTAATTAGTATTAATTTACTTTGCGATCCACAAGCACAATGTATGATGAAGCACAATGATGGTATATACTATATATATATATTTATTTATTTATTAAATTAAACACTTGGAGATATTAAAGTAGAAATTATATATTATATTGAGTAAAATGTTTGAAACATGTTTCAAAGAATCACTAATAACTATACAAATCAAGTAGAAATTTCAAAATATCTAAAATGGTAATTGTAGTCAACGAAATTTCTTCGAAAATTTACTATCGGTTAACGAACGAATTATGATCTAAATAAGTCGAGTAGATACGACTAAGTTGTAGATCATTAACAGACACATTGATCATTATGTTTATAAGTTATTAGTCTCACAACTAAACTTGCTTCGTTTCGCTAACTTCATAAAAGTCATAAATCCTTAAACTTCTAGACAGAAAATTTATCCTCGAGACATTTACAGCACAAACCCCATCGTTCAAAAGTTCAATTCACACTAGACCGATTCTTAATACGCACAGGCATTGAAATAAGAATATTTAAAATTCAATGTTGGGATAATCCTGTGTAATAATGTCTTCTATTCACGAGTAACATTAAACAGGATGTTTCACACAGTTATCTATTACTATGAATTAACTATTTCAAACTGCTTTTCGGTTCATTTGCAATGAAATTTGATTTGCTTATTTCATCACAAATTAAGCAAATATGTTCTGATTGACGCGTTATATCACCTATTGTTACCAATGTATTCGTATTACAACAATTGCATTTCCCAGGATTATCTTTTTGAAAGTCATAATCTTTGAATGGTAAGCTATCAATCAAACACATTGAATATCCTGAAGAAAATGAGGAAACTTTCTATAAGCGATATTAATTACCAACGTATTAAGAATAAGGAGCATAGATCAATCACAGCTTTTGTGCTATAGAAATCGTCTTTGCATAATAGATGAACCAGATTTTAGGAATATAAATTTACATCACAAAGTATAAGGAAGTGCTTATGCCATGGCTTGTTTTAGTCATAAGTCATTGACAGAGTTAAATTACTTTGGGTACGACGTAGTTAAATGGGTGACCGTTTGTGCTAACATTTCTTGCACGCTTTTGTTTCGAAGGGCATATTAAACGGTCAGTTCTGTTTTTCATATTTAACAAAATAGCCAAGTATTAAGCCACGATGTAAGCCGCTGGGCAGCAATTGTATTTCCGACTCATGAATTATCCAGTATTTTCTTCATCTGTTTGTATCGGTAAAATGATTTGGAGACTAGAGGATATTAATGTCCTAACCGCTAATGAGTTGAAGGAGACCCAAAGGACTTGGGCTATATTTTAATATTATTTAAAAAACAAAAAGTGATGATGCAGATATATGTATAACAACCGTTATACTATAATTTCATTCTTTTTTTATTAATAGGTATGTAAATTATACAATATTTCATGATATTTGCGCAAAGCTTGTGCGTTTCTTTCTATGTAACAATAGTTCAAAACAGTAATAAGTGGCTTTTTCTCAAAGATATATTTGTATTGTGCGGAATATTATAAACGGAATTCGACGGGAATCTATATAGATATAATATACATAAATTCCCGTGAAATTCCGTTCGAATCTATTTGTAATCACCTACATAGTCGTAGGTGAAACAGAAAAACTAGAAATCGCCAATATGATGAAGATTAATGCGAATATAATATTACTAATAACTTATTATAAATAGTACTTTTTCTTTTTATATTTCAATAAACAGGTTATATAGGCATTCTTTTTACGTTAACATTTACTAAAATATTTATTTGACCTTGACAAAGGTACTGAGAGAAAATAAATGTTACGCTAATCTATACTAATATTATAGAGTGCGAATTATGTGAGTTTGTTTATATGCGGAAGATAACCTTCGGACCGCGGCGCCTATCTGAAAATCTTTTGTATTATTTGAAAGGTACATTATTCCGGAACGACATATTCATCTATATATTTTATACAGATCAGCTGGAGTGATGATGATATTCGCCACCTATATCTCAATTTGGCTTAATTTAGATCTTAATTTTTAAACCTATATTTGTTCAACTACTACCGCTAGTTTTATGTAATTACGTTATTTATTTGTATTTTGTTGAACCTATAATCTGTATTTCAATGGATGGGCTTAATTAATTATTCATGGCATTCTCTACTAGTCAACCCTTGGAGATGGAGATGGAGATGTTGAGAAGTTGAGGCGGGCATTCAGCAAATAACATTCACATTGTTTCAGTACCTAAAACTGATGTCCTTAATGTTTAAACTAGGACAAATTTTTATAACAGGCACTAGTCAGCGAAATTCACGAAAAAAAAAATAGTATAAAAAAGCGTATAATAATAATTTAAAACGTTGTTGACTTGGTTAACATTTTGCATGAATTAAGTAATAGATTAAAAAATAACATAACAGGCACATAATTAACACTATTTATCCAAGCAAATCTCCCTACTGTGATGTACCTACTGTCCAATGGATGACGCTACTAGGTTCCTTGTAATGGAAGTCGCGTAAGTGTAACCCAGTTTTAATCCCGATGATACTCATGTATGGTGCCAAGGTTCTTTATCTACATGGTTGGCTATCACCTTCCTAGAATAAGCCGTTAAAAATGTTTACATGTTTCGGTTACAACGTCAGAGAGCCAGGTGATGAGCAGATCCCTCGCGTCCTTCCCCACGGCATCGCTTCCGTAATACCACCAGTGTTACGAGTTACTCTCAAGCCGGTGACTGCTTATTGGCAGGCGACCGGTCTTTGCAATAGTGGCTAAGTGATTTAAACGCCGCTTTTCTATACATCAGACTCAAGCTCGAATTCTGTACGCTCCTCTAATTTACCAAATGATGTACGTATAATAAATTGATTATCACTTTCTTCGGTGAAGGAAAACATCCTGAGGAAACCTGTATGGGTATGTAGCTCTCAAGCGAGAGTTGTTCATACTGCTCTCAAAGGTGTGTAAAGTTTGCCAATCTGCAATATGCCAATTCAGCGAAGTAGACTATGGGCACAATCCCTCTCATTGTGGGAGAAGACCCCAGCCAAGCAGGGGGATAATTACGGATCGTAATAATGATTACCAGTCTTTGAGTTTGATCACAAAAATAACGTATTCCAAATATATTTTTAAATTGATGAGAAACAAATACATTTCATTGTCACATTACCCATTACTGGCGCACCATAAAATCCACCTTTAGCCGTCAAGCCTCGAAAAGTCGAATGGGTGTCGTCACGCCCACGATTTTCATGTGGATTACTGATCATAAAACCTAAAAGGTTCTAATCGTGTAATGGACATTGGCGACACTATCATGAGTAGGTAGATAATACTGTCACAACACTCGCTGGGAAGTAATATTGACCACTTTTATAGGCACGTTACACTGTTGGAGTGTATTTACTTTGCAGTTTGTTTGAGTGAAATTGGGATATATATTTTATTACCGGATTGCTGTTCTATTGTCATTTCTAAAAGTTCATTGATGACTACAATTATTGTTTAGCACTCTTTTTCAGATTAGACACTTGAATCAAATATATAAAATAAAATGGTAGTAGACTCACGGATGGATTTGTGGGACGGAATGCTTTAGAAGAAATTGATTTCTTACACTACATAAATTAGGTTTCAATGCATTTTTAAATCAGCTGGCACATAAAAAAACGCTCACATATTCACTGTATAGCATTAGGATTTCCTGTTTTGTGAGTGGCATGAACACACAAGAATTTAAACATCGCAAATAACTAAACCCGAGATCAAAAATATATGTGTCACTTAAATACATCTGACTTGGCAGGCACGATCATTACCAACCTACAAGTTTGCCTACGTATGGTGTAAGGAGTTTTTTACATCCTTGAGTTCAAGCTAACTTCTCTCGCTTATGGTGTACGTTGCTGCAGCTTCATCAATTAGGACTGTCACCTAACTTAATTCCAATGGTACTCTTGGTGTTCTTGCTAGACGATAGGTAAGATTCTTACCTCCCTGCCTTGTCACACTCCTACTGACATCAACACTTAACTGCTTCAATTCCATTGTTAGAAAGCAAGTTAACAAGTAGGTTCACCACATGATCTATCTATATCTCAAGAATGGATCGAGCACTTAACACTCAGCAGGAGATTTCGCTGACCCAAATTTATGGCTAATAATGTAAAAACGGTCTCGTTCCTTTTACACAGTAAGAACTAAGCTGCGTCAAGAGTTATCTGGAGGACATTTGGTACAACTAGTATGATATTCTACTTTAATACTATACAATCTATACAATTTTGTATATTGTATGCTTATATTTCGACCCATTCCAATATTATCAATTGAAATTTGTTGCCGTGTCTATAATTTCGACCCGTCTCATCAGTTTCGCAGTGAACGCCATACATGTGAGGTATATGTTTGGCATAAAATATACATTTGGTGATTCTAGTTTTAGTAAAATCTGTAAAATCCACATGACTTATTTTTAAGATTATGTTATGTGAAAGTTTGATTTCTTGTTTGTCATAAGACAAAGGAATATTTTTTCGTCTATCAAGCACCGAAATTACGCAAAAAGTACCTTTTGAAGGCAATCAATGCTAAAAATGCTAACTAAGAATCAGTATATTGTCTTCAACGTGGATATCTACTGATTAGTATTTTATTGTCATAAAAAACATCATGTATATCAGACACCACACCCCCCAAGAGATTAAATATTTTGAATATCTATTTTTTCCATGACATTATTAAGATATTTTATATCAGGGATGTTATAGAGCTCCGTAACCGTAAAAGAAACTGTCGGATATCCGAAATAAAAATATATCCGAAACCGTAACCGAATCCGATAAAAAAGTTTCGATTAATTTCGCATATAGGCAGAGTCTAAATGAAACACGTTATGACAGGACTTCGCTGTTTGCATCGATACATACGCTTACCGCGGCGCTTTCATCTGTAGACAGATTTTATTATTTAATTTTAAGATTTTTTTCCATGATTATAATACCTAGACAGAAAGTCAAATTATTACCTTGTAAATACATTATATTTTTTTTACAAATCCAAAATCATCTAACATCCTTAACCGAAATCATTCGAAACAATCAGATAATCCGAAATAATTTCATGTCATTCATATATCCCGTATTCATATTCACATCCGAAATTCCATCATCCATAACTTTATATTAAGTATAATTTAGTCATCTGTACTAATGAGTAATTTTGTTTTGTGGTGTTTCAGCTTGAACACTACACTTAGTTCACACTTTAAAGTTAAGGCAAATTAGTTGTGTGTTCTATGACGGTAACAGTCACTATCTAAAATAGCATCGTTAGATCAAAAGACTTAGGATCCTCTAGACTCTTTTCTCTGGGTCCGTGGTGACGCGGAGTTGGAACTATCCGATGTTAACGTGATGATAGGGCCGATGTTTCTAACTGTTGTCTTCTATCATTTTTGTCTTGCGTTTTTTTTACCATGTTCTTTATTAATTATCGATAGTTGTGTTGGTTATTGATTTCATATTTGTAGTGTTTAGAAAATGGTTATCATAGTTGTGTGACAAAAAATGTTTCAATTTTCTGCTCTGGACACTCTCCTACTTTATTTCTTGCGGCAGTTCTTTGTAACGTAAGAAACTCAGGAAATTCTCCATTATTTTTCGTCGACGGAAACTACATATGTATATACTTTATATTTAATATTAAAATAATTCTAATTATCTCCACCTAAGACTAAAATAGAACATTATTCGTTTCATTTATAATTAGCTTATAACAATTTTAATCACTTACCGATTCTCGGCATTGGTGAAATAAATCTTTCGAAAGGTTTGCAATGCGCCGTTGCGCTTGCATGTTTTGCAATTGAACTTAAATGGTTTTTAATGGACAGTTCCTATAAAATTACAGGAAACAGTGTTTTTCCTTACTTCGCAAAATAAAAGCTAAAACTTCGTAGGATCACGTTACATTATCTTGATATTTTGTAGTAGCCGCTAACTAACAAACAACAGCACACAAACGAAGGATCCCGCATTCGATTCCTGAAGCTATGAACATTTTTAATAAATAATACGATTTTTAGGAGTTACATTGAATTCAAAGTTACCCATAATTGTCTGAGAAGTGCGTTCCCGTGTTTCATAGTTTACGCTAAATATAAATATAAATCGGAATAATAAATTAAAAGAATTGTTTTAATTGTGTTGATTATTTTTTTATAAATAAATAGAAATACCCCAGACAATGTTCCATGTCACCCAAGATGTTATTTAACAAAAATAATTAAAAGTTATTTTCATTTGTTTCAGGCCATCCAGTTCACTGTGATGTGGGTGCTTTTCGTTCTGATCGTTGTTCTAAACTCATCTGTCATAGCAGCGTTGCTTTGCACCAACGCTAGGAAGAGCAGAATGAACTTCTTCATCATGCAATTGGCTATCGCTGGTAAGGAATTTAAATCTTAGACAATAAGTAAAAATGCAAATTGATTTCTATTTCTATGAGTGTGTATGTACGTATCTTTATTGTTTAAAGATAAGTGCATAGTAGGAAATTAGTTAAGTTACTTCTTAAATATAAATATTGGTCAATATATAATTCATGATTCTCGAAATTAAGGTTACTTAATAAAATAGCGGACTATAAAATTTTAATATAGTTCTGTAACTTGAGCGCAGTCATAGACTATGGTAAATATATTTAATCTGTACATCTTTAATATTTAGCTATGAATAGATCTTGTCTATACACTCTCTATTGTGTATCTTCGTGCAAATTCATCATCTTTCCGTTACATCGTTTCTTAATTGCAAATTACACAGTATTTTAATATAAAAGCTTGATTAGTTTTCACCGACGATATTTCCTGGTAATATTGCTTACTGTGGAGTAATACGCCCTCAATTCCCTTCGGAAATATTTGCAAGAACAGATTAATTTAGCCAGATGAAAAGTATCCTAGATTTTGACCCATAATATAAGTTCCACACAAGCAAAAATCATTGAAATCTTCAGTCATTTTAGTGTTATGAGTACGCTGGGAGACTACGTACAAACATCAAAACACGTCCAAAATAATAGATTATAAACTAATTTTAAACGTCAGAATTAATAAGTTCTTTTCACAGCCGGGCGACATAATTTAAATATGTATTTTATAGTATGTCTTGTTATGTAAGTTCTATATATATATATATATATAAGTATATAATGTTTCATACTATAAAACAAAACAATATTTACAACTTACATAAAATAACATTATGTAGGTTATAAATATGTACATGCCTTAGACTACATACAAATGTAAAGCTCGCCATTTATGTTAACAAAGTTAACCGTTATTTTACCTGTGTATTTGAAATATTTCTTTGTAATGAATTCAAATACCTGCACGCCTGTTGGTGCACTAAATTCACTGTAATTCACTTACACGACTCCCATTAAAAAGTAACAATACGTAGGAAAATTAAAACGGCACAAAACAAAATAAAACACGTGCCGGGCATGTCGCGCAGGTTATAAATTATTCACGAAATAATATAAGCTAAAGTCACAAAGCAATGGTTCTCAAAGCGCTTTATTAAATTGTTTACAGTATTTCTATTAATTTGAAATTCTTGTACGCATACAAGAATGTAACAAAATAAAAAGAAGGGAAACAAAGTTTATTTGTCACAGAAATTTCTTCAAGTAGACCTTTTCAGAGATTGTGTAGTGTGTGACTAAAATGTGCCAAATCGTGCGTGTGTATAATTGCACAATACTTATCAAAATATGTTAAATATTATATAAATATATTTATGTAACTTTAAACATATTTCAATTCAAACTATGAAATGACATGAAAAACGTTTTAATATGATATTATATTGTTTTAATTTAATATTATTAGGTTAATATCCAGAGTAACGTTTTTATATACATATGGAAGAATGAGATTACTGTGTCTGTGTTTGTACGCGTGAATTTTAATTAATATATACATATTACAATCAGAAAATTTAAATTTGTCATTCCCATCGGAAGACCTCAAAATTAGGTAGATGTCTTTCTGTTCATGTTCTTCAGATAGAGAGATCCTTTTTTGTCATATTATTAGCATTCGTTTTCTGCTTTACAATATTTCGTTTATCTTCTTCGAATAATATTGCATCACGTTAAATTACATAATTTGCTTAAAACAATAAAAAAATCTTACATAACAGACTTTAATATTCTGTTTTAATTGTATAATTTTTTATCATGTTAATTATTATAATTTAGTTGTCGCCTAGAGTAGTTGCGTATATATATCTTATACATAAAACAGTATTTAATATACTGATATCTTTAATGGAACTTATAAAAATACAGTCAAAAAAATTAATAATACTCTTTATTGTACCATAACTAAACATGGTGACAAAGAAAAAGAAATACAAAAGGCAGCCTTATGTCTTAGCAGCGATTTTTTAGGCTTATATTGGTTTCGCTTTTTTCGCTTTCGTGCTGAGGGCAGGGTAAGAGCAAAGCGGAGAGGGCGAAGGGGTTAATAATCGGTTTGGTAGAGAAAACTGAAACTAAGTAGAGTTAAGAAGTACAGTTAAAGAGAGAGTGTTTAATTATTCCGGCAGACGAATTAGTACCCACTTTCCAGCCATCCCAAAAAATATATTTTTTTAATCATTCGAATATTTAAATTTTAAAGAGTACTTGGCGACATTGGTTATGAGACACAATGACCAATTTAACTCTTGATTTAGTGAACTGAAAATCTCAGTGAAAATGCTAGGTTATAAAATTATATTATTGTAATTAATTATCAATATGTCTGCAAAATTTTACAAAATTGGGACGTCTGGAAATTAATGAAAATCGCTTAATAGAAAATTCCAATTCATATAACAAGCTTAAGTTCAAAATAATGTAAGATTTTAATAATGATTAAAGGAACGACAGTTTGACAATAGCATTTGACGTAATCGAAAATTGTTGTTTTAATCGCAGGTAACGTAAGTATTAAGTAAGGTATTATTTAAAGCTATTTTAAGGTTACTCTATAGAAAACAGTTATGAAAACGGAACGACTGAATCATTCCGTGCTCATAACCACTCCATTTAGGTGTGGTAATAAATTGGCTTGATATTTCACCAAAAACAATCTAGTCATCTTGAAACGTTCCACGTGACAAAGTTCTTCCGGTATAGTTAATTTAAAAATTGACCACTTTTGTCTATCATAACTTACTTTAAGACGTTTTAATTGTTATCGTTAGATAGCAATTGCGATGGATATGTTACGATGTAGTTATCATTTTTCTGTTACACAAATACCATAGTGCTACAATGTCCTAACTATCAAGGACGTGGCAATTAAACACATACAAGTAACCATATCTGGTGAACAAAAATGTATTTGAATAAGAGTCTTCACTTTAAAGACAGTGTTATTGTGACACACTGACCGATTGAAGGCATTGTCACCATCGTTTAAACACTAACTCAAAATCAAGCTGCTTGATGTATGCATATGAGCACGCGATGAGGAGCTCGTGTACCGTGTAATTTAATCAAATCAAAATATTTATTTTTAGGTAATATACTGAATGTAACGGATGTAATTAAATATTTATTAATATTGTTCATCTAAAAAAATTACAGGACAAAATATGTACGTAAAATTTGTACACGGACGCTTCTTCTTCCTAATCAGAAATGTCTTCCAGTAGACTGTTGTGTTATATTATTATATGTTATATTATTGTTACATACAAAGCTTTAAATATATAATTAAAGTGTTAATTTAATATAAATATATAATAAGGTATATAAATTAACCAATAGTCATAATACGCCATAAGTTTAATAACATGTAGTTGTAAGTATCAACTAAGAATTATTTAAAGGGTTACTGGGCGTTGCTGGTATGCGTCAGTTAGTTTAATTATTTAAATAATTAATGGCCTCTGTTTTTTCAGATCTCTTCGTGGGCCTGATATACGTATTTGTGGATATAATACAGAAAATAACTATAGCGTGGGTAGCAGGAGAGTTTATGTGCAAGATCGTAAAATTTCTTCAAGTGAGTAACTTTTAGAATTTAAGTATAAATAAATGTTTCTGTAAAAAGCATTTGTTTTGCACGTAAAATTACTGTACAGTATGTCAAAATTTAATATTATAATGTTACAATATATAGTTAGGTAAATGTTTCGCACTCAGCTTATGTCACTAAAATTAGCTACTTTGCGTTTAGCGTGGATCTTTTTATCGGCAAGTTCGAACAGGTGATTTTCGCATATAATTCAAAAATTAACTCTTACTAACAATAAGTGATTTGATTTAAAGTCATGGTATACTACGGTGACCAAGTGCGTATCGTCAGACTTGACGAATCTTCGATTATAAAGAATCTTAGATATTCAGGTTTATATGCGATTCATGAAGATCCTGATGAAACTGGTAATTCATTTGTAATGAACACATAACGGAAACATTACATGTGCGTGCAGGATTCGAACTACAGTTCCTCATTCAGGACAACGACGTTTGAACTTTTAGGTTATCACTGTTTAATAATGTTGAGACTTATAGTTTATTAGCGTTAGGTAGCAGATAGAACGTGGTAGGTTAAGATACGATTAGTTCAAATCTCGAAATGTAGGTTCGTAATGTGTTGTATTGTAGGGTTATTCAAGTAAGAATGTGCATATTTTACCTTAAATCGCCTTCAGAAATATTTTTTACTTTTCTATTTTATTCATAAGACGTCAATTTTCTTCGCAAGACGTCGGAGATGCCGAAGGGTTATTGATAAGATATGACAATTTAGAAATAATACAATATTCTATTAATGAAAATAGTTTCCAGAAATATTTTTGTTACTTTACATAATATTTTTTCGGTTACTCTATGTTATTATTATGATTTTGTGTTAAATAATGGATATTTTTTTTGGATGCAAATAAAGATGACACGTTTGCGCATTTCTTCCCCTTGATTTTCGTGTTATAAACAATGCAGTGAGGAATTTTTTTCTCTTTTTCTATTTTTTAATTGTAATTTTTATTATTTTCTTTTTAATTCTCGTAATTTCCAGTTAGATTCGTTTTACAAGTGAATTTATTAAATATAACAATAATGTAAAATAACATGATTCTGATCTTTTTTAAATGGAATACGAGATCCAATATCTGATACACACAAAATATTAGTTCTACAATGCCCGGATATTCAAAATAATCCGAAGAAATTTCCGAGATCCGACAGAAAATAAATCAAATGAAACGCTGATTCTATTTAGAAAGTAAGTTACCTATCCAAAGTTGTGCAAAAAATTCAATTCGGTTCAGCCACTTGCTTCATAGTTTGCGTTAAATCCGCCTACAGCGGAGATTCTGTGAACTGACACTTAATAATTTCACCATGTTACTGAAATATAAACGTTTACACACTCACACCCCCGCACTAGGATTCCCTGTGTTGCGGGTGGCATGGACATACACAATTATCACATCACAAACACCCATGACCCGAGAACAAACATTTATCTGTCACATAAATATCTGCCCCGGCCCGGGAATCGAACCCGGGACCCCACGCTCGGCAGGCAGGGTCACTACCAACTGGGCTACGGGGTCGTACACTTAGTAATGATGCGTTTATATCATTCTGAGAAACAAAAATCCATCTGTATCATGTCTAAACGACGTGAGGTAGTATCGTACTCTATTCTGTACTTTATTCTATTTTTGATATTATCGGGGTGACCTAGAATACTCCCCCCAATCTAATGCTTGTTCTGTAACAAGGTTTTGTAAGAAGCGACAAAAGCCAATCTGCTTGGTAGTAGGGTTTCGCGTATGGTTTATATTATCAGTATTATTATTGTCTTTAATATTATTACTGGTATTATTATCTTTCCGTGAAGCCTGCCTGGCTAGCTATCACCCTTCTGCTCGAGTCAGCCGTCAAACGACTCGTCGTGTTCCGGCTGGGGGCATGAGAGCCAGTACTTTCTTTCTCACCTTCATCACATTTCTTAGCCGACAACGCATAATACGTAATAAATGGTAATACGTGAACAATGACAATGTTCGCAAACCGTGAATGTCACTTTTTCTTATCATTAGTTTTATTGTATAAGTTGATTTTGTCAGCGGCTACATCTGCATACTTGTCTATAGTAATATTACTTGTCTATAGTATAGAGAGAGTAGGATTTTTCTGAGTTTGTGTGTATGTAGATGTTAATCTTTGGAACTGCGGTACCTATAAAAATATTTTACTGTTTAAAAGATGCATCATTTTTGGTGGCCATAGGCTATATCTAATATATAAAATTCTCGTGTCATAGTTTTAGTTACCATACTCCTCCGAAATGACTTGACCGATTTTGATGAAATTTTATATTTATATTCAGTAGATCTGAGAATAGGTTGTTATCTATTTTTTATACCCCTAAGTGATAAGGGTGGTCCACCCTAAATTTTATTTTTTTTATTTTTTAGACAAATTTTTTATTTTTATTTTTTTATGATGTGGCATTAAAAAAAACATACAACCATTAATTTTCACCCCTCTACCATCAACCCCTATTTTTTAATAGCGATATTATTAATTCAATAATTTTCAATTCAGGTCGATAACTGTTTAATTATAACGTGATCAACTATTCCCGCCAGGCGTTTACTGGTGTCACTTCTAACCCAGTAAGCAGCACGGTGTAGGGATGAGATCTCTTTTCTCACTACTTACAGTTTTCTGCCATTATTATTACTGTTTCTGCATCAATCGTAATAGTGACGTTTACAATTATCATTTTATTATTTCAGTGCTATTTTGAAATAAATTTATCATTAATTCAATAATTCATATCACACCATGTTTTTCACACGGACAATTACGTGGTAAATACGTGGCATGCTCCTGAATGGGCAAACCATCCAATTTGTTTGTGTCAGCTAAAGATGGGATAACAAACAATATTGTACACTCTATTGCGTTAAGGGACTGATATTGTTTTTTAGTAAAATTATTATAATTAGCGATATATATAATTAATAATTTACATGGCAAAACAACGTTTGCCGGGTCAGCTAGTAATATGTATAAATATGTAAAATTGTTAGTATAATTGTTCAACCTGAACGAAGTATGGGCAGGCCGCTAGTAATTAATAATTCCGTTTTGAATCTATTTAATGTGTAGAAGTTTAAACATCGATGGCATGTTTAACACAGTTTTTAAGTTGTTACATAGATGTTGGAAAAATGAAATCTGCATCAGCATTTGTTTAGTTGTTTATGCTTAATGCAAGGACGGACACATATTTAATATTATATTATATTATTTTTAAATGTACTCAAGTTGATAACAGATTTTGTAGTACTAACAGAAAATAAAACCAATTCATATATTTGAAAACATTTTTGATAAATATCTCGGTACTCGCTGCTCACTTACAGTGAAACTACCGCACAAATCTTTGAATTCACGAAGTGTGAAAGGTATTTAGTTGTTTTAGGCTGCAAGAAGTTGGTTTTGGTTATTTTAAAGCACCCTAGGGGGAAGTTGGAGTTGGTCGATCCATTTTTTTTTCTTTGTTATGTAAATGTGTCCACGGAGATTTTCGAACTGATTACGAATGCAAAAAAGAATAGAATTAACAAAATTCTTGTTTTAAAATATGATTTAATTTATTATAATTTTTTTATTTACATTTCATTTAATATTAAATGTATGATACAATAATGATAATAAATAGATTTATAGATTGTTAAGTTTTATTTTGCTGTGACATAAAACTGGACGCGATTATAAGATATGTATATGTTACAAAATATTTATTATTCCTAATGAAATTTTCTTAGCCATTATTTTTTATTAGAAAATAAATCAAAATTTTAAAATTATTTGTTCTTCTTTATGAGCATGCGGAGGATAGTTTATTTTAGCAATAATCGAAATAACATTAAAAATATGTAATTTATTACAAAGCTGTCGCTTAAATCATTTGATCCAGGCACCTCAATAAAATCCTGTGGAATCGTAAAACCGAAGCTGGCAACATTGAAATTTTATAAGGAAAGAATATTTGAACCTTTTAACCTCTGAAAGAAATGGAGATATTGGTGTAATACAATTCTTTGCCTTTTGATCTCGTTAGATTGACTATAAGTCTATAATAATGTTGAAATTTCATTGCTGACAATGTAATATAACAATATTGTATATTATATAACAAGGTTGTCTGTCTGGTTTTGATAAGTACACAAAATTTCCAATAGGTTTATCTATTAGCGACTGATTGCAGAGTAAGTCTTAGTCTAGTAAGTAACTAAGTAGGCTTGAAGCAGCTTCCATTGTGTTGCTGCTGGGCCGATTAGTTGAGATATGTATTCGTTACCATTCTTAGAGTCAAAAATCTTGTCATTCGATAACTTCTGTTAAGGTTTAACGATAACAATGGAATGGCTCAATGAATTAAACTTTTCACTCCTATTAAGACCCCATTGCATTGTAATATCATCTCACCGTGTAGGTTGGTATTCTCATTAAGATTATTAAAATAAATATAACAACAGATATGTCGTCTAATCACACGCAACAGATCGGTATATCTCTATTTAACATTTTAATTTTCAAATTCGACGTTTTTTCCAGTTTATACATTTTACTTTTTGATAGGAATTACCAAATTGGGGTACAGTCAATCCGGTGTTAGGTGACAATAAACTACATAGTTGAGGAGTGTTTTTACCATTCGTTCTTTATCATCAACGTGTCGGTGACTCCTTGTTATAAACATACTACACATAAAGAAGGCTTATTGCCATCATGTGAAATTCTACTCGGTCGCTGCCTCTTACCGTAATTTGTTTCACAAAATATTTAATGTTCGCCAGATTTTTTGATTATGGCTGGTTTAATGTTTAGAACTGATACGTATGCAAACAATGTAGAAAACTATTTCAGCGTGATTCAGGTAGGTCATTTCTTATTGTAAGAAAGAAAGTCGCCACGAATTTGTGTAGTGTTGTTATTATATTGTGTTATTTTATAAGTCCTAAACAAATTGTATTTTTATTAGGCCGTGGTTATGTATGCTTCAACATACGTCCTGGTAGCTCTGAGCATAGACCGCTGCGATGCTATCACGAATCCTATGAACTTCTCCGGGAGCTGTAAGTTTCATGTTTTATTTTATATCAGCAGTATTATTTGCCAATAAAATTACTGAATTATTTGGTCATGACCTTGCTTACTGAAGAAATGGTACCAGGTTTGATTTCCAGCCGGAGCAGACATTTTTGTGACAGAAAAATATTTATTATGTTGTGTATATGCGCGTTACCTAGGATATCCAAATGCTAGGATAAAATTAACTGACCGTTGTTTCCAACGATGACAAAATTGATTGAATACTTCCGTGATTCATAGTAAACTAACTAGATAAACTGTCGGTGCTGGTTGTTATAATTAAATAGTAGTTGTTGAGTCATGTCGATCGATACCAAGACTACTGACCCTTAGGATGACTTGGGTTCTTGGTAGCCTCTAGCCACCTCAAATTACAAAACCTGTGCCCTAAAGTGACTCTCTGTTGGGTTCAAGGTGATAACGAAATATATGAGAAACGTATACGAGATCAGTGACCGACGCTTAGATATATGTATATCACTTCGTAGAAATTTTTCTCTCGTAGCTCTGGAAAGATATAAATAATGTGAATGCATTAACGTAACCCGACAGTTGTATAGTGCTGGTGGGCGAAATACGTTTGCTTAGCTTGTTTTTTTTTCTCAGATTACGGCATTTTATTATTTGAATATGTATAAAAACTATTACGTGGAAAGTGTAATGTCTGTATGGACTTAGCGGCCGACTGTAGAATTCGTGTCTTTCTACATGGTTAAGGCGGTTTGGAGCGTTAACTGCCGCGCAGCAGCACGGGTTCCTGAAGTAGTTAGTGCCGCGCAACAGCACGGGTTCCTGGCTACTAACCATAGTAGCCATCTTGAGTGTCAGAAGTTACAATAACGAATACTGATTGCACAGAACTTGAACCCACGTTTTTCAGAAATTGAAAACATTAGATTTCCCGTGGTTTACTTCTCTCTTCGATAATTTTAACAGTTAGTACTTAGTACTGTTAAAGAATTAACAAGTGTATGTTATTTCAAGATAAAATATCAAAGCTTATTTCATCAGGGAATCGCGCTCGAGGTCTCATTCTATCCGCGTGGCTTATAAGTATCGTCTTCTCCGTCCCGCTTCTAGTGTTGTATGAGATAAAAGAAGTACAAGGTAAAGATTTTCACAAATTTTTACTACAAACATAAACACTACTAATTACTACTTCATCTATGCTTTATATTTAACTTTTGAGCTTTGTTTCGATCATGAATATTCTATTAAAATCAATGTACTAAATAACATAATATCTATATTCCCTTTTTAAATTCAATTGCCTAAATAATTCAAATTAATGGTTATTAACTTTGAACTTAATTTTTTTCACTGCATCTATTTTTTAATTAACTTAAAAATTATATAGATACATTTATTCCAACCATTCTGTCATAACTTCTAAGAACCTGTGATTTTCTGTATTTACATATGAATACAAGAGCTGGTATGTTCTATATTTGAAGGCGAACTACAATGCTGGATAGACTTGGGCTCCTCCCGCAAATGGCAAATCTGGATGACGCTGGTGTCAATTATGATCTTCGTGCTGCCAGCATTGACCATCGCGGCGTGCTACGCGGTCATTGTGCTCACCATTTGGACAAAAAGCAAGGCGGTGGTCATGAGTCCGCCGATTAATTCGAGAAGAACGAAAACTATGAGAAACGGTAAGTTTTTAAAGATTTTTTTCCTGAGAGTAACAACAGTTTTCTATGGTGAACTTGCGCTGGTGACTGTTATCGTATGTTTTAAGTTCATTAGTTTTGGCACTCAACTAAATTTATCTTCATATTTTTCTTCTTTGTCAAACTTTAAATATTCATACAGGGGTGTTAAAAGTTCATATCAATTTGAAGAAGTTAAAGTTCTCTGAACCGTTAGACTTGTATGGACGAAACAAGTAGTAGTATCTGTTCATACTTAAAATTAACCAACTTCTTCTGCTCGTGGTTTACTCTGCTCATTAACGCAGGAGATGATGCCACCAGGTCATATATGATGATGGCCTTTCACTTATTTCTATATGATTCTTTAGGACCTAAAGTTTAGGTCACGTTTTGAAGAAGTCTTATAAGACGTTTCGAATTAAATGTACTGAAGACACAGTTAGCTTATATTATCATGGTTATAAAGGCACAGCTTATATTATCATAGTTATCGATGGATTTTTTAGGTTCGATTTTCGAAATTGGACTGATTATGAATGTTCGGTGTGAGCTCATAGTTTTAAATTTATTTATTTTGATTGAAAAACTCCATCGAATTTCATTCATATGTTTTGACGCCGATTGCGCAAGTAGTTTCAGAGATATATTTTTCTTTGAATAACTCAATCGACTTAATCTAAAATTGAATCAGGATTGAAAGCACCAGTCAAATCGGAATTATGATTAATAATGCCATGACTTTTATCCGTTTCCTGTAGAATGGGGGATATAGGATTATTCGATAAGGAAATTTTCTATTAGGTGTTTATGTTTTTGTTTTTTTTTTTAGTCGAATGTGCGGAACTTTAGCGGAAAGTTTAAAGGTTGATTTACAAGTTAACCGCAGATTTTTTTACGAACGAAATACATACATATTGCGTATGACGTGTAAAAAGCTGTGTATACAGTGCAGTAACGAAAACTAACATTCGTGATTTAACTGCATTACATTACTGAAGGCCTAGGAGACACAAATATTTGAAAAATGTCGTAACAGGGACGGGTCTCAAGGTAAGTAGTTACGTTCGTTGGTGGAAATTCGTAATACCAACACGGATGCATTATCGTCATACCAGCGGATAGGTAAAAAAATAAATAATAGCTTACACACTCACACCCTCGCACTAGGATCCTGTGTTATGTATTGCACATAGACATCATAAAAACCCACGATCTGAGAACAAACAAAAAACTGTCACATAAAAGTCTGGGTCGTCTCGGAATTGAACCCGGCGCTAAGCAGGCAGGGTCACTACCCACTACAACTGAGCTACTCGCTTGTAACCGGAACGGCCATTATTATTTTATGCTTCGGATACTGATGACATGACGTAGGGTCATACCTTTTATTAAAAGTCCATGACGTGAAATATACTACATAAGTTAGTTACGCTCCAATCGACGTTATTTATGGAAACAAATTTCAACTTCTAGACGTTTTATGTACATTCAATTCAATTCAAAGTTTTTCAGTTTATTGACGTGTTTACTTTTAGTTAATGTTCAAGTATTAGTACATATTTTATAATTCGTTCTCAGTGCCACGTTTAAAAATTGTGTAAAATATTTAAAAATACTTCTTTGATCCGTTCATTGGTTATATTTGACAAAATATGATTCATAAAATATCGCAACGCTCACTGCTCATTGCGTTAAGATCAAAGATTTTGTAAATAATTACGGTTTTAATTTTCAGAAAATATCTTGAAAGTTTGTAGTACAGATTTAGACTGTACCTACATGAATTTTTCTACTAATATTAATTTTCCTTTGTAAATAATTTATGTTTGTTTTTTAAAAAAGTTCTAATTAATTTAAAATATACATAAAATAATGTCTCAAATAGTAACTTTCTCGATTAATTATGAATGCAATAGTCAAGTTAACCGAATGTTTAATAAAAAATAAACATAGTTTTGTTAGCTTACTGTAATAGAAAACAAACCAATTGACAGGGGCTAATGAGTTTTTTAATAGACACACATAAACTTTTCACATATATTTTTTAATTTAACTTTCCAGGACAAGTAGAATGTGACCCGGAATCCAGGCGCGCCAGTTCTCGAGGATTAATTCCCAGGGCGAAGATCAAAAGCGTCAAGATGACTTTTGTTATTGTTTTCGGTACGTAAAAGCTTTTTTTCTATAAACCTACCTGTGTGTGTGGCGATTACCGTCAAGTAACTAAGGAAATTAAAATGAAAATTATTTATATAAAATATTTATTTTTTATATGGTAGCGATTAAAAATTAACTTAAATAATATGTATGATTATTCTTCATCAGATTTAAAATTAGACTCGATTTTAATCTAGATTTTATACTATAACATTAGTTCTTACTTCTATTTCTTAAATTTTCATCAATTTCTGCGCTGTGTTCAAAATTTCCGTACAATAATCTAGTAAGGAAGCTTAATACCGATTAAAATGTTTTATATTACCGTCTACGAATTATTCGAATGCTATTAAATATATTTTTCTTAATGCTCGAATATTTTTCTTAATGCTCGAATATTTTTCTTAATGCTCGAATATTTTTCTTAATGCTCAAATATTTGTCTTAATGCTCGAATATTTTTCTTAATGCTCAAATGTGATGCTTGCCGAAGCTTGTACATAGTGGTACTGATGTTCGATTTGTGAGATGTGGAATTCCGATTACCACTGTGTCTTATATCACTATGTTCAAAAAGTTGAAATGGTATGAATGTTTTTTATGTTAATCACCGTCAAACGAGCAGACGAGCCACCTGATGGTAAGTGGTCACCATCGCCCCTGGACATCAGCAAGATCAAAGGTATCGAAGTACGTCAGTAAGTACGCTCAAGCCCCCAGCCGGAACACGACGAGTCGTTTATCGGCTGACTCAAGCAACAGGGTGTTAGCTAGCCAGGCAGGCTTCACGGAAAGATAACACTGATAATATAATCGTTACGCGAAGCCCTACCACCAAGCAGGCTGGTTTCTGTCGCCTCTTACGACACTATTCTGTCAGCATGGGATTGGAGGGAGAATTCTAAGCCGCCCCAATAAGGCCAGCATTATCATTACAATTACGATTATTTTATTCGACCAAGTTTAATTGTACGAGTTTTATACGTCTTGAATCTATTTTGTTCACGGTGGCATGACGGAAGGTTTTCGTGATCTATTTACTCTGAGGCTTTTTGAGGTTTATTACAACGTTGGGGACAAGATCATAGTCAACGACTAAGGTCAAACACCATTAGCCGCATCACTTAGATGTTCTCTTAGATATTCGTTTCACGTTTTCTTTGATAAAAACGGATTACACTTGTAGTTCCCATGGTTTAAAGGAAAACCTATTTAAAAAGCCTTAGGCTTTTAACAGCAAATAACATCTTACATAAGTTCGATTCGGGTTTGATTGTATTTTTATCAGAGTTGAAATATTTAAATAACACGTCCTTTACCGACCGTAATGTCCAATTTATAATCAATTTTAAATAGTTACACTAAGGCAGTCATCCAGTACATTCTGAATTGTTCAGAGATCTCAGTTAATGCATCGATGGCTCTATTGTACCGGTGCCTCGGGAATATGGGAGGCAACTGGACGAGCAAACGCTTTTGTGATATTCATGTCACAGCCGTGGATTATTTTTTATCCATTTTTCATAATGGTTAGCGAAAGACGTACTTTGTTAGCAAATTTATTCCTGAAAACATATTTATATTATGTAAACGGAATATAAATATTTTTAATATAAAATGTATATAAATCTGGAACATGGATTCATTAAATGACATACTAGTGACCGCCCTCGCTTCATTTTGGAAAATTCCGCAGGGACAGATCCATTTATGAGGATGGAAAGTATGCTCAATTGAAAAGTTAACATCTAGTGATTGCTTTCTAACATACAAAATGAGATCAAAGAGACTTCCTGAGGACGGTAGCAGCCATGAAATTTTGCCAGTAATGGCCACCCATCCAACTGCTGACCTCCCCTGAAACTGTTTTACTCATTCAATTAGCATAGTTTCCCAGAAGCCTTTGGACTACGAACGTTTCGTTTGAGATTCACGTGATTCAAGGAAGTATGCTTTATATTGTTTACACGACGTTAGTGGATATTAGTTAGATATTATGTATAATGAGTTCCACACACGGACTTCACAACAAATAAGTAACAACAATTACCCTATTGTTTTTTTAATCTTATTTTCTGTAAACAGCAACAAGACTCGGCTATGATTCAGACCGACCCAACAGTTATTTTAGTGCTCTCAAAACAGAATATGACATTTATTAAAATCCAAACCTGTTATATATAAACAAATTAGTAGATTTTAATGATTCTTAAAAAAAATGCCGCGGCTTCCAAAGATGACTCTATTCTTGATGAAATTAGAAAATTAACATTTAGTATTGGACAAAAAATGAATACTTCGTATGTTGTTTTAGATATTATTTTAAATCGTCTACGTCTGTTACAAACAAAATCCCAAAAAGTTTACAGTACTATGCCAAATGTAAATTATTTATTTTAGTTTAATCGAGAATTTTTAAACCAAGAATTAAATATTCAGCCATTAATTTATATAATACATGGCTTTTTAGTTGGCTTAAACCGCGTGAATCCAATAAAATACTTGATACCTTGCAGATTATGTCCATCTGGTAGGGTAGTATAACTCTTTTATATAGTACAATTAATAATTCGCCCTTGCTTCGCTTCGGCAAATATAATCCTAACCTTTATAAGTTGAATTACAGCTGAAATAAACGTTACATATGTTTATTAGGCACTTTATAATTTTTTCCGCTGTACTTCATACATATAAATATTCCTCGTAAATCATTCTATCTATCGGTAAAAACCATATGCAAATCCATGCAGTAGTTCTTGGTATTGTCGAGGTCTGACAAACAGACAGAAACATTGAAACAAAAACCTGCGGTCTATATATAGCATTATAATTTTATGCTATATATTAGTTTATAAATTCCGCACACCAAATATGTACCTACTATTAATGTAAGTATCGTAATACTTACGAGTATTTCGCTACTCGCTACGTTTCAGTTTTCAAAAAACCATCATAATTATATTGCTTCTTCCCGGCCTTAAGTTTCGTCTGTAATTTACTTACCTGTTCGTGGTAAAGCCTGATCCGAGAGGCACAAAAACATTGGAAGTTTTGTTAATCAACTTCAATAACTCAAGATTTTTAAGAAACCTTCAGCCCGAGTAACAAAATCTTTCGGTTTTTCGTTTGCATACAATTATAACTCCGAACGGAGTAATGAGACATTGTGCAAAATATGTAAGAATATCTGAAATTTCAAAGTTGATTGCATTAAATACGATGAAGTCACTTTTCGACATTTATTATATTACTGTCCGAGTGGTTGGTGATGTGGTATATCTATATATAAATAAAAGAGAATGTATGCGTGTATATATGTTCACCTAAAACTCAAGAACCGTTAGCCCAGTTGATTTGAAACTTTGCATACATATAGAGGGCGGTATGGCCACTCCGACGAACATAATTACGTTAGTGCTGGATGCCGATGCTGGTGGCAGTGATTTATACATATATTTTTAACTATGGGTCGAATTGACATGAAATTTTGAACGCATGTGGCAGCATTGGAACACTAAATAAACATTAACACTAAATACATTGATCCCGCGTTGGTAAAACGACAAGTTTATTTGGTTTTGGTCAAGATGACGAAACCAAAAATATTGTATACCCAAGTGCTACAATAATAAAAATCCCAAACAATAAAAATTCCTCTTTATCTACGTATTAAAAATGGTAGTATTGTAGATTTTTTTAAGGTGAAGCGAAGCGCACCGGGCACCAGCTAAAGCTATACATATATATCACATGGTGTGATATCCTCATGAAAAGCTTACAATAGAAATGAACTACGATTTATGCCTCTCTCACGTTTCAAGTACCACGATAGACCCCAATTAATTAACTACCCTTTAGTAGCCGTGCCGGTTTATTTGAATTAGGGTGAATTAATAAAAAAACGTAGACTTATATACCTACATATTTGCTTTTAAACATACATAGATATAATGATTTTTATATAATTATTCTTGGCTATATATTCGTGCTTAGTAGAGACTGCAATAATTTAAACTTACTGACATATGTTCTTATATCAATCACTACTTATGAATTGTCAGTAGGTTATTGGATTCAAAAGGTTTATATAGAAAAACTCTTTATGGCGTAAGAGGACTTCATTCATCCATAAATCCAAGCAAATAGAACTACCTTGTGGTACAATCTTTTTATAAATATTTGATAAATCTTTTTTTTATAAATCTTTTTATAATGTAAATGCAACCTGTTTGAGGTCACATATTCTTTTCTAATCCGATGATAACGGGCAAGATCGTACAATGATTCTACATTCAGTTGGAAATCATGAATGTCACTTTTATTCAACCTTTCAACAAACTTTTATTGAATTTTATTGTCATTATTATTATTGAAATTATCAAGTGCAATTAAATGAAATATGTAAAAATGAGAAACTGAGAAAGAGAAAAAAGGTATATTCTTCTTTGATGAGTTATATCAGCTGGAAAAATATTTATTTACGGAAGAAAACAAGATTTATGAAACTCGACACATTTCATTAATTCCGTCTTGGTAAACATAACGGAAACATGGCTATAAAACTATTTATGGAATTTTCTTTTATTTTGTGATAGAAGTAATATATGGTAAAGGTAAATTTTATATTAATGGGCCGGCCGATTGTAAACACTGCCGCATTCCTCGTAAAATAAAACTTATAAGGCAGTAGTCCTAGCAACAACGAATGAAATGACCAACACCAGTTTGACGACATTCCCAACATCACACATAAGAAAATTGTGAAGAACTGAACGATAAAAAGCTTGTTTATTTCGTCATGATATATATTTTACAGGCGTTATTTATTTTTATTAAGTATTCTTTATTTTACACCACATAATGTATTACAACATTTTAAAGTATACAAAAGGTAACAAAAGGTATATATACAAAAGCTATATACAAAAGGCGGTCTTATCGCTCAGGGAGCGATCTCTTCCAGACAACCTTTCGGTAGATGATATCAGTTAGTAAGAGGAAGTGGGTGAGGGTGTACAGAAACAAATAAATATATGATAATAATAACAAGAGTAGAGTTAGATAATATAATAGATAGAGTAAAACAACACATTATAAGTACCTACATGATATAAAAGATATAGTTTAACCAACCTAGTGATAAATGTAGCGGTAGGAAATAGGCGAGAAAGAGTTAACTTGAAAAAGAATCAGATATTTAATGTCAGAGGACAGAAGGGATTTTTTTTTAAGAAGGAAGTTGCTTTTTGAAAGAATGTAAAGTCTTAGCCCGTCGAACTTTAAGTGGTAGTATGTTCCACAGTCGTACTATCGTAAAAGATTTTTTATATTAACTTGATGTATGAGCGGGAGCACTGAACACCAGATTATCTGCAGAGCGCAAGAAGCGATCATGTGATGATCCGAGATATTCGAGCCCAAATATGAATCTTATACGTACGTTTTGGAGCGCTCAAGTTTACGAAGTTGCTCCTCAGTGATATCTAGATAGCAAATATCAGCGTAGTCAAATATAGGTAGAAGCAGAGCTTGGACAAGCATAATTTTAGTGGCAAAAGGTAGAAAATTTTGCAATGGTCTTAGAGATCCTAGCGCTGAAAACACTTTTCGGCTTACCTCACAGATTTGCGGCGACCATGTGAAATGATTATTCAGCGTGATAATTGGATAAAAGGAATTGGCACGTTATCAAATGAAATCGTTGGAAGTTGTGTCCAGTTAATCCTAGATATTAGTTTTGAACTTCCAAGTTGCCTGTGTCTTTTTAGGATTAACCTTAAGACTAAAATAGTTGCTCCAATTTTTTATGCAGGCCAAATTCGAGTTCACAGTTTTTATGGCATTAGAAAGGTCTGCTAGTGAAGATTGAAAGTAAATCTGGAGATCGTATGCATAGAGATGGTAGAGAGAAGATAAATGAGAGGTAAGGGAATTAATGAAAATTGCAAATAGATGAGGAGACAACACGCCACCTTGTGGGACGCCGGCCGTAACCAGAGTCCAGTCAGAGTAATTATCTTGAATTTTAATGCACCGTCGGCGCCCATACAAGTAACTAAGAAACCAGCCACTTGCAGTCGGAGATATGTTTAGGGAGCGTAGAATGTCGAGTAAAATATCAGAGTCCACAGTGTTAAACGCATTACTAAAGTCTAATAAAATTAACACGGTGAGCCGCTGATTATTCATATCAGAGCGGATGTCGTTAGTAATCTTATCCAGAGCAGAGCAGTGGCTGGACTATGGCCAGGGCGGAAATCGGAACGGTAAAAAAAAGAACAAGTTGGCGGTAAATTAGACGTTCCAGAATTTCTGAGAGGAATAGGAATATAGAAATAGGTCGATAATGAATGAATTTTAAAGGGTCAGACTTTTTAAGCACAGAAACTATATAGGCGTCTTTCCTCGCAGTAGGATAGGAACATGTAGAAATAGAAAAATTAAGGATAAATCTGAGGACAGGAGTTAAGATATCGAAGATTGAGATAACTATTTTACGGCTAATATTGTCACCACCGAGCATCTGACTAGATAGAGGGAATGCTCTGCTTAACATCACGATCCAAAAAAGATTAAAGAAGAATGGAAGAATGTTAGGAGTGGATATCGTTGAAAGTTGATTTAAAGTTTTAGTTTTCTTATTGTTATCAATAAAAGAAGTCGATGCGAAATGTTGATTTAGAAGGTTGAAATTTAAGTTGTTAGGATGCATATTATTTTGGTTTGACTTTCCAACTCCTAAAGTTTTGAGAAATTTTCATACATGAGCTGGGTCCTTGTCTTGTATAGAATTATGAATATGGCGTCGTTGCTAGTCCCTACACATCACGTTGCAGCAATTCCGTGCAGTCTTTTATGTCAATAGTTTGTTTACACGGACTTGACTTGTATCGAGATTTTGCTTTCATTTTCTTAGCAATTGATCGTTTTGTTTCTTCATTCAGTCTTGGAGCTGGAAGAGGCCGAATTCGAACAGGCCTGATGGGAGCATGCACATCGTAGAGCTGTACGAGTGAGGAGTTAAAAATATCAATTTTCTCGTCAATGCTCTCATTACGATGCTCCAGTCTGTTTTCAGCATCACTTCTTAACTGGTCCAAGTTTGTTGCACTAAAATTACGCTGAAGGTGAATGTTTGGTTTCGCTTTTGGAGGCTGAGTTTTATACGATAAGTATATAATGTCATCGTATGAGAAAGCATCAGTAGCACATTGACCATGTTAAGCTACATGATCAAGAGAAGAGACCATTATTAAATCTAGAAGGGTCGGGTTACAGTTGGGAAATAGTGAGTAGCAGAAAGCGGAAGAATATGCAGATTAGTTGCGTCAGCCAGAGACTTTAATCGAGCAGACCGAAAATCAGACTTGAGGAGACAGGTGGTAAAATCACCCATTATAATTGTATGCAAGTAGCAAAGAGTAAGTAATTTATGAACCCACCTGTGGCATTGCAATCGAAACTAGGGATGTTATGGATATGAAACTTCGGATCCGGATTTGGATACGGATATTTGAAAAATATTTTACCGATTTCGTTTACGCTTATAGATATGAAATTATTTCGGATTATCCGATTGTTTCGGATAATTTCGGTTACGGATATTAGATGATTTACGACATGGAAAAAAAATATATCGTATTTACAAAGTTTGACTTTGTTTCTAGGTATTATGTGGTATTATAATCACAAAAGAAACAAATTAAGTAATAAAAACTGTCTAAAATGAGAACGACGCGGCTAATGTATCGGCTCGATCAGCGTAAACCAGACTCTGCTGCTATCCGAAATTATCCGAAACGTTTCTATCGAATTCGGTTACGGTTTCGGATATATATTTATTTCGGATATCCGATACTTTCGGTCACGGAGCTCCATAACATCTCTGGTTGAAACATTTCAAAGATCATTACGCGTTTGATTTTTACAAAGAGCGTGTTACATAGCCAGGTAAGTAAAGGTTAAGATTAGGTGTAGCCCAGCGAATGGTATTAGTGAATGATGGCAGATAAGTCCGATGGTGAAGAGAGTCAACCCGATGGTGAAGAGAGTTTAAATGGTGGGCATATCAAAAACTATTCATTGAGTAACACGCACGTCTAAAGATGACTTTTGGTCGCAAGGATTAGAAGCGGCTATGATAGCGGAGAACGCATATAAAAGGCCAGCGAGCGATATCGGGTGAAGTTCGATCCCGCAGAGAGACAAATATGGCGGAGTGAAACCGTCCCGATGGAAGTAGCATCGGGGTCACTAGCGGTTAGTTATTGATCCTACCTATTCATGTTGATCTATGCGATCTCGGAAAGCAGGAGTTTCGATGGCCAAGAGTCCCATACAACACAGCACCTTTCCCTAGCACAACAAATTATATTTGGGTATTTTATTACTACCGTTTGAATATGTATCTATTAATCGATACATTTATTGATTTGATAAATACGCAAACAACTAATAAACTAAATATATCAATATTTTATCTTTTTGAAACTCTCCCTTCTAACTAATAACTGTCATATGTTAAATCAAAATTTAAATAAGATTAAAAGTCATACGAGTACATTCGGACGACTCAGGACCCATCCTGAAGTTAATTAATCAATTCTAGAAAACAAAATTAATCCTAACTAATCATTCTAAATGGTAATATGTATATTTCACAGTATTCATTGATCAAAGACAACGGACTCGAATTGAAAACAACCGTGTCTCAGAATAGTTTTGTCAATAAAATATTTGACCTCATTTTAGTTCTAATTTAAAATGTTTTAAAAGCGACACGATCTATTTTTATTCTTCAAGGCCACAGTGAGATACCAAATGTTGCGTAAATTTAGTTGTGGATAGATTATTTTATTTCTTTCCTTTTCATCAAAATTAAAAGTTATTTATTTTAACTACACAGCCGCTTCTGTGGGTGTAAATAAAGAAGAACATTACAATTTGTTGTTCTCACAGCGTCATAAATATTTTAGAGGAATGATTTGTGCTAATTTTAATAACTCTTCTTTAGTTTTCACCTACGTTGTATATTGAACTTTGCTTATTGGGCTGTTAGTTATTTTGAGCAAAGTAATAAGTAGTTTTATATATTAATAGCGGGCCGTTCGGACTTCGTTCGGGTTCAACAATTGATTATTATACACATACACTTGATAAATATTTATTATGCCCATAGGGAAGAATTTACCTTCATCATCATCATCTCAGCTGGACAACGCCCACTGCTGGGCATAGGCCTCCCCCAAGGATCTCCACAACGATCGGTCCTGCGCTGACCTCAGCCAGTGGCTGCCCGCGACCTTCGTCCAGATTGTCGGTCCATCTCATTGAGGGTCTACCCACTGAGCACACACATGAATACATATTATATTGATGTCAAAATAAATTTCCCAGCTTCCCTAATAATAGTTAATCTCTAGTAATCGTCTTTTATATTTCTAGTAACGTAGTCTCGTTTGACCGACGTTAAAAAATAAAATTAGAATGTAAAATTGGTGGCGCTCCCATTTTTAAATGCATAATTTATAATACGCAGTGAAAATGGACCGGGTAATGTGATTTATTATTGCAATGTTAAAGGCGTGTTTTGTAATGATTTATGTTTTACAACTTTCTGCGTAGTCTTACAAGTATTGCAGAATGTTAAATGTCGTATAATATCTAGTATATCAGCTAAAAAATTGCACATCCTAAAACATATTATGGGATGTTGTGTGAGAAATTTCATGAATGAAGCCACGGGAATTTTATACCAGAAAGTAAAGAAAACTTCTTAACAATTTTTGTCACGGATAACATAATAACGTGTGACATTTTAAATATTTATTAGTTACCTTTAGTGGTTGGTATGAATCGCCTTTTAAAATTCATATATCAAATATTGAAAAGGTGATCATGAAATAGAATTCCTAAATATTAAGACTCTTGCACATCATTATTGACTGTAAAACTGTTGGATTTCTCTTTAACTTCTTTCAACATAAACTACACAAAGAATAAAACAATAATATGTGTCACATAAATGTGTGTTCCCTTCGGAAATCGAACCAGTGATCGTTCGTTCGGTAGACAGAAGTTACCAACTCAGAACGTTTCGGTGGTCTTCATATTTAATTGGGAGTTTCTCGATGCAATTTTTTCAGACTGCTGTGAGAACTAAATGTTGTATGCTTTTATTGCAGCAACAATCTAGAAACTCGAAACCGAAACTTTGCCCAAAAACGCTTCTACAAGAAATGGAGCGAAGCGACCCAGATAACTAGAGAAGCTGGACTCTTTGTTATCTCAAATTTGTTTCTTAAATGAGCTCAGTGTCTCGAGAATATAAGAAAACTGTAATACGACGTGCGAATAGCGTATTCTTCAGACAAACATTTTTTATATGTCACTGTATCAAAATAGTCCTCAGGAGTATATGTTTCAGAGATAATTTCGGTTAGTAAACCTCCTTAACTCAAAGATCTTTCTAGTCGGCCAATTGATACTAGACAAAGCGTCACAATCATAAGCTTGTTTACTCGAGATTTGCAAGTCTTTATTTGTGCAATGGGTTGCCACTAGTGAATAAAAGTTTTAAGTAATTAGGTTGGTCTTTTCAACCCGCAGAATATCTTGTGTACATTCTGCATAGGCCAAAAAAACAATCATAGTTACAAACTTCAATGGGCTTAATCCTTTTAATATGGATTACATTTATCTTCTAACCTACTACTGTCCGGATCTCAGGGTTACCAAAAATAGATTATACGAAAACGGACAAAATATTAGATTTGCTTTAATTTGTTAGTTTGGGAAAAATTGCGGCTTGTTTGCGGACATGGCCAGGAATATCTTATGCTGTGCCGTAAATCGGAAAATCATATTTAAGGAGAAAGAGTTAAATATAAAAGATATGTTAATCTTATGGAGTTTGTAAAAGAGTAGGTGTACTGAGTATACCCTTTGCGTGCGCAAGTGCTTTGTAAAAATAGGGTTATAAATTTTAGATAAGTGTGCGCTTATTGTTACATTTTTATAGCCGTTTTCATGCTTCGTAACACGCATTAAGCGGTCCTTATTGATTGGTATCGTTAGATAACAATCGCTCGGCTTTGTCACTCATTTATATTTAAAAAGGAGGTAAAAACTGTGTTCTATAATTTTGGTTAGAGGAGACGAAGTTACGAAAACAGTGATATGTATATAAAGAGTATATTTGTAATAATTAAGGAAACGGTTCTACTCCAAAAGACAATCTTAAGTGATCGAACAAGTTAAGCAGGGAGCGCTGTCGGTAGGTAGATTTATGATCGCTATTGGAAAAAAAAATCCTGATCATTTATGTCATCGGTTTCCATAATTGCTGTTGTTTAGCAATCGTTACACTTTGTTAACAACTTCTGACATTTGTTTTAACCATTAATAGCTTGAGCACGCTGGATCTCTTACTTATATTTACATTAACATTTTATTTTTTTATATTTCATTTGTATTCACAGTTTTCGTTCTATGCTGGTCTCCGTACATAGTGTTCGATCTGCTCCAAGTGTACCACTACATACCGCCGACGCAGAGCAATCTGGCCATTGCCACTCTCATACAGAGTCTGGCGCCGCTCAATTCAGCTGCGAATCCTTTGATATGCTGCATGTTTTCCCCACACATCTACACTAGTTTGAGGTGAGTCAATAAAGTTTTATATTCGAATATTATGTTCTTATAATTCATTCGGAATTCCTTGTAATTCTAATAGTTTGTATATAGGTTTTCAGTACGGAAGTTACGAGGCGAAATCTTTCAAATTTTTCAAATTACAATAATTATATATTAAACTTTAAGTATCTCCTATTTCGGTTAAGTAAAAGTTCGCGAGGCAACTTGCAAACCTGACAGAGTTCCCATGATGTTCAAAGTGCGAATCTTTTTATCGTTTTTAAAGGGCTTTGTGGCTAAAGCGAATATATCCCTGATGGAATCGATATTTCTTACAATTAATCCACACTTAAATATAATATTGTTTATGCGTTGCTGATTTTTTAATATCTTAATCAAGCCTAATATTGTGATCAGTTACCTACCTCATAATTTATGAGTAAGTAATAATCTAATAATTTCGAGGTGGATACAACCACTACATATTTTCAGAATATGTGCGTTGAAAATTTGTATTAAATTTTTCTTACGGATACATTCTTAAAGCTTAAAATCGAATTTGCATCCCGCGTTTTAAGTCAAATAGGAGCTACTTTTAAAGCACGGTAATAAATGTTTAGGTTATTTACTTAAATCCCTAGAGCTTAAAATTGACTTTACATTCCGCGTTATTCATTATCCGTAGACGAGTACCCCCATACCGCTGGGTGTGGTGCGGAAGGCGACGCGCGCGCGGCACGCTGCGGTCCCGCTCCGACTCCACCGCTCACTCCGACCTGCTCAGTTCAACACATGCACGTCGCACGCATTCTGTAGCTACGGTAAGTGATACTGTAGAACTGGTGCTAATGTACATTAAAAAAGTCAAGAACGTAAAGGATGAATGTTATTCAAATTTATCGTTTCAAAATCATTTGATCATTTAGGTATTTTGTAAATACACCTATGATTGTTCTTTTTTTGCTGCGAAAAGGTGTTTTAACATTGAGGAAAATAAACAGTGAATGAAACTCCTCAACACAACTTTCATATCAATATATGACAATGACAAAATAAGTCATTTATATTTTCATCTACACCATAAAATGTCTACCTTACCTTCAAAACACGCAGTATTAAAAGTTACCTTAACTTTAAAAACGGAATATTTAATCGCTATTTTAAAATGAATAAGTTTAATTGTTGACTTACTTTAAAAATGTTGTCTGAACTGTATCTTACAGTCTGAATACCTTAGTTTTAAAACATAGTGTCCACGTTCAGTTACCCCATATCACACTTCTTTTTTGCAGTGTTAAATACACAAAAATGTGTTGTTCATATTTAAATCTTTTTTGTTTTAAAATTTTTGTTTACATCATTTAATGTAAAATTCTAACGATAAAGTCTAGTCAAATTTATTAATATGAAACGACATTCATAATTTATTAGAATATTTTCAAAGCATTCTAATGTGACAACATTACGCTCACAATTCATTCATAATTTTGTTATTCGCAATTTTATTCACAATATATTCAATATTCTGGTGCAACATTAAGCACAACAAATTGTTGTGGTTTAGGTAAATTAGGCCATTAATTAGACGAATCATCAACCGAATAACTACATGTTCGTGCAATAAATTATTTCGCTTACAATAAATTCGTGTTTTACGGAGATACTTACACGATAGTCTCGATTGGGGAGTCGACTTACAATTATTTTTCGTTAACGTTCTACAAACGGTAACAGTTCTATAAATGTTTTGTCGACATAATGCGCTCACGCGACAGTCTGTAATCATGTAATATATTACTTTTCTTTAGCTTTCTTTCATTCAGCATTGTTTTAGAAACATAGGATTGGTCTGCCTTTACAGTTATTTGGTAAGAATTACGTGTCAGATGGTGTCGTATGGTTCCATTCTCAAAACCTAACAGAAACCCAGGTAACTGTCTGTTGATTCGAGGGGCCTGATACGTAATGTTTCTACATTGAATTTGAATTTATAACATACAATAAATGAACCCTCACACACTCACATCATACTATAATATCAAAGTCAAATAAAAATACATACTACGTAAATTAATTTGAAGGTTTCAACATCAAAATTATTCTATATCAGCTTAGTGATATTATCTTAGTAATTGGAGTCCTTTATTAAATCCTATTATAATAATAATAATAAATAACCATTGGAACCAATAGCCAATTGTTTAATTAAACAACAACATCATAGTGACACTTATGGTGTAACTGTTGGACCATTTAACTGTTGTCGTGGTGGTGGGCGTCCATCAGCCTTTGTAAGTCCATTTCTTAACATATTCCTCCCCCAACTACTACCACTCTGGGCAGTTCTGCGCCTTCTAAGTCTAGCGAATACCCATTGTGTTCTTCAGATCTTAGGGCCACCTGATTGGTGGCCTCAGTTTTTGTTTGGATTTGACGTCACTCGAGGAAGTATCATTCCAACGGCTCTTGGTCCTATTTGTCCTTTGACCGGCTTCTTGCCACTTCGACTCTCCAACTCTATAAAGCCTTAGCAATGAAATGATCCTAGTCATCTGTCTTTAAAGCGGATTTGAATAATTTAAAGGTCGGGAAATGATTTAAAATAAATAAAAAGACGCTTTGGTAAAATTTGATAGAGATAGATTTGATACATCAAATTATTTATTACTTTTCAGATGCTGAATCGAACCCGCAGTAGCAGTATATCCAGACCGCAGCAGGATAACCGTCGCACTCAGCTGTTGGTACTGATCTCGGCCCGCGACTGACATTACGCATCCACCGTGACGACTAATGACGTCATGTTGTAAATTATTGTAACACAAAAAATTGTTTCTGATTCTGAGATGTATATATATATATATATATATATATATATATATATAGTATATATATATACTTTAATTCTGATGCAGTATTTTTCCGAAAAGTTAAAATAAATTATATGTTTATGTTATACTAAATTATAGTAATGAAATTTATTTACTACATCGTGCTACGCTACGCTGTCATTAAATAAAAGAGACATAAGAACAATAACGACAAAGTATCAAATTGAAACAACTAAGTCATCATTACACTTAAGTAATATTTATTGGTGTGGTATAAACAATGAAAATAATCCTTTGTTTCAGATATATACTATCAAATAATAATAATATTGTAAGTTAGTCGTTGAATATTGAGTAACACAAAAAATACATGCATACCTGAAATGCATAAGGAAGAAGCTTAATGTACAAATTGGATTTGTAAGTGAAGTCATTACTCGAACTTTTTAGGAATTAAGTAAAAACTTAACACAATTTTCGATTTATAGTTATAAACAGACACTATACAACCGAAATCTATAGGAATTTTTAAAATAAAAAAAAATACCTCTGATTTAAAATCCGTATGGAATTATTTTTGAACTAAAATTTTGTTTCTACAGAGTTGAACTCTGTGTTTTGTAATATTATAATAATTATATTTGTAGGTATAGTGTAAAGGAATTATTTTACATTTATTTTAGATTTCCGAAGCCATAAGAATATAAATTACAAATTTAAGACTATAAATTACAAAATTAATGGTAATGTCGTAAATATAAATACAACGAACAACATTTAGGTAAGTTTAAACATTGTAGCTTGCCACGACAAGACTTACACAGTTTTATGTCATTTACCCTGGGAATGAGATGTCTTTTTAAGTGCAATTTACATTTTAGTTTATTATATATATTCGTCAAATTTAAAAAAAAAAACATTTGTCCATCTCTTCTATGATTTGAAAGTTGAGATCATATTTTTATTATGTATTATTATTGCGAGTATAAATATTACATAAATGATGGTTTTATGTTTCCTAAAATCGAATGAAGGATACGAAGGTAAATATTGCCTTTGTTGAGACATGTCGGTAATTTCATGAGAAAATAATATGCGACTGCAAGATACGTCTTGTCGTAGCAAGTATATATTAGGCTTGCTAAAATAACTAAAATATAATAAGAGATGAATTTGTATAGATTACTTCATCACTTATCTGTAGATATAGATAGTGTAGTCAGATAAACAAATTCTATAATTTGTTAATCCGATTAATCGGTATGTCAGTACCAAATAACAACCTTAATGTTGTTGTTGTCATTCATCACATTTATAAAGTTTATACTTTACCTTTAATTATAAAGTTAGACATAATCAAATATATTTTGAGTACGTTAATACTTAGAATTAAATAATGTAGTGTTGTAGCCAAAGTTTGCGCTTTATGTAAATTACTAAAGTTTAAATTAAAAATAAGCCCTTAACAAATCTTATTTTTTTTTTGTCTTAAAACAAATAATCTTAAATTATGTAAGAAATCGTTAAAACGTCCATGGAAAGGAATTAAAATTTTAATTATTTTAATTATGTCATTCCTTTTATCCTTATTGTACATACATATGTACGGAAAATTAATACCGGAGAATACGCGTGGTACTTAGTACGTGGTATTAGGTGCAGTAGGTATGTGTGACTTGACAGTGACAGCAGTCAATAAACATATATATGTCTTCTCCAACCACATAAATTAATAAATAAATAAATTATAATAATTAATAAATTATCATGAATATTGTATTAATGTTTCTTAAATCAAAAATTGCCATATGCACCGTCATGATGATAGAATTGCAATGCGAAAATAAAAAATTAAAAATGCAAGGTTAATGCGACTGTAATGAATACTAAGCGCCGCTTAACTTGCAAGCTCCAAAAATGCACGTGCTTGAGATAATTACTTTCTCATGTTCTTTTTTTTTAAATAATTTTGAAATACTTGGATTATTTATTTTTTATAATTTAAATACGAAATCCCGTAATACCTTAAATACCTTAATTTTAAGTAGTTTCATTTAAATGTAAACTGTCATTTTTGTGATTTTGAACAAACACTTAAAAGTAAGTTGATGCAAATTGTTTTAAAAAATGGCATAGCCAGTGATAAATAATAATGGTCTGTTCTTTTTAAGCTAGTGAAAAAGAACAATACAATTTCTTATTCATTTCTGTTGAACTATAGTAATTTGTATACAATATTAAATTTACAAAATTCTATAAATGTTCCTTATACAGCGCCATCTATCGGAATAGTAGTATCTCATTAGTAAGTTGCGGGTTCGTTTATAATACGTTCATAACGTGGTTTTCACAATCTCCCAGTAGATGATGCGATGTTATTTCTAGAAGAATACGTATATATAATATATTTTTAGAATTTAAGAGTAAAAAATATTTTTATGTAAAAAATATTATAATTATTTTTGGTATGTAAGAAAAATAATATAATTATGTGTAAGTAAATTAAGTTCAAATTATTTAAACAAGTAATATAGAAGTGCATTTTATTTACAATGTTTATGGATTTTCCATCCCACGAAACGTATTTTCGCAATATACACGTGTTTTATACTCAAATAAACTACATCGCAATTTATCACTTTGATAATTTAAAAAAATAAGTACAATAATTTTCATTAACTACTGCCTTTCGGAGGAAGACCAAAGGAAAGATCCTTTTTAATATGGCGAAATTTAAAATCGAGTTTCTTATTTCTAATGAAGCTAATAATACTATATACTTAAGCAACACAGCAAGATAAAAATTAATGATACGCCAATAAATTAAACTGCATTAAATATACAATTAATCTAAATATTTATTTAAAAGTAGCTAAATTTTAACAATAAGTAGCGTGTTCTATTAGTGTAAGTCAAATTGATATGTTGCAGGCAGATATATATATACTGTATAATATTGAGAAATATGTAATAGTAAAATTCAAGATGTTTTAGGTAAAATGTATTACTATTATTTTTATACAACGTAAAATGTTCAGTAATATTCAAAAATAATATAAATGTGTCATGGAATGTGTTGTTTCATTTACTCGTAACCCACCCTCATTTTTCTTCAGGAAAATTATATATTTACATATGTAACATACTAGCTGTGCCCGCGACATAAGTGCAATTCAAATTGTAGTTAAGCATTGATTAAGAATACTAATTTTCTCTAAATCTATTGTATAAATTAGGATGAAATCTACAAATAGGTTTGTTTATTGTGCTCAGTATTTATCACTCTTATTTACAACTCAATAAATTATCCAGTTATAAGTAGATCGGAGGAAAAAATTAATTTCCGATAAAAGTCTGATATTTTACATATAACCTACATTAAAGAAAGTAACGTAACTAAACGTAAAGTTGAGCGTGATATAGTTCTTTAGTTAACCTACATTTCAAAAATAAGATTATTATTATTATTAAAAAAAAATCCTATTAACGATTTCTTTCCTGGTCCGACAACATATATTTCTGCATCCATTTTATGGATTCAGGCAGTGAAATTGATGTTATATTAATTAATAAATTATGGAATGAAACAGTTGATAAAATATTTTATCTATACGTACAGCTCTCTGAATGAAAGATTTATTTAATAACTCAGCATGTTTCGTACATATTATATGTTGAATTATAAATTATAATGTAATTATAATGTAATTTCTATTAATTGCGTTTATTGTTAATTGAAAAGTTTTAGGTGGTTACCTGCCGTGTGTTGTTTTTATTTTAAGTTTTAATGCTATATTAGTCCTTGCATAACATTATTATTATTAAGAAAATATGTATTACGTATCAAAATATAATACAATCAGATTTACCATCAAACTACACTGTACCATAATTCTAGAAGCAAAGCTTTGTAACTGTTGTGTTAGAGAAATTATTAATCATAGTCGTGCACAGATTTTTAATTTTTCCATAGTAAAATATACATAGTAGTTTTATTATACCAAATATAGATATTTTATGCACAAGTAAGTTCTTTCATAGTTAGTGTCAATAACCCATAAGCCATGGAATTCAAATCCCATGCAATAATAGTCTTATCTTAAGCTAATACAGTGCTCTAATGGTTATGGGGTATTCAAGATGGGAAAGTTTTGTAGATACTTTGTATGAGGGAAATCCGGCGATTAGAATCCGGTCTCTGAAAACGGATATAATTAAGATAACATTGTAGTAGCAAATGGTCTAGATAAACTTTGGTAGCTTGGAAATAAAATAAATAGCAAAAATTGGATTAAATACATTGTTGTCGTCTTTTGAGTCGAAAAGGTACATTATGGCAACTGACCACCACATACACACCGCTTACTTCAGCTTGCTCAGCATTACAATTGACAGAAATGCCATATTGTTAATTAAAAACTCACGTCAAAGGCATTCTTATGCGGTAAAGTTTTTACAAACTTCTTGGTTACTTTAATGATAACACTGCTTGGACATGAGTTTAATATTAAGCCAGTTTAAGTGCGTTCTGTAACTGTGAGTAGGAAAAAAAACCTCCTCAAGAGTTTCTTGCCGCTTTTTCTTCCGGAACCACTTACGGTAGGGAGTTGAAGCGATGGAGTTGGTTGACGTTCCAAAAGTGTTTGTAAAAACCAACTTCGAATAAAATATTATTTCAGTTCATTATTTCATTTAATTTCATTGGATAGTAGAGTACACCACGAGTAGAGGTACCTAATTAGACCCTTGATTGGACAGACTGTCCTAACAAGCCCAATGTTTTAATATCTTTCAACATTTCTTGACGAGATTCAACTATTATAAGGCAAATGAAATGCAAGTTGAGGCTTACTGATTTAATTGAAATACTTTGTTTACCTCAAAGCAAATTAATAAAGGTTTAAATAAAATTTTTAATGAACGCAGGCTACACGAACACCTGAGTCCTGACAGCTTCTCAATTAATGATAGTACTTTATCTGAATAGACTTTGTAATTAAAATTCTTTTATTTTTTCCTATTCCAACTTTCATTGTATTTAAGCAGTGTCGATTTTGTATATCACAACAAAGTACATAGTTTCATATTTTTACTATCTGAAACATGTTATTGTTTGCAACAATGACGTTAATTCAAGACTGAATTAGTTGTACGTTAGGGCGATTTCCTATCAAGTGGAAATGAAGTCAAGCATTGACTTATAATAAAATATAACAATTAATTAAGTGTAGTGGCTTTGATACTTTATGGGCTCACTGAACCGCATGAGTTTCTCTAGGCCTAGAGCATAGTCCATCAAGCTGTTCCAGTGCGGATTGGTGGAGAAGTGTCCAACCCTACTGTGATTAAGTGGATACTGATATCGTCCGAAGGCCTTACACATAACTTAATGATTATGTTATCTAACGATAAACATCTGAACCGACAAGTTAACATGCTCTTTGAACCACAGAAACGCTCAAGAAATTTACCAATAGCAGTCACCAAAAATTACCGTACTTAAAGACAAAAACTGTGAGCGTTTGTTAATGTAGAACCATATTTGGTGGAAAAGGTGTCGCCAAACTTTTAAGCAATTTATAGTAAACGGTTGCATATTTCCTTAAAAATTCCGCTTCTACCAAATCGCAAGACAGTAATGGCTTATATGTTTATAAAGTATTATATATGTGAAATAAAATATGCCCGAAATCAATTCTTAGCATTCTATCGAATTCCATTTCAATCCCATCGAAGCCAATCCTTAACAATGTAATCTTGTAAGAGACGAAACAAAGGAATGACTGTGAATAAATCGAAAAAACGGTTATAAATCAAATCTGTTTTTGTGTTATTCACAGATATGCGAGTAAAAAAGAAAGAAATATTACGCATTGAAAACTCAACGTTAGTTTGCTCGAGAAATACATCGCCAACTTGAAGGAGACGTTTTTATTCAAACCATCTCCACGTGGCATTTTATACATATTTTAGAGATACTTTTTCTGGTGTCATTTAAAATTTATAGTACTACGCGTCCAAATGTTTACTTTAGCCAATTGTAGGTGGTTTAACTCGTCGCAACATTCAAAGGATTTTTGCTCAGAAAGCATGTACAAGGGTGTCGTTTGATTTAAGAATTGTAAATGTAATAATGTATTTTCGTACTGACCTTGTGTATTGCAACAAATATTAACATGTATTTTTGCGTCACAGAAATAAAGAAATTGAGAATGTGTCAGTGACTGTTAGAAGAGTTTATGTAGTGTACGGTACATCTTGACATTGACTATTCTACATACATAGATAGTTGGCACTGACTATATGCATATGTCGGTCGCGATTGAACGAATCAAAAGATCCGGATTTTAAGAACTGCGGGAATGATGAATGTCGACATGAAGAAAACGATTCGTTCGCTCAAAACAATCATGAACAAAGTGAAATGAATGTGAAATAGTTGATTGACCACTGATTCGGGAACTTTTAGTTGCGTTCGTTGACGTTGAACTGTATCGGAAGTTCAGCTGAATAAATAGCTTTAATTATAGTATTTTTTCATTAAAGAATTAAATTACAAAATAAATATGTGGATTTCTTAAATTAATTATTTAAGACAAGTATTACTCAAAATAAACCCCGATGTCGATATCATATCACTAAGGCATGTGACTCGGTGATCTGTGATTTTATTTTAATTTTGTTATTAGTATCAAAAATGTATCTAACTATGTCCTAGCCGAAATTGAAATAATCAATACACCCGAGTCGTTTTATAAATTGCTTAGTAAATGGTTTCAATCTTTGAAATTGATTTAACGACACGTATCTTACCGACTAGCGTCACTTACGTTGCCTTATATATAGTTATAAATTCTCATATATCACCATCACACTTTCACCACACTGACCAAGTGCTGAAAATTATCATATATATGTACAAGTTTATGTTTATTATATATTCCGCCAATGATAATTAATTTCTAATAAACTTAAAGTTTGGAAAATTAGAAAAGCGTGTAAATTGAAGCATGTTCCTTCGAAAGGGAATCAAATTGCTAACCTTGCAATCGTTGCTTGTATTTTGCTCGTAGAGGGTACAAACATTACTGTATTATTTAAAATTGGGGGTCCAGATCTATACAAAACCCAAATATAAATATTTTAATCAATTATATAAATAATCAAATAAAATGTATCTAATCGAATGAATTTAACGAAGTATTTTTATTGCTTTTGAAAATGTATAATAAAGCGTCTCGTAGATGCTATAATTATGATATATCTATATTGTTATTAATTTATGTTGATCTACTGTACAATAAAACAAACAATATTCTGTCGAGAGCATAACGGGCAAGGCCGTATTGGGGCGCGTTAGAATACCCCCCGCCCCCAATGCCATGCTGGCAAAACAGAACAGTAAAAGGCGACAAAAGCCAGCCTGCTTGGTCATAGGGCTTATATAGGATTATATTACCAGTATTATTATTAAGTCATTAATATTACTACTGGTATTCGTATCTTTTCATGAGGCCAGCCTGGCTAGCTAGCTACTACCTTACTTGAGTCAGCCGCCAAACGATTCGTCGTTTTCCGGCTGAGGGCTTCAGAGCCAGCACTTTCTTTCTTTTCATTTCCTGGCCGACACCGGATCAGTGTTACCTTTAGTTTTACTGCCGTCCATGGGCGACTGTGACTCGTTTTTCGGCTACATACATAAAAAGGCGTACTCATGTTCAAAATATAGTTCTTTGACTTAGTGCTTACTTTAATGAATGAATGGCTCTAAAATTTTAACCTGTGGTCTGTCATAGCATTTCTAATCGCCATTGTCATATTTCCCAATGTCAACATGTGGAATTATTATCACGGAAATATACTCAATAGCAAGTCGCGACTATAAATTTTTGTGAGTTTTAATTGTTAACCAGATTTGTTCATATTGCATTCATTGCCACTGTTATCATCACCTACATTAATTATAAGTTTACAGTTCAAAATATTATCTTTTCTCTTATTAAAATCCAAGTTCAGTTCACTTACCACGATTTTAGAGCATTCACAGATTCTTAATTCCGAAACAACGTTCTTACAAGCATTCGAATCTGTTTTTCTAAATTGTTGTACTTTTCTGTTATTGTAATGACTTGCATTTGCGAGTTGATTTCATTTATCGGCCGAAATGATGATCGACAGATAAATTTACTATATATATACATATATAGATATGGAGTGCTGACGAACGATCTTTTATGTGACAATTATATAATCACTATTGAAAGCTTCAAATTTATTGACTTGGTATTGGCAAGCTTGTGGTTTTGCTCCTTTTCCACAATTTTCCCAGATCAAAGACCTAATTTGATTTCCGAACCGTATTTACGGGCACGTCTCCCGTAAACATTAATTTGAATGAATTCAATTCGGAAGGGAAGATCGGTGAATCGTTTTTACAATATACTTCCTCATTCTGAGCAAAATAAAAGTAACTTTATGATACAATATAATCAGTAGCAATCTTGGAGATGTTCTTTATGTAACGGAAAAACTGTTTCTAGTTTTACCAGGCGTTTTATATTAATTGTTAACCATATAAACTTAAATCTTTCTTCTGAATCACAATATCTGTTTGTTAAGTCTTATGCAAATCCGTGCACTGGTTTCTGAGATTGGCGCATTCAAACAGACAGCAAGATAGAAACTTTGTTTTAATGCTTATGATACTTATGGGTTGGAACGTTTTTAAGAAACTAAGTCCATTTGATTGTATCATTTACAAGAAATAACATGTTTAAATTAACTATAGTATTAGAACAATCATGCATTGTTTAGGACAATTAAAATTATATAGTAATCAATATCAATCATTATTCAAAGCGATAATATCGGATAAAATCTTTTTAATGAAATGTACAAATCAAAATAAATAATGATAAGTGAGTAATAACTCGTCATTTTAATAACACAAAAGTAATGTAACTATTGATACTCTTAAACTGTGATCAAATATGCATCAGTTAATCTACATGAAGATTAAGTAAAAATAATATGTTAAAAAAATTGAGCAAATATTGATTTAAAATATATTTTCAAAATTGAAAAATTTACTCACATGATACTTTTTCAGGAAAAGGCGTTACATATTTCGTCCGACTTTAAAGTTAAAATGTCGACTGGTAAAAGACAAACAAGTATCGATGTGACGTAAGCTCTATCCATCCAACCATCCTTTCATCCATCCAACCATCCATTCAACTCCTCTAGTCATAGCAATAGATAGCGCAATAACGTTACGTATCTTTTGTTAGTAACGTTAGGCTCTACACCCCTCAGGTTAATTACGAGAAAACGGTTATAATGACGCTCTTTCTCAATTGACAGAAGAGGATGATGTCCCGCAGAAATTGCACGATTTAATTACCTACTCATATTTAAAATCGTCTCGGTGTAGGACAAGTATCTTCGTTGTAAACATACTTGACACTTCCGCTCAGCTGATTATTCATTCACTAACGAAGCCTCGTGGCTCAAACATCAGTCATTCCCACAGGATACACGAGTTCGATGTTAAAAATTATATGCGTATTACAAAATTATTACTACATGCATCGGTGTTGGACAATATCGTTTGAAAACCCACATATCTGAGAGTTGTTCATAATGCTCTCAAAGCTGTGTGAGGTCTTCCAATCCGCACTTAGCCAGCGTGGCGTCTATTACCTTATCTTAACTCATCCTAACTGAGACAGCAGTGAGAAAATTATGGGTTGTACTGTAATGAAGTTGGTTTCTTTGTCACGTAAGTTTTGAGGCCATTACCCCCATCATTATCTATACGAAATGTCCGCGGTTTATATTGAGACAAATTAATGAACTGCTCTTGTTCAGAGATTTATGATTCGCTGGTATTGGATCGTTTGACGCGAAATGAGATTGCGGCCGTGTCGTTATGCAAATTCTGGGAGTGGTAAATAAATTATAGATTATTGTATGATAATGAAGTATAAAGAAGCGCTTAAAGTAGTACAGCCTGTGTAATTTCGGATTTCTATTGCTTATACATGTTATAGTAAGGAATATGGGATACATTATTCTATTTGTGGTTAAGAATCAAGTTATACCAATTGTAATTGAATTTTTGGGTTACAACAAAACAAAAATACGTGATAATAATTAAATAGATATGACGCTCCGAGGATCTATCACTTAAGAAAGAAATTGAGGTTAAGTAAGGTCAGACAAAACCGATCCGTGAACCAGCAGTAACGGATACATAGGTTATTCAAATCGACCGTCAGTCGTATGCGATTGGCCGAGTTAATCGCCCACAAAAATTTATGGAGCAATTCAGAGGTTCGGGAACCAGCTATGTTGAAGGTTCCGATTATTATTGATAGATACCAATTGAATTATTTAGCCATTTCGGAGCCTATTGGGCGATTTCACCAAGAACCCTTGTAATAATTCGCAGTAGAGCATGGAACAGCGTGGTAAGATCTATCTCAATAACATTGCATGGTTATAGGGTCCTGTGCCAGCGTGACAAGCTACCACCCTCTTCTGGAATCAAATGTTTTTATGTGTTTATGACGCAGTATCAGAGAATCAGTAATAAGCGGGTGATTCGCTTCAATGTTAGTCGGCAATATATCGATGGTGCCTTAGGGTTTACAGATGTCTATGAGCGGCGGTGATGACTTACCATACGGTGGCGCGTCTGTTTGTTTGTTGACCATTTTCGTAGTAGGTAAATAACAGATACAAAAAATCGTCTCTTCCTGAGTACACAAAGTGATGGTAGCTAGTATCGAATTATTTGTTCAGGATAGTAAAAGTTTCATCTGATCAGAGAGGGTCAAAGCGCGCTTGAACGATCAAAGAAGCACTTAGTAACTTTGACTTTGGAGAATTGAGAGGCAAATCTCATCGTAATGTAGTATAATATACTAATCCAATAATAAAATGAGACTAGTATAACATACAAAACAAAAAACATTATACGCATACAAAATATCGAAATTCCTTTTAGTTTACCTTCCAAATTTCATTTTCACATTTATATTATGACCAACATATACGATACAGAAGAAAAATATACAATTTTATTAGTTATATTACGTTATCTATACTAATTATAAAGGACAAAATTAAATTACTTGTATTTTTAATTTAACATTAGCAATATATTGAGACTAATTAAACATGTGTTTATTATTATTATTATTTGATAGTGAAACATACCCATATGCCTTAGGTTATATCATAAATAATTATAAATTAAATTAAAATAATCAGTTAATTAACATAAGTGTAATAAATGACAAAATATTTCTTGAAATTTTTTTGAAAAGTTTCTTTTTCCATCTTTTGTTATACGTCTGTGTGTGAACATTGAAATGATTTAAATGGTACTTGACATAAATATTTACAATACTATGGGTCATAATCTACTATGAATTTAATCCAAACAAATCGAACCATGGAACCCATGTAATCGGAAATAAAACGAACTACGGAAGTCGCGGTAATGATATATTTATTAGTATATTGTATATGTATATTTTTTTGATTACAAAAATTTTAATAGAGAAAATAGGTTAATTGAATTAAATACTTGGTGGTGGTTAGTTTGTATCAGATTAAAACAGTGTTAAGTGCGTGAAGATGTCGTTAGTTTCTTGTACTTTTTTATTTTCGAGAAGAAAACCTTCAAGAGATGCCCGAGTGTCGTGGGAGCGACGCCGGGTTATGTGAGATTTTTACTACACTAAATCCTCCTCCCGGTGACCTTCTACAGCGCTAAGTAGAGGACTCCAGGATCTCTATAGGAACGCAACCGGAGTCCTCTGAGCGCGATGCCCCTGTCGGGCTCTACCCGGTAGGGACAACATTTCCGTCCCGCATCATTTGATATTATCGACGGTACGCGGCCACACATATCGTCGTCCTTCCCGGGGTTGCTAGCCGGATGATTTGAGATCCCACTTTTACCGCCCGCAACCCCGGAAGTCCCCTTTTAGTCAACTGTCAAAAGTTTTTCCCCGCTCTCGCGGTCTCGCCGTGACCATGATCCATATAATTGAGTCGAAATATCGGTAAAAACATAAAAAATCGTGAGTACCAGTTGCAGTTAAAATGAAAAAATGATTAAAGCTCTATCATTTTGTCTGTGTTCGTTCAGTTACTATCCGATAAGTAAGAAAATTTCAAATTGATAGAATTCGTTCATTAAATAAGGCAAACATGAAATTTATGAAATACCTGTAAAAAGTTAGTAAAATTATTTCGATGCAGTTGCATAAAACATAGATTTTCTAAAGGAAATCGGAGGCGAGTTACTATATTTAAGTCAATTTTAACAATTATTCATGCATTATTATGTAAAATAAAAGCTCAGTGTACATATATCTACTTTTACCTAATCGTTAATTCAGGATACCGTGGTCACGTGTATCAAATGAAACTTATTATGACAATAAATAAAAAAATCTATATGGACTTTAATTTTGTTCAATTTTCACAACCGATTTCATTAAAATAATTTTTCACATATATAATTATTTACATAGTTTATAGACATACAATGTATACAATTATCAGATAAATAAGTTGTAGCACGATATTTTACTAGGCAGGTGACGATTAACTTAAAAAACTCAGAAAAATTATATATATAAGTAATCCAACGAACGAGCTTTGTTGTAGCTATTTCTTTTCATTAGTTAAGTTTTTTTACATGGATGGATACATATGTAACGACTTGCAAGCAATCCCTTTTATGTGTAATAGCCACATAAATACGTTTGCCTACTCCAAGAAAGCCACGGTGGTATTCGGCTCGGCCACTCTCATTTGTAAGTAAAAGTACATCTCGTATGTCTGATAAAGGTCATTCCTCTGATACCAAAATTATACGTTAAAATTAATTCATTAATTCAACACCAGATGTCTCCGCTTCTCTTTCACGAAGAGCCGAATAAGTTTTCTTTGATGATATTTATTAAGCTCTTCAAATAGCCATCAAAAGAACCGGCCACAATTTAATAGGAATGAATAAAACATTAGATATCAAAGAAAATTATGTTTATTAAAAGTCAAGTTACTGAAATAATAGTAGCGCAATGTCAAAATACATCTTTTAAATATTAAAGCTGGGCCTATGAATTTAATTATTATTTGAGATTGGTTACAATATCTAAGCCGACAGCCACTGTTACAGAATATATTGAAGTAAATATTTCAGGTCAAGAATTAAGTTTTTTTTAATTTGAAATTAATTTAACTATAGTATATCGTAAGTATTGTATTGTATATTGGATCGCGACATTGCTATGACCCATTGTCTTAAAAAGTACTTATATGGATACGACCTCAATATGTTAATCCGTTAAACAGTTACACATCATTCACACACCCTGACGATACACAGGTGTTGTTGTAATTAAGGTACAGTAAAAATATAGAATGCACTTCAGCTAAACTATCTATTTCTTTAAAATTGCATAAAAATTTTTTTTTACTATACTGTAAGAAAAATTTACGTAAAATCGAAAGTAACTTGATAATAATTATTTGATGCAACATATTTATGCATTACATCAGAAGAGTGTTAATGGTTTCAGGTGTGGTCAAATTATTAACTGAGTAACTACAATTTAGCATTATTTCGATAATTAATTAACTGGATAACAGATAAGGTAATAACTATATAGTTTACACAGGTCACTGTATCAATTATTTATTTAATTTAGTATATTGTATTTGACTGAGTATATTACATTAATGTTTAAAACATTATTTTTATATTATTTATATATCAATCATCCCAATTTTAAAACCATCTCATAGTACTTTATTAATATAGGTTTATTTTAAAAATATACCCTCTGATATTAATGACTATAGCCTGTGTATAAAAATAGGAACAGTATAGTAAATAAATTACAATATGGTATCCATAACTCAAGCGATATTATGCTTTAATGTGCCACGTTAAGAAAGTTTGATACGATTTAATACCACTTAAGAACTTTTTACTGCCGGGAAATGTTGTAAAACCTACTTTCCATTATAATTATGACATATTAAGCTAATTAAGCGTGCTACATCACTAGATTTATTCAGTTCCCTTGACAATTTTAAATGAATGTTTCCGTAAGATATTAAAAAAACAAGAGTCATATTTGGAGCAGCTAAATTGTTTTAATAAAAATATATGTAAGCAGAAATCTATAGTAATGATAAAACTATAACGGTAATTAGTCTGTACATGGAATTTTTTATGGAAATTTTAATGTAGGTAGATTTTGTTATCGATGTAGAGGTCAAATCTATTTTTTTGAAGATTTGTCTCTATGTCTGTCTGCCTGATATTAAAACCACTTAGTTGTTTAGTGACTTATATGGTCATAAGTATCCCGGGAAATGTGTCTGTTCCCACGGGATAGGAAACAAAATTAATATGGATGTTATATTCATAGTTTAATAAATAAAATGTTTGCTGCTTTGCTACGGCTATTATAATAAATTAATATGTTTCTAAGTCACAGAGGTAGTAAAGCGCATTCCTATAACAACGCGCGTGTTATTTCTAAACGTATACAACATAAATGTTTTTACAAGCCTTATTATTAAATAGTAATTAACGTATTCAACTCTGAGGTGTTATATTACTAATTAATCTACGTTTTTAATACTAAAGAAACAGTTAATGAGACAGCATTTAATAATTCAAAACGTATTAATTAAGAGAAAAAGAAGAATATGTATGATAACCAGCGTGCCTCGAAGCCGCGAACTCGATGACACGTGGTATCAGTTTGCTGCCAAACGGAACGGTGATTTCGATTGGCAATATCATTGAAATAGCTGAATCTGAATATTTATTCCTTTGGCTTACAATTAACATTTATTATTGGTATTTACTATACTTACTGTATATTTACTATTCTATATAAGAAGGGAAACATTAGACATGTTTCATTAAGAGCGCGCTTGGGCAAGAGAGCAGACACACAGATTAATTACTAAACACAGGTAATTAAGGAGCTGAATCGCTTTAGGCCATGGTTGCACAGACTTATGAAGACTAGGGGCCACTCGGGCAAATCATGAACTGATGGCGGGCCGGCCGCCAGAAGTATAGGTAATTAAAGACAATAAAGAATTGATAATAATTTATTAAAATTCAAAAAGAATTTATTAATTTGAAGCGTGGCACTGCATAGTGCTTACAATCTTTTTTATATTTGGCTCAAATTTACTTGTAGCAACACGTAAAACTGCTTCCAAACTTTCATTTGCAAGGCGGTTTCGATTTTTTGTTTTATTATTATTTAGTATTGAAAAAGTTTGTACACATATATAGGTAGAACCAAATAAGCTGGCACATTTCAGAGCGTTTATGCGCATCTTTTCGTACATATTTTTATCAATGCAGCGGTAAAAGTTCAGCAAGTCTCCTTCGTTGAATTTGTTACGTAAATCTTGATCGTTTTGAATGTCGATAATTTCTAACTGCATTGACTCTGGCGCATTTTCAACTGAAATCGTGAAAGGATTGCTGAATATGTCCAACAGAGGCTTCATTTTTTTAAACTCCGAAAATCTGTCTTGAAAAGATTGAATCAAAATATCTAGCTTTTCTACATAACTGAAATTAATCGCAGTTTTGTTGAATTTTTCAGCCATTTTCTTATAATTCGGAAAATGATTGTAATTTCCAGAATTCAATTGTGATCTGAAAAGTGTCAGCTTGCATTGAAAGGAATGCATCGAAAGCGTAGAGCTGGGATATCAGTTGATTTTTGCCTTGAAGCCGTGTGTTCAAGACATTCAAATGATTTGTAATGTCAACTAAAAAAGCCAAATCACACAACCAATCAGGATTTTTAAGTTCCGGGACATCCCTTTGCTTTTCCGCCAGAAATATTCCAATTTCTTCTATTAAACTGAGAAATCGTTTCAGTGTCAATCCACGGCTTAGCCACCTTACTTCTGTATAATACAGTAAATCCCCGTATTCGCTTTCGATGTCATCAAGGAATTGTTTGAATTGCCTGTGATTGAGTCCTCGTGATTTTATGAAATTTACAGTCGAAACTACCACTTTCATGACATTTTGAAATTCAATTTTTTTAGAACAGAGGGTTTCTTGGTGTATAATGCAGTGAAACTGCATGAGATCTTCAGCGTTTATGTTTTTTCCTTGCAGATGCTTTTTCAGCAAAGTAACTAGCCCGGAATTGACACCAATCATCGAAGGAGCACCGTCAGTCGCAACTCCCGATAATTTTGATAAGTCCAAATGAGTTTTTGAACACTCATCCAAAAGTACATTGAGTATATCAACTCCTTTGGTTTGACCTTTCAATGAATACATTCCGAATAACTCTTCTAAGACTTCAAAATCTTGAGTAACACCTCGTATGAATATGAGAAGTTGAGCTGTGGAACTAATATCAGTAGATTCGTCGAGTGCTAATGAAAAAAATTCAATGATCTTAGTTTTTTCAATTAATTGTTCCGCAATATTACCTGGCAAAGACATAATTCGTCTTTGGATAGTCATACGATTCAGTTGAATTTTCTCAAACTTTTTTGCTGCTTCTGGACACATTTTCTTAGCGGCAATTTCTATGCATTCTTTTACAAAATCGCCATCATTGAAGGGGCGACTTCGCTTTGCTATCATTCGAGAAATTTCATAACTAACTTCTGTAGCTGTTTCTGAATCTTGAATGGGTTTTGTAAACATAGCTCGCTGACCAATAAGCTCCCGCTTTAAATACAACATTTTTTGCTTTCTATTTTCGCCTGTAAACTTGGTAAAAGAAGGATGCTGCGTTTCATAGTGCCTTTTTACATTATATTCCTTTGCAATCGCAACAGAATTCTTGCAAATTAAACAAACGACTTTGTTATGCGA
>PDGT01000033.1:1169015-1228582 GCA_003671415.1 Megathymus violae
TGCTGTCGGCGCACAGCTGGGTGACTTTGAGCCACATAGACTTGTCCCGGACAAATACCGGTGGCGGGGCCTTGACTTTGGGAGGGACGGGTGAGCAACGGGATGCTGGTTTAAGGGCAGGGAATTGTTTGGACGAGGACGGGGCGCTGGTCTCGATGGACATGAGCGGGACTGGTTGGGAGGGAAGGGAAGGTTTTCCCTCTGCGGACGCCTTCGCGGCGCGTTTTGTTAGGCGATTCGTGCGCTTGGATTCGACCGGCTGGAAGGCCTGGTCGTCGGACTGCAACGGCGTGACGGTACCGTCGTCGGATAACCCTAGCGAGCCATCGGACTCGATCGGACGCTTACGCGACGAGATAGAATGGGCGTCGGAGAATTCGACGTCGTGGGCCGGTGAGGCGTCAGGGGACGCGGGTGAGTCAGTCTGTGCTGTCGTTTGTAATGCCTGGATGACTGCGGCCTCATTAGGCGGTAGATCTGTATATCTGTAGTTTAACTAAATTATTAGCAAATGTTTAACAAAATTATTAAACTATGTAAATCTACGTGAACACATTTATAAAATTTTACTTGATAAATAAATTCAAATTATATAGAATTTTCTGAATTGACACATGTATCTGTGTAATTAGCAATCCTTGCTGGTTTTTTAAGTTTTTGTAAGTTCTTACAGTATGCATAGGAGATAGCAGTAACTAATGGGTATGCATTCCAACTCAGTGACATGGGATGTTTGAATAAATTGTATTAATTTTATAATTTCGTACCCACAATTTCATACCGCGGTTCCGAAATGTACTGTTGCAGAAGATAAATTTCAGCCCCGTGCACCTTTTAAGGTAGTTCAAAGGGAAAAGAGATAAAGGTAGTAAGTAGATTTTAATTGAAAATTGTTGGTAAAGCTACTGAATCGAAACTTTGCAACAGCAAAACTAACTAACCAAAGTTGAAAGTATTCAACCCTTTGGAATTCCAATTAAAAGAGACTTGTGATACACCTACAATCAAGTACAGTTAGATGTGGTATTGATAGCTCATATTTTAAATCTTTTCGTTATATTACCTAGTTTGATCTAGCAACAATTAATTAAGAATGCATTCATTACAATGGCAGTTATTTATTATGGTTGAGTCATACACAAACAAAGATCATATATTTTCTATGCACAGTAAAAAGCAAATAAAATTTGTAATTGTATAATGAATATTTTTTGTCGGTAAACGAAAAAAGTCTCCTGAGATCAAAATGAATACTTACGTAAAATATCTAATGTGTTTTGACTGTCTCCCCTCAAATAATATACACACAATCTCTCTACCATGAAATATGCTTCTATCATAACATATGGTCTATAAGTATATTAGGTTATCTCAAAAGTCCGAGAGGAAGATGAAGAAACTATAAAAGTGTGAAATCGTAAAATTGTCTAATCATTAACATCATTAAAGTCGTAAATAAAACTTTAATATTGTTATAACTTTACGTAAAGAAAGGAATTATTCATACTATAATCAAAATTAATGTTGGCAAAACGCCTCTTTCGGTAAGCAAATTATATTTTTGGACTTCCATGATACTGCCACATCCAATCAAATATTCCTTACCTGGGCTACATTTACTTATCTTGTTGAAACCATTACATTAGGCCCACAAATTTGTTTAGCGAGCTTAGTTTCAGTCTCTTAGTAAATTACGAAATACGTTTATATAAAGAGTGTTTCAATAAATTATACTGCCTATTTCAGAATCTGTAAATTTAAGCAGCACTACAAGCAGTACCGTTCAGATTAGAAAATATTACTGCAATATTCATATTTAAAGATAATATGTACCAAGAAGTTGCTTTCGCCGTTTCTTTTCTTCGTGTAAATGTACCATTTTGAACTGGTACGTGAAGAAAATACTTGTACAAGTGCATCAGTGAAATCCATTTAGATATGATGATTCAAATTTCATCGGATTTAAATTTAATTTTGTTAACAGTAGAATTATCAAAATGTAGGTAGAGATACAAAATCATAAACCAGCAAGTCCCACCTACGATTAATGTAGCCCATGGTGTAATAACCCCCAACAATCCGCGTTAATTAGCAATTATTAAAAAACCATAATATCTTAGTACGATACTATACACACATACTCCACATGTGATTCAATTGTACTCATAACATAGATAGCATAGATTAATTAAAAATAAGCTTCGCAAACATTATTTATCTTTGTATTCATAAATATATTTGACGAATTTATTAAAATTTCATGTACATATATATATATTTCATGTATATATCTTAAAGTTACAAAACGAACTTACAAATGCGAATATTTTATTTAAAACTAGTGGTCTGCTACAACCATGTTAGAGTTGAACAGTTACATGATATATAGCCTATATCCATCCGAAATAATGTTCCTCATATAGTTGTCTGCAACCGTTGTTAACTGTTGAAGCAAGTTTATAATGGTCATTCCAATTTTAAATGATTAAAATCATTCATCGCAAATATTCACGGTTATTCTCCATCGTTATATCCAAACGAAAAGCGCGGGAATATTATTTAACTACTATTAACGAGACCTCGAAATTTGTTTTTTTTTTTTTTTTTACCATATAGTCTATGGTCTTTCGAAGTAGCGTATTTTTTGCATGGTTAAAGACTTTTCAAATAGGTGCTGTGGTTCCGAAGATTCCTCTCCTCATATATGTATATACACTCAAAAAATTCAAACTGTCTTTTCATAATATTTGTATATATAAGCCAAAATTATGTTAAGTGTTAACAAAAAAGCCCAAATGATATGTTATTTAATGTTAGATAGCAGGAAAAAAAACACCAAATTTATGTAACAGTATGAACAAAATGTAATAATTTGATTTGAGACAAAATTTAAAATATATAGCTTTCGCAAAATAAAATCATTTAAAACTTGTAAAGCTACCATATTTTAAGTATATTATTTTTATATTTTAAGTTACTAATCTACCTGCCCCACGAAAATGCGATTAATCTTGAAAGTGGTGTAAATTGGACAGCGACATTTTTTGGTTTTCGACAGTTCAGGATACACCTACATACCTATCTAATTTTTTAACCGTTTCATGCAACTAAAATCCTTAAAGATAAGATTTACCGAGACGGATTATTAGAAAATGAAATTCAACGTGTAAGATTGTAAGGGAACCTAATTTAGGAGGGCTTCCACTCGGTAGAAAGGACGAGCCGACTTCTTGTAATGAAGTGAGTGATTACTGTTAAAATTAAATTATAAGCTTAATTGATTATTTATCAGAAGTTCTATTATTATAGTACCAAACTTTAAGAAAGATCACAAAAACTTCATCGTTTTCGTATTAACCAATTATTAACAAAGCATTAACAAATTCTGTATTTTATGGGTCTAAAGGATTAAGCTACAGTACATAATCCGATTGTAAAGGAATTTATACGGATTCTACGCATTTTTCGTTTCATGTTATTATTGTATAGTCAGTTAGTATTTGTACATAACACATAATAGTAAAAACAACTTTTGCATCGGATAAATAGTTTTAAGCCATAACGGATAGACAGTTAAAATTATAGTTACTATAATGTTGGTTAAAAATCTTAAACGCTTAAAATATGTGATTATAAAAGTATAATGTACCTACAGATAACGGACGCGTTTAAGTTTTATAATTATTTTTATTATGTACAATTTAGATTAGCAAAATTACTTATTGAAAATAATACTGATCTAATATTTTATCTTTCTAAATTATAAACTGATATTGAATAACCATACCCTAGGTAAGTCTACTTTATTGTTTTAGCGTAATATGATCTTGCTCTGACTTATAATATATTCAGTATCGGTGATAAAAAGAATACTTATCTAATAAAATAAGTTGCTATATAGTATTACAAAGAAAATGATCTTCTACCGAAAATGTTTATTGTTTTATGATAGATCTAGCCGTTACTAGTAATATGGCTATTGCGTACGAATATACCAAAGTAATTTATTGCTTTATTAACAGAAGAAAAATTAAAAAAAATCTCAACAAAACTCGTCGCCATTTCAGAATCTACAAATACACTCAATAGGTAATTAGAGATAATATCATCTATGAGCACAACTTTGTATTTTTAACAACTTGATAATTCGAACGTCGAAATAATATTATATGTATTATAACTTTTTATATATGTATTATAACACTTCAGCAATAAAACCGAACGTAACTGAGTCAGAAGAAAAATGACCTATCGAGGTCTTTCTTTGACAGTAATAGATCATTACTATCACCAATCGTGGAAACGTGGATAATAGCTTTTAGTGAATGTGCCGAAGATAAAATTGGCAATAACACGTATCTCGCCAATTGCGCGACCAATGACGTAGTTTTCACTGGCCAAAAAGTACGATAAGATCCTTGAAATGCTTTTTTATTGTGAAATTAGGATCTATTTATCAGTGTAATTAGTTAAAGAAGTGTGGGTCGCTCTAGGACAAAATTGCGGTAAGTGATGGAAAGTGACTGGAAAAGAATAGCCGAAGGCTGGGCTTCTATATCCAGCAGTGGATTATAATAGTGTGATGATGAAGAAGAAATTGCCGCCATCTATGCATGCCCATAAAGGTATTACAGACGCATTGTCGGTCAAGATGGAAGCTGGAGATTACCTTTCCGACACTGTAACAGTGACATAAAAGAAAATCGATCGATTCATCACGGGAAGAAATTTGAGCGAAGCGGCATCCGATTCCACTACCACCCTTGATTCGCAGAAATTTCGTCGTGATTCTCTTGGTTCTTTAGAGTCCAGTAATCTACAAAAGTAGGGATCGTCCGCTACAGCCTTGTTCGTTGTTCTGCAGTATGCATGACAAGCAGGGGAGGTTGGCTTGGACTTAAAGAGTGGATGGAACCCAGTATAATGCTAATTCTATACAAAACATTCTAAATATACTATAATATTATGAAGTTAAATTTTAATTATTAAAGAAGTAAAAAAAAAATGTGGAATTAATAAAAACAATCAAGAAGATAAAAGTGTTTAATATATTGTTAGCTGCAGAAATTTAATTTTGGAATAAGCAGTAGGTACCTATGCACTATATTTGTTTGACGATTGTTGCATTTAAATTATCATTCGTGTATATGTAGTAAATAAATTAATATCAAAGAGAATTTATTCTTTTCAATTGTAAAATTTCATTTATGTATAAGTACCCCGTTATAAAACGAAATTCATGCGACGAATTCACTCGTAGTAAAGACGATTTAACACTCATTCACACGCACATCATTAGTACTCAGTGTGTCACTGGAGCCACACAAGAGAGGCATCATGAACGACCAAGCGAATACATACATATATATATACATATTTTAATTTAAAATAAATGACAACCTTTGTACTTTTATATGTTACATAAACTTAGCTACCAATATTCCTCATTACAATAAGTCCATTAATTTATATAGAAAAGCGAAAAATGTTTTGATATATTTATTTATCTTAGCGTACTGTACCACCATATTATATATGAAAGCGATATCATTAAATCAGGTAGTAAAATCAGAACATAAAAATAGTTTTACATGCAAATTGAATTGTTCAGTCGTCGAGTCAAGAGGAGCTTTTACTGGAATGCATTTGCACTAATAATAAACAGCAGAATTATAAATTATTTTTTTCTAACTTTTGGGAAGCAGTGGTCTAAATAGTCACACCAATCTGTCTTAACTTGTTCTTTACCCACGCATGGTCGAACAAAACATGGTCTATGTTAGTCGGCTTTCCATCGCTGCAACTAATATTTGACATTTTTAATATTAATACAAAGGTGATAGAGTAAGGCCCGTGGAACCATAGCGTTAATCTGGATGGTATACGTCTTAGTGGCCTTCAAAAGACCCCTGGTGCTATTGCCTAATCCTTTGATAACAGCTAGGGTGCTTAACAAGCGATGTTGACTTGGATGACCGGGAGGTCTCTTACATTTTTAACCCTTTATTTAACCACAAGTAGCGCGCCCCGACTTCGATCGGGTTGAACAATTATATATACATATGATATACAGTCTATGTAAAGACTAAAGTACTTTTTAAATAGTAAAATAATTTTTCAAATAGGTGCCATGGTTCCGAAGATTACCCTCAGCTTATACACAAACTCTCAAAATTCGCACTTTATCTCTATAATATTATTATAGATTAAGATGTAATGTAACGACAAAGTACTAGTTATTTTGCTACTATGGCTTTATAAACAAATCTATAAATGATATTTCAAACCTCAAATACCTCAGAAATAATTATGACACCAAATAACATTATAATTTATTTTATCACATTCGTAGAATATTTACGATAAATTTTTCCGTTTAAAGAATTAGATCACAGTTTTTGAAGGCAAACGATTCAAAGTCGCGAGTTCAACAGACATTTCTTCGCCTTTCAATAGATAATAAAGCATATTTTTCTCAATACATTTTGTATCGTCTTTTTTCCCAAACTCCGCTAAGTTAGTATTTTATTATGAATATATAGCATTTGAACTGAATATGCACGAAAATTTTTACGTATAATTAAATATTTTAAGATTATTTGCCTATGATACCTACAATTTAATACAAGGTATTTAATACAAGGTAATATACATATTCCATGTAGAAAATGTGTCCTTAAGGTAAGAAATACGATCTTAGTCTCGTCCCTAACAAAACCAAATATCGTATATGAATAACTTTATTTTCTATTGCTTTGAAGTTCCCTGTAATATTCATTCGAAAAGCAATATCATGATAGGTATAGATAAGTGGTGGGTTATTTATATATATTTATTAACTTTATATACAAATTAAAATACAAATAAAATAAAATACAAATTAGAGTAAAATACAAATTTATGGGTTAATGGTTAATTAAATTTCTATTATGTAAATGTCATAAATAATTATCTATGTGCCCATATAATAAACATCGAAAAACAAAGACGCTGTTTTTCCCTCCGTTCCTACACAACTGCTTACTGTTCTTAATATCTTACACGTCCATACCTTCTTATACATTCTAATTAAGTTGTTGCCTATACATATGAAGTATTTCACTAATAGTTAGGTACTCACGACGATGATGAAATTATTAATTGAAAATTGTTTATTGAAAATTAATTGAAAACGTTCTTTCATTTTCAAAGACTATACTGATTAAACGGGTTTACGCATTCTATGTAATTAAAGTAAGCGAAAACCGTCGAGTGATTATAAACGCAAATGTGTTTGTGTTAACAAGAATATTAATTCATTATTGCTTTACAGTCACATCAAAAGACGAGGGAACCAATTTCCAGATCAAAGGAGTATTTCAATATAATTTCATAACATCAAAAACCTTTAATTAACTTCTGATATAATAATGTAAGAGCTCAAGTTGTTTGAGTTACGGACAGTATATTGCCATGGACAGTATAAGTTATTATGTGACGTACAAAAATTTTGCGAACTATCCTCGTAAAGGTATCCTATCCTTCGTAAAAAGGTGGAGAAAAGTCGCGAGCTGGCAGCCATTTTGGGGGCATTAGATCAAAGAAACGTCTAGTAAAAGCTGTTGTTGCTGGTGAAAAAAAGTGTTGTAGTATTTAGATACTTGCATGTTTTTACATGTAACATTTTGGTACTCGCATAGTTTGTAACTTTTATAATACTGCTTTGGCTAACTTCTTTTATAATTTTCTTATCTTTTATCCATTTATTCTGTAATTTCTTTAATTATTTTACTATGTTTAATGTTTTGTCTCACGCGGAAAGTCTCGTGCGGGATAGTCTCGCAGGTGGAGTCATGGCACTTCAATCAGGACTCGGAAAGTCTCGCTCGGAATAGTCTCGCGAGTAGAATCACATCACTCCAACCACGATACGGAACAGTCTCGCGCTCATAGCCGGAAATCTTTTGGTACTCTCGACTCCGGGATCTATATGTCTCGTGCGCCCTAACGCACGTTCTGGTTAAGGAAATCTTCATGTGTTGAACACCAGAGGTACTGGCGTCTTGTGCACTCCAACACACGCTGCAATCAACGAGGTTTACGTGTGCCGAACACCGAAGACTTTGCACGTCTCGTGCGTCTTGATGCACGCTCCAGACGCCGAGGTCTCCGTAAGCTGAACACCGGGGACTTCGATCGTCTCGTGCACCCCAACGCACGCTGTTCTTAAGTAACCAAGTGCCTTTTTTTTCTTTCTTAAGCTGTTATCTCTTGTAGCATACTTATTGTAACCTCCAGGAATACTAGAATACATTCTATCTTCCAAACTTCTAGATCTTTTCCTATAACACTACGGTGTATTGAGCTATTTTAAATCTGCATTGCAGATATACATTAAAGAAATGATAATGAAAATGTATATAATAAAGGATTCTAAGATAAAAAGTTGCATTGTTAATAATTTATATTATCTAACTATATTTTGTCAATCAATTAGACAAGGTTTCAATAACAATGATTTACTTTTGAATATTGGAGAAATATACGTATTAGTCTAATAATAATAGGTCTCTTTACCTATGAAATTGCCGTTCTGCTGTACTGGCCATTTCAAATTAAAATATTTTTTTCTTGGCTAATAATTCTAATTTCAAATTAATTTTATTTTTAAAACATGGAATTCTTTTTTCTAAAATCGTCATTTGTTTAATAGTTAGTGTTTTGTTTTCAATGCATTCGAAGATTTGTTGTCATCATGTATACGTTAAAAATTCGAGTAATTATGGAGTATGAGTACCGTCGTGGCAGCAAAGCGGCACAAGCGGCACGCAACATCAACGACGTTTTCGGAGCGAACACTACAAACCAACGCACCACCCGTTCTGGAAATTTTGACCTGAAAAATGAACCCCATGGTCGTCCGACAACTTTGGTCGACAATGACGAATTCAAGGCGATTGTGGAAGCTGATGAAACTCAATGTACGGCGGAATTAGCAGCAGCTTTCGACATTAGCATCAAAAAAATATTGGTCCATTTGCGTCAAATTAGCAAGGTAAAAAAGCTTGACAAATGGGTACTCTACGAACTTAATGATCGCCAGCGCGAAATACGGGTCGAGACGTGCTTTGCACTGCTCAACAAGCATACAAATGAAGGAATTTTGAACCGCATTGTTAGTTGTGACGAGAAATGGATCCTGTTCGACAATCATAAGCGCTCAGCAAGTTGGTTAGACCCTGGTTCAGCACCCAAACAATGCCCTAAACTAAAACTTACCCCTAGAAAAGTGACAGTTACTGTTTGGTGGTCTAACGCGGATGTAATTCATCACAGCTTCTTACCAAACGGGACGAGCATTACTGCAGATGTGTATTTTGAAGAACTGAACATAATGATGGCGAAGCTCGCACGTCTCCAACCAGCTTTGGTCAGTCGTTTGGCTCCACTGCTCCTGCACGACAACGCGCGACCTCATACTACACAGCAGACGATGTCTAAGCTACAAGAGCTGGGGTTGGAAGTTCTCCGTCATCCGCCGTACTCACCAGACCTTGCGCCTACAGACTTCTACTTTTCCATAATTTGGATAACTTCTTGGCGGGAAAAAAATTCAATACCCGAGAGGCAGTACAAAATGCCTTTGAAGAATTTGTTGCCTCCCGTCCAGCTGATTTTTTCAAAAAGGGCATCAATAAGCTACCAATGCGTTGGCAAAGATGCATTGATTGCCTGGGTGATTACTTTGATTAATAGAAATAAGAAATATAGAAAAAAATACGCTTCATTTATTTCATGAAAAACGGCAATTTCATAGGTAAAGACCTATTAAAATAAAGTATAATTCCAATTATATAATAAAGAGATTTTTCAGTACAACAATATGTCTTATTATAAACTGAACCCTTATTGTGATACTTAACACTTCAAATAAAGAGGTACTTGCTTATCGGTCACCATGTGTGGCTGACTTTGATTGATCAGGGTTGATTAATTCTCCATCGTATCGGATGAAAGCGTTAATTTCCATTCAGATAGGCGTAAGATACTTAATAGGTTGCATATAAGTTTAATATTTGTTTGTTACATAATCTGAAGGTCTTAGAAGAAATTTAGGATTTATTCTATTTGCATGTCCACTCCATGATATTCACTTACATTAAAATTGAGATATCACAAGGACATCAATGCGCCAAATCTGACCGATGAATATGTGGGATGTAATTTTTTCCAATCTTTCTATATTAGAACAAATAGTAACTTTGCTGGGGTTCAAAGATTTATCATCGTTTAAATAGCCAGTAAAATTAATCTAGACCAAGAAATACTGCCTTACAAACAGGTGTAGTTAAAATTAAATGTGTAACATATCCATTATTCTAATGGAAATATTGTTCAGAAAAAAAAAGTTAAATAAAAGAATACATAGTTTTTATAATATACTGAATCATTCCACTGGGCTTTTCGAAAGAAATTATTTGTAAGAACTCATTCATAAACAATGAGTGTTATGCATTAATACATGCAAATAAGCGAATTGCTAATACGATATGCTGGATCTCGAGAAATTACATATATGTATCGTGCCGATTCGCTGGGAGAGCGAGTCGAGTAAACAAAGTTAATAACTAGACTTGCTCATCACTAAATATGTATAGACAAACGAATAGTCATAGACAATACGATTTTTGATGTAGCATTTTCTAGTTATAGCCAATTTACTTATACCATTAATATTTATTTTACAAAACGACACAAAGTTTCACAATATCCTGCAGTTATCAACTTTTGCACCAGCTTACGATTAAAGTTTGAGTTTCGCTCCAACAGCGATCGAGGTTATTTGGGTTTGATCCAAAAGGAAAAATTCAAGCGATGTAACTAATGATTTAGAAAGACTATTAGAATTAATTATAGCTTACCAAAGTTTCATATTCAAATTTCAAATATGAAATTATATATTTTTATTCCGACTGTATCATCAAATATACTTTATCAATACTGATATTTTAATAGGTGGTAATTTTACTTATTTAAAATACAAATTAAACAAAAATTACTGTATTGATCTTATCAAAAATTTTAAAATTTAGGTTTACCATTAATTCTCATATATATTTTCGGGGTAGAGAAAGAACACTTAGCACGATAATTGGAATTAAACAGTTTTGTCCTTCGCATATTTAATATTTAAACGTTTGTGGAGTACATTTTGCTTCGATTTGAAGAAGATAAGATACTTTCTTAGTACGTATATTATAAGTAATTGTCCTGAATTCGTACTTCAAGATTTACATTGACGAGATGTAGTGTTTTCTCTTCGAATATCTCTTGGTAAGTTCTTTTAACCATCCTAAATAGTTAATTTCTCTCACCCTCAACGCTATTTCCCGATTCGGAAACACTATTCACCTCGATTCCCGCTGGGTTAAGTTATCCAAACATGTCCATTAATTATATAAACGAACTCTTTAAGTTTAAACCACAATATAAGAACTCATTTAAAATTGTATACAGTACATAACCATCTCCCACGAAGCCGAAGAAATAATGCGTTTTAAGATAGTACCCTCATTTTCCTCAAAGCCGCGCTGATTTGAGTAAAATTAATAAAGCACAGCGACGTAACGCCCATAAAAATTGTACAAATTAAAGCAGGGTTGTTGAACTTCGACAATTTATTTACGATGGAAACTTTTACAACCCAATAAAAATTTTCACCCGTTTCCCAGCAATTAGGTGATGTGCGGCAACAAACTGATGGGACCGCCTTACATTACGATCGCTATGTAGCCAGTTGATTAATTTTAGGACTAAATTTCGTTGGCTTATTTCTGTGATTATATGAAAAGTGGTAAAACGAACGGCTTTGTCGGATGTTAAGAGGTCACTGCTGTTCATCTTTGTGCATATAAAACAGTTAATCACGAATAGTGAACTTACTGTCGTTAAGATTAAATTGTATATCTAACCGAATTACATATTAATTCGTTTCAAATTGACACTTCAAATAGAAGCACTGCAAGCACAAAATTTGATAATAATAATTAAGATTGAACATATACAATGGATTTTTTGGTGTTTCAGATTTAAACTCATGATCGATAGTATGACATCGATAGTTCGAACGAGTATGACTTTAAATTTAAATTCAAAACTAATCGTATCAAACGTCAAATCTAATATTAATGGTTTTTAACTTAGGCAAAGACAAGCTTATCAAATGAATCGTTTGAGCATTGAAAAATGTGATCTCTAACTTGCTATGTTTCGTCAGATTTTAAGAAATAGTTGATAGTATCAGGCGTTAATTTGCGGAATTTCATTGTATTAAATTAGTATTAATTTACTTTGCAACAATCCGCAAACAATGTATGATGATATATATTTCTATACCGGAGCGAAACACGTGTTGGTATAGAAATATATATCATCATACATTGTTTGCGGATTGTTGCAAAGTAAATTAATAGTAATTTTAGGAAATATTCGACGATACTTTCGTCAAAATTGATACCATTCTATGGCTTAACCGATTTTGTTCTGGTTTTGTTTACTAATGCATTGCAGTAAGCATCACTAAAATCATCATTCATCAATCATCAATCATCTTCATCACTATTTATACCTAAAGTTTGTGTCATTGCAATCCGTCCATAAATAATAAAAAAGTTATGTATTTCTAATTCACAGAACGAGAAAAACCCAGAAAAATGCAGAGACTATTTTAAAGCGTAAAGTAGTTTTTCTGAAGCGAAGCGAATGCATTTGGTAATATTAAATAGAAATAAAAATACTTTACAAATACAATTTTTTTTTCTGCACAACATAAAATTATATACGGTGATTTAAAGTACCATCGGGTATACAAAAGGCGATCTAATAATTAAGGTATTATTCTTAACTAAATAAATCCACTACTTCACAAAAAAGGGACAGATGTATATGTAAAGTTTTTTTATACAAAAACATGTTGTAGCAGCGAATAAATGAAGAGTTGCATATTAATGTTATCGCAATATTTTTACATACCTTGCATCTACTGCTTTACCTTATATAAGTACAAAAAAGGTAAAGTTTTATATTATCTAGTAATGTAAATTTTTTTATTTGTACAGTAAATTATAGTTATTTGTACAGTTTACTGTAAAACTCTTAACAAATCTAAGTGATAGGTGGCATTTTTAAACTTATATAATGAACATAGCTACTAAAATTATCATTATTTTCCAAGCTATGTTCAAAACTTCGATCTAATCTATAAATTGCTTAAATTTATTTATAAAATTCTCGCCAAACAAACATATAAGAAATTCAGTCAATACCGCTGTAAAAATATTAAACATACAAAATATACAGGAGTATTTTTACTATCCTTTTCAATTTACAAATCTCTTATAGAAATACTAAAAAGAAAATATTTCGATATAGAACAGGACCGATAAGCTTAAGGAGATGGTATTTATTGAAAGTGGGAAAGAAATCACCGTTTAGAAAACGTTCGGAATAGTTTGCATACATTTCAGCCCTGCGTAATATTGAAATTCACAATATTTTATACATTGTATCCGTACAAAACTTACTCTTATCTAGAGCTTCAACACTGCCGCTCAAGGAGGAAGCAAATAATCCGATTCTTGACTGTATATATTCAAAATTAATAAGAACTTAACGCGTATAGTTAAGATTGGTACAGTCTCTACATTGTCAGGATGTCGTGTTAGAACTTATAGTTATTGAACTTAGATTGATTGAGATAAAATATCTTACTAATTAGAAATCAGCAGAAAATCAGGCAAGCCCTTAGGAGTCCGCGGTCCAGATAAATCTTGGGCGTAACTTGGGATATTGAGATAAAAAAAAAATCTTTGTTTTCTACGACTTGTTCTCTTCCCCAACTGACAACGATGAATGATATAATGCGTTGCGCTCAAATTCCTCTCATAAATTCGAAATCAACATTACTACAGGAAAACTTTTTTGTAACACTTAAGAACACAGGCTAATATTTATTTAGTAAAATGAAAATAAAGTAACTTTTTATTTTGAGAAAAAGAATCATAATTGTAACAAGCAAGTTTTATTTTTTATTCAATCTGTGCGGTAAATTATATTTTTCTGCTAACTGGGAAGTTAATTGTCATAAATTCCAAAAAAACTACATTCAAACTGTAAATTTTGACTGAACAGCTCATCTTCCATCTCCGTACCTAAATATTTGGATTGACTATATTTTTGTTTCTTTTTATGCAACATTTCAATAAGCGAGCAGAGGAGCCACCTCATGGTAAGTGGTCACTGTCGCGCATAGACTTCAGTAACACCAAAGGCATCACCGAAGTGTTGCCGACCGAAAAAGAAGTGTGAGATTCGCATTATTATTGGCTCGCAGACACTGCGACCGAAGCACGTATATCAACCTAGCAAAATATCTACCCACCATGCAAGAACCGTCAGTAGTAAACGAGGTGGTACAGAGCTCAGTTACCTCCAACACTGGCGACCGCACGCCATAGCCTCGTTCGTTATTCAGCAACGTGCATCACTAGAAGGGGAGATTGGCTTGGACATAAGGACGAATGGAACCTCTTACATCCCATTTGGTGTATGTTTAATCCTTTCATGTGTCGCCGGATTATTAGTTTGATATTTTATAGATTTGACACACTTCCTTGAACTTTAACTTCCATTGTTATATCCATTAAGTGCTCTATCCATATCATTTTCGGACCACGAATTTTACGAGTATGTCCTTTTGGCCATGTAAATCAAAATATAAATAAATTGTGGGTTATTTTCCATTTATACCAGTACGAGTACCATCAATATTAGATACAAATTAGGCGTATGACAGAATCTTAAATATAGAACTAAAAACAATTACAATTTGTCAGTACCTACAACGAGCACAGTCGTAAATGCATACAGAATAATATTTTATATGAAAAATTTAGTAGCTGTCAATAATACTCCCTCAAAATGATAATGAAATGAGCACAAATATCATAATACATTAAATAGTGAAACAGATTACTATTACATTATTTTTCACAGAGAAGTGATACTGCGTTATGTAGCAGGTGAAGCTATACTGCGGATTGATTCACTTTCTGTCACTTCCGTAGCCGCCAGTACATTTAGTTTTGATATAATCGTAGTGTATAATATAAGAACAAGTACGATTTAGATAAGTTTCGTACAATACGAAATTCGTACAACAAAGTACAAAGCATAAATCATTCTCGTTCCGACAATGTAGTGGAGAGGTAGTTAATTACTTGTCGAAAATTTTCAGCCTTGAAATCAACTCAAAACCCTTTTCAAAGAAAACAACTTGGGCAAGTTTGGAAATTTCGGTGGCTTTTATTGAAAATATTCTTAAGTGGAAATTATGTCGTATTGTAAAATTTCGTAACGAAAATTTACTGAGGACACGATTGATTATTCGATTGTAGGTACGATGTCAAGATGTCCACATTATTTGGGTAAAGGAAACCAATCCATATTCAACTTTATCAATTTTACTATGATATATGTATGTGTTATTATTTTTATAAACTCCTAAGCTAACACTTCATTAGTTTCCATATAATATTCATAGAGTTTCATGTTTTATTCATTCATTTTGTTTTACTTTCACTTTAACTGAATCAAGTCCATATTGATTGAGGCTTGATTATATAGTTCTCGCAAAATTTCAGCAGAATAATATTTTGTCCACAGACATTTCACATTATGGTTGGGACCTTACCAGGGCTTTACCTGGCTAGCTAGTTACCCTATTTTTAAAATTAAGTGATTAAATTTCTCTTACGATTTAGGTTCCACGGCTGGAGTCTAAATCCTCTATAAGCTTCACCTAATAAGCGAAGTTTCGTCTTCTTTCTCGATCAGCACCGCGTTGGTGATATGTTCAATGTTATGGAGGTCTATGGGCGGCAGTAATCACTTAACATCAGTTGCACCGTCTGGTTATTCTTGGGGTATATATTACTATTTTTTTTATAGTATTAATATATTAGCAGAAATATCGCATTCAGACTTTGTCGTGAAAATGAGTCACAACTACATAGTTTTATTAACGTCTTCAAGCCTCGGCCGCATTCAGGCGGCCTAAAATACTCCCTTAATGCCGTACTGGCAGAACAGGATATCATAAGAGGCGACAGAAGCCAACCAGCTTGGTGGCAGGGCTTTTAATCAATCAATCAGCCATTTCGTTTCGCGTACGTATTATATTATCAGTATTATTATTAAGTCATTAATATTATTATATTATCTTTCTGTAAAGCCTACTTGGCTAGCTACCACCTTCCAGGTTGAGTTAGCCCCCAAAAAAACTCGTCGTGTTCCGGCTGGGAGCTTGAGAGCCAATACTTTCTTGGTTTTTTTTTCTTCTTTTTCTTGGCCGACAACGGATTACCTCTGGTGTTAATAATGTCCATAGGCGACGGTGACCACTTACCATCAGGAGACTCGTATGCTAGTTTGTCGACTAATTACGTAAAAAAATCGGCAACTTAGTTACACATCGTGATTTCACAGTTGTTTTAAGTACTAATTTAATAACTCCTTAATGCAATACAAACAATACCGTATGTCGTAAAATCATGACCTTGGTTGACGTTGGCTGTCAACCAAACATCCTCAACGACTACCAACAGGTTTTTACGAGGCATTTTATTGCCCGGGAAATCTTCTAGTCTAAGCTTCAAGTTTCATCACAGTCGAGTTAAGATAAGCTAACAATCGAAAAAAAAACTATGGATAAACTAACAGCCTATTCTAATGAACATTTTTAATTAATTATACTTATTGTTTAGAGAAAAAAGATCTTGTCTAAGGTATGTGAAGCCTAGCAATAAGCATGCGAACAGCGTAATGAATGTAATATATTAAAATCGTAAATCCAAGTTAACATATTATTTTCAAGATAATATTCTAAGGAAGATGTAGTCTCCGTCATAGATTTAATTTTTAGGAAGTTTTTATATTATCCAGTGAAGACAATAATATATTACGTATTCAAGCACTATTTGTGTACTATTTTTAGTATTTGTACTTTAAATATTGATTTTATAAATAAATTATAAGATTTGATTATAGTATATATCAATCTTAATATAAAATAAAAAGAACTAAACACTGCTAATAATGCTGCCATCCAAGAAAGTTGACCATTTTGATGGGAGTTATAGTCGTCAGATGCATTTTTCTGTTTGAAGCCCAAATCATTTTTAATTTTAGAAGAAAAATTAATCTTTTAGTGCAGGGGATATTAAATGAAGAATTCGTTGGTGGTTGATTAGGTGTAAGGTATTGTTCGCGCCAATAGTGGCATTACTTCATGGATGCATTTGCCTGTTCCCGCCAAAATTTTTATAAGTTCAATCGAACCTCGCGATTTACTCTGTATTTTTTATTAAAGCGCGGCAAATCATTCATTCGCTTTTTAAACTTCTATCCTCCCTTTCTTTCTGGCACGCGCACTTTTATATAGCGCATTCACTCGCACATTGCCTGGCCAATGACTAATTATCGTTTACATCCTACCGGCATAAGAAATATGCCCATAGTTACAGTTCAACGAATTGCCGAATACAAATACCTAATAAAACGAAACCGTCGGTGATCTTGCGGGATTGAAAGCTTAGCGCGTAGTTTTAGTGTGGGATTAAGAAGCGGAAATTGGATGCTAGACTGAGTAGTTGGAGGTGGAGCGTAGAAGTTAATTTATAAAGGGATCATAGGGCAAAGACCTTTATAACCTCTATTGATATTGAATGGCATCAACTTACGAATCGTAGAGTGCAAAGCCTTTTCTATCCGCTCTTTTATCGTAACTGTGGAACGTACTTTTTTCTACACGCTTTTTTATTACCGACTTCACCGACCGATCTCGTTGATGACTAAATTTGGAGGATGGCATGACAAGCCGTCAGTCAGGTCATGAACGCTTTAAGTGTATGACATTTAACAGTGGAAGGAAGTATTTATGATTATTGTTAATAGCAAGGAAAATACCAAAATTCCTTCTAAACCTCTCCAGTTATGTATCAAACATATCCATTAATATAGGCTCAATAAGAGTAACATAAAAAACGGTAATTGCCTAGTGGAGCGTTTCCGTTGCTGATGGCATAGATAGAAAAGTGAATCTAATTTTTAAAACCTAACACGTGCTACGGTAAAGGAAAATGTTATGCGACCCCCCCTTTAGCTGTCGGTAGACCCTGTTCTCGGTGCATAAGTTCATAGCATATCTAAAGTAAGCTGTTCTGTGTCTTGAATCAACGCAATCTTTAGACGAACCCATGGCTCAGTTGTTAGTGACCCTGCCTGCCGAGTAAGGTATCCCGGGTTCGATTTCCAGCCTGGGCAGACATTTATGTGACAGATATATGTTAGTTCTCGGGTCATGGGTGTCTGTAATGTTATCTTTGTATATGTCCATGCCACCTGAAACACAGGGAATCCTAGTGCGGGGGTGTGAGTGTGTAAACGGTTATGTTTTTTAATCAATCGTAACATGATTTTGGCGAGTTAAGGTCACTGTGTCGGAGATCCAGTAACAAACTGATTCTCCATTTTCTTCTTATCCTTCAATTATTCGTTGTTGTTTTTGATATAGCAGTTGTCCATGGGCGGCTGTGACCATCAGACGATAATCTGGTAATCCGACCGAAATGTATTAAGTCTCCAAATCAGCATTTCAACTACAGCGTTTACCCTTACATTCAAAGAAAATTACCTAAAAGTAAGATCGTTGTGGTATTTATTAAGACGCATAGAACGGATAACATAATTGAGAGAAAGAGAAATGTATTATCATTGTATTTCTTTAGTAGCAAAACGATCGATTACGTAAGCCGATATTATAATTTATGAGTATAGTTGACATAACGTTCGATATACCGATAAGTTGTTATTAATGGGGATATTACCGTGTATTCAATCGGGATGATGGGCAATTCGTTATTTTTGTTTTTGATATGGGTAGCATTGTAGCCTAATATACTTGAATTATATGTTATTGTAATCTATAATATAATTTTGATCATAAATTACTGGCATGGTGAAATTACTCAAAGGCTATATTATATCTGTTACAGTAGTTCTGTTAGAATGTTAAAAATATAGCGATAAGTGCTTTCTGTAACTGTTAGTAGAAATAAAAGGTCCTTGGGAGTTCCTTGCCGCTTCTTCTTTGGATTTGTTGAAGTGATGCCGAAGTTTGACTACCAAAGAGTGTACGTGAAAAAAACCAACTTCGAATAAATATTATTTCAATTCATTTCATTATCTACGAATATACCAATAATAAAACTGTAACAAGCCCGAGTCTGTTCATTAAATGTGTTCGACCTGCAATGTTGAATAGCAGAAACAATTAGCGCCATCTATTGTCGTCAAAGAATAACTTTAACGTCTAGTATTAAGAATTTGATTGTGTGGAATGACATTGATTTTTTATATTGTTTACAAAATAATGTATCAGTCAGCGGATAGAGGACGCAATAAAATTTATAATAAAAAGCTGAATTACGTTACAACTGTTACTTGGGGATTGTATAAGAGCCGTGATTCAAGGCGCCCCTTTTCCCTAAGGAGGGTAGCATCAGATGACGGTTTAGAGGCCGTATGGCCAAAACCAACCTCGAGTGGTGTTTAATGGGTAGGCCCCTAGGTTTATCGGGAGTCCCACATAAGCATTCACCACCCTGCCCTCGCGCATCTCCGGAGGAGAGCCCTTTCCACTTTGTCTGGGCGCAAAACAAAAAGGATCAGAAGCGAATACTAGTGGAGAATTTAACTCGTGCCGTGTCAATAGAAGTAAGTGGTGTTAATAAAGTGAAAAGTGTTACTACAGGATTTCATTTTTTTGTGGAAGCGACCACCCCTTGTGTTCCAGTGCGGGGTTAAACAAAATGTTTTTAGGAAATTTTAAAGCCTTGTTAGTCTATATTAATTCAAAACATATTTTTGTTGGAACTTTTTTGTGTTTGAGGACGTCAGTAAAAGCACAGAATATTGCAGAATAAGCACAGATTTGAATGGTAACATATTAGTTACATCAAGTCTATTTTAGTTTATAATATTTCATATTTTGGTTCAATCATTTTTCATCCTTGAAAACGGTACTGTTTCTGTAGAAATATTCTAGTACCCTAGGTAGGTACTAATGTCAGTACCAGTACCCCAGGTACTTAGAATATTTAAGTGTACTTGGTCTTAATTTATGCATTCTTCTAAACTAACCTATTGACCGATCCTAATTAAATAGCAACTAAGAGTTTGATATGAACCATCTTCTTAAAGATAGACGTAAAGAATGATAACATCTTTGGGACATACATAGGTAGAATTTAAATCTTCATTACAAAATTTACAAAATTACCGATTTTATACTAAACATGTATCATATTGCTTAATGGTACTCTGAGCCAAATGCCATCATGAACTCTTATGTATCATTAGGCAATATTCTTCTCTTTAGCGCTTCCCGGATAATAGACAAGCTCCCAAAGTAAGTTGAGTATGTAAAGCGTACTGTACTTTAAAGAAAACCTTAGTAGATATTGCGTTGGACCAAAGGATAGTTACTTTACAGATTAGCAGAGATTTTAGTAAGGTAAACCAAACATGCATACGCCAAATGGGAAATACTACAATTTCAGTCGCCTTATATTCGATGCCTTTTTAAATTATAGGGAAAATTAAACAAAGAAGAATCCAACCTGTTTAATAGTAAAGGCATCCATTTTTATTATGTTTATTTACTTAGGTCTGTCAGTAGTTACTTATAAATACCAGTTAGGCTTACAATTCGTCCTAATGACTATGTGTGTGTGTACCTTTTAAGGCAAGCTCAGGATGCCTTTATTAATTTACAGCAATTATAATTGTATGCGGTTTTTATTTGTGTATGTGTATATTTGTTTAAATAACTGAAGCGGCATTTTATTTATACCAATGATCCATTTACATATATTTGATTTAATATACGAAACAAAGATCCATGTCTCTCTTTCTTGATAATATTGTCAAGTAAGTTTTAAAAGATTATTTAATGTGGGGAACTGTAAAAAATAGCTGTAGAACGGAAGTACAAAGTCATCAATCCAACAACCGACCGCGCTTGAAGTTGCCTGTCAGTTGATTACTTATAATTAACACAACTTTGGACTATGAGCGCTATAATTATAAACAAACCAAATTATAACACGAAACATGACATGGGACGTTATTGCAGCAAATGCATATCTTGTTTATAATTAACGCGGTACAAATAAACGGTTTTATGCCCTGCTTTATTGTGTCGGTCTGCGGCCTAAATACGTACGTTATATGCACTTCAGATGCCGAGTTAAATCTATTTTGAGATCGTCTGTGACAGTTATTAAGTATCGTATACGAAGTATAAAGAATAAATGCAAATTAATAAGCCTGCCTGGCTAGCTACGACCCTCCTGCTTGAGTCAGCTGCCAAACGACTCGTCGTGTTCTGGCTGAAGGCTTGAGAGCCAGTTCATTCTTTCTTACCTTCTTCTGATTTCCTGGCCGACAACGCATCAGTGATACATCGCATCAGTGATTGGTTTTGCTGATGTCCATGGGCGACGGTGACCACTTACCATCAGGTGGCTCGTCTGCTCGTTTGTCGGCTATTAACATAAAAAAAAATCTTTAAAGGACATTGTCTGAATTAGTTAACTTATTTATTTGCCTATAATATTTTACGAAAGGAATTTAATATTTAACCTATCGAATATTATTTTGTAAAGTTATTTCACATATAAAGCTCCCAAATATATATAGTATCTCAAGTATAGTATAAATAAATCTTATTCCATAAAAATCCTATCTGGTAGTATTCGAGAACAATGTATCCCACGCTTTATAACTGTAACTCACGTCAATTTCCTTTGAATTGTCCTCCAGATAAATTGAAGACGTTGCCGACATGAATACCTCTTTGTACGACTATGTCTGCATCATTGCCCATAAAATTAATAATAAATTGCTCCCATTGCATTATACAGTTAATTCATTAAGATAAATCTTATGCAACAGTTTTATTATTCACTACTAACGTCTAAAGCCTGTGTTGGTCTGCTTCAGTAAATAATTATAATCTTTATAATTACAAATCATTCCCGCAAGCGAAGCAATCGTTATTCAAATTTTGACAGCCGTTTCGTATTTTTGTTTTACCATTTCGAATTGACTTTACTATTTTATCCCTTATGTTTATGAAACGAGAATTAAGAACGCACAAAGCATTATATTATATTGAAATATAATCACGAACAACTACCCCTTAAGTATATTCTATATCATTACAAAATATTTTAAAACGCTATGGAGCGAGCTATGCTCCATATTTCAAATCTATTATGTTTCATAACAATTAAATATGTAGCCAAACAAAAGTTAGGAACACAATTTGTACAACTAGCCGGTTGGAGAGGATGAGAAGGTCAAAGTGTTTCAGAAACTAATTATCAAAAAGAGGTTATTCCCAACAAAGCGTTTATAGCTTGACAAAAACAGCAATGAATAGTTTCCTAACAAGGTTGACTGATCATTGAAAATACCAGGGAAAAGCCTATAGAAATCTTCGAAAAGTTGCATTTTCTTTAGAACATTTGATCAAATTAAGCTGTTCTCAAAAGAAAACTTACTGACGTAATTTTCATGGTTTTCCGTCGTAAAATTAAGCCCTGTAATATAAAGTGACAGAACTTTAACCCAAAGGGTGAAAAAATGTATATATTAGTAGTTTACTCTGTGTACGACCCAACCGAAAGTCTCATTCATGTTTTGCTAGAAATACTTTCATTTGGAGGATGTAATTGTCATTACAAAGCGACCGGTTCAAGTAGATCCTTGATTGTGTTCTATTTTCCCCGTTGGACTGGACTTGCTTCTTGGAAATGGGAGGGTGGACAGTTCTTCAAAATTGGTTGTATATGAACTTGCGGTATTCTGGCGATGTTCCAACAAAGCAGTGTGTTTTCACAACAAAATTTATTGCAAGGCACCTCATAAAACACCGTCATTTGTTCTGTAATTTGATATGATTTGCCGGAGACTTTTATCTAGCTACGAGTATGTTTGTGTTCCTTAGAATTCTGCAGTGCTCATTATTTCTTAGTTTATTTAACATGTTCATATTGTTTCATAATATAAACTGTGTAATAATTTTCATTTGGGAATTTAAATATCTAGTAAAGGTCTAACAACGTTAGCAAGTTTCAACATAAGCCTCCTCTAATTTCTGTCCCTCTGCTCGGTTCTAAACCTTCTGAATCCAACGGGTACCTACAGTCTTCTTCACGTCGTCAATCCACCTTATCTGGGGGCTTACTTATGATCCTTTTATTAAGACAAGATCACGATTGGAGGACCTTTCATCCCCAATGGTTATCGTATTTGTCAACTATTCGACTAAACCCTTGCCATTTTAACCTTTCTAATTCTGTGAGTTTTGTTGGAAAAGCTTAATCGTTCATTGAATTCATCTTTATGGATTCGATTCCAAATAGAAATACCGAGCTTAGCACTCTGTATAGCACATTGCGCGTTTTTGAGTTTATATATCTGGCGGATAGCGGATTATCACGTCTCAGATCCGTATAAAATTACTGTTAACACATATTGCTTGAAATCCTTTGACTCTGTGATATTTTGGATAATGAAATTGGACGGATTGGATACGTCATAACGAGTTTTTGATCTGCTCTATCCTATTGACTTCTTTCTCTAAGTTGGACCTGTCCATTTGAATCAAGTTTTTCAGGTAAATAAATACCTTACACATACAATATGTCAATTTTCCTGTCCAATAGATTCGGCAAAAACATTGTCAACCAGTAGATCCTCGTGTCATACACGTGAGTGACCGAATAAAAATTCAGTTTTTTCATTAAATGTACATTAGACGAAAATTATTACCACTAAGGACATCACGTAGGCAGTACGTTACTGTTTTACTTAGTCTGCTATGTATGCTATTCTTCAAGTGATCGGCATGATCGCATATATGTATACATATGACAGTATAAAAATTTAAGTAAATTCCATCTAGCGGGTGAAAAACATAAAATACTTGGAAATGGAATAAGAGATTATTTGTTTTGTAAAGTTCATGCCAACCTCCTCTGAGCATGAAGTGCCCTGCTGAAATACGAACGACGCAATAATATAATGTCATGGCGTATGACTTCTTTTAATGGTCTTTGGGCCCTATAACACTCAGCGTAATCAGCAAATTCATCCTGATATTAGGACTGCAGTACTTGGGTAGACACCAGCATCCTTCGTGAATACACAATGTAATAACACGATTTGGTGGCAGAGTTGGATAGTGAAAATGCGGGTACGCTTCCTTTTTAGGTACCGCGTCGGTGTTGCCTTTGGTGTTACGGACTTCCATAGACATGGTGATGGTCACTCATCATTAGGTTTGCTCATCGTTCAGCTGTTTGTCAATAGCTATATGTCTACGGAATATATGTATTTCTTATTACATACATACTTAGGTTGGCCGTTAACTCCTCCATCAAACTGCTGTGAAACAGCCCGGCGGAGTACGGTCTACAGTATACACCCACCCAATGGTGAGATACCAATACCCTGTGAGAAAGGCTATCAAATGACTGGTGTTATGTGACAAATCACTATCATATATACTTTTATATAATTTATTTTAATTTTATCAAAATTGTAAAATGAAGTTGATGTGTTGAGTTAAATAAAAATTAATATTTATGTTTTGACTCACTGTTTTCACTGAATCGCCAAAATGTTCAAGAAACATATCTAAACGACGACGATGGATATACGACGAAAGTGTAAAAGTTCCATAAATAAATATGCATCACATTCCATCGCGTGTCGATAAATGTTTATTTAATCCGAACGAGTAAAAGGGCAATCAATTTCTTCAAAAATATTCTGACAGTAACATGAGAATTGCGTTGTACGATGCATTTTCGTCATCAACAACACATTTTGAACCACATCCTAGTTTCAAACGTAAATATTTATTACGTCAAATTTATCGTGTTATCAAAATAATTTGTTGATAATTTTTTTTTGTGAATTTTTATGTGTGGCATTGTGTGTCTACTTTCTGCGGAATACATGCTATTCAATGATTTCCGCGTGATTCCGTAATAGATGCAGAGTTGAGAGACAGGCCGACAATAAGATAGACTTACAGCAAGACAGAATGAAAAGAATAGAAAAAAAATTATATGTTCTGTATATCGATAACTACATAGAAATTAAAAATAATTGTAAATGTACTGTAGTATAGCTTCGTCTTCACTACAGTTTTATTCGTGTGTGTTGTCATTTGTTTGATATCTAAAATTCATGTTACACATTTCACTGAAACTATGCCTCGTCACTTATCGGTGACGTTATCATTTGTATGTTAGTACATAATGGATGTGACATGATTACATACAAATAGCACATGGCATAATAAAATGGTACAGTAAACACAAATATTATGACACTTTGAACCATTCGAAGTGTTATATAACATGATGTTGAGTTTAAACCTTTTAGAAAATTTACTTCTCTGTGGTACTGTACCCATTGAAAGTTACATAGATATACAAATATTATTAACTAAAATACCTTCTTTGTTGTTCGTGCTATTATAATCCTGCTTATATGAATAAAGTTGACTCTAACTGATCATCAGTGCAGTTTGTTACGGTGGGGCTTAAGTTTATTTATTTGATTGTTATGCCAAGTTTGACAGTGTAGTATCTGCAAAATTGTTATTTTAAAGGAGAGCGTCTTGAATACCTTTATATTATTCTGCAGAAGGGAAGTTGTGTGAACGTCTCTTTAGAACACAGTTATTTCATATGTGGCCATCTGATGACAAATGGTCAAGATGCACCAACATGGAAGCGGGGTACTCGTATTTATCGTATTGAATTGTAATAAAAATAATAATTGATACGTCCAAAAACCGCGATAATCCATCAATAATTAACATTCTTTAAGCGAAATTTTGATGACCCATAACCCAGTTGGTAGCGATCCTGCCTGCTAATCTGTAGTCCCGGGTTCGACTTCCGGCCGGGTCAGACATTTATATTACAGATAAACATTTGTTACCGGGTCATGGATGTTTGTAATGTCATATTTTTCTATGTCCATGCCACCCACAACACAGGGAATCCTAGTACGGGAGTGTGAGTGTGTAAAAGTAAATGTTAAAATGAACGTGTAAATCCACAATATACTAATTGTTTTTTCCTGGAAAAAAGTAATACAAATATTTCTATACATCCTAAGATCAAAGACGAAAGTACAAAATCGTTATTTTAAGAAAAAGGTCCCACAGTTTACAATTTAATATTACTTCGACTTAAATACCTAGTCACTCTCAGTGTATTAATACTCGTTTTTTATAGCATAATTTTACTGAATACCTATTTCAACTTAACATAGTCCAATTTTCCCCATCATGTTTCAATAAATTATAGTAATGCAAGACTTTATTTAATCAGTGCAATAAATATTAAATAAATGAATAGAAAGAATAATAAATAAGTTACAGAGAAAGTGATAATCTTCACATCTCTGTCTTGGATAATAATATTGTGAAAATGTAATTGCATTGCGTTTTGCCTAATTTCACATTCAACGTTAATGAAGACATTATTTTCGTTTCTGTACATATTATCTTTTGCAAGAATATTCACAATTGCAATACATAAATATTTTAAGGTGAATTTAGAATCGTTGGTTAACGAACCATAATATTAAATTGAGTTTATCTTATTACCACTTATTTGAATACAGTGAGGCGTAATTCAGACTTGATGTGAAAGGCGACGTAATGTGATTTGAGATATTTTATTATCATATATTTGAAAAATTGCATTGTTTTACCTTTTTTATTTATGGACGAATTGGTATCAAATAAACTTTAAATATTACGTGATGCTTACTTCAATAGATCTGAGAAAATCGTCTTGAAATCAGATAAGCCGTTTTTGAGGTTAGCACGCAGAGACAAACTGTTTTTTTTTTTAACAACTACTCGTAATTTTTTTAGTTATATAGCGTATATCATTATCATATATCCTTCATGTACAGAATGCGATCAGTTAAAATTTTATTATATGTATAGAATACTTCCATTACATAACATCGAGTTATTTAATATACTGACATTAAATAAATATTTAGGTACATAAGAAAGTTACTAATAAGCAATAGCCGACTGGCGCTAACATTTTCATGAATCTGCACTGGACCGATATAGCCCAATGTTTTTCTTTCGTGGGGAACGAGAGCCCTATCCCCAACAGTCGGCAGTTGATGGGTATAACCTATACAGAGTGATGTGATAAAACTAAATTAAAATAAAAAAAATAAAAACCTACGGAATTTTAAATAAATATACTTATAACCAATGTACGTAAATATTTTATACATTTATATTTAAGATGTAATTTTGGTTAACATTCTAGTATTGTTAAGACTATAGTCGACTTAAATGCTCGTTTAATAATATCTTGTAAATGATGTGACCGGCCGCCTGATAGTCAATAGTTTTGGTCTTCATTCGCAAGTTTAGAGAATGAAATTCCTCAGTTGTGTTTTTAATTTTGATACGAGTACGAAAATATTATTTTCCAGATCATTTTAAGTTGAACATGATGGTTAGGTGGGCAAGTAAAAATAATACAATTATACAGGATTTTCTTTCAGATTGAAGCCAAAAGCTTCGGAACCTTCTACGAAAGGGACCTGTTTGCCGGTCAGCAAGCTTTAATACGAGTAAATATTTTATTGTTTCGTCATACACTTACTTAGAAGCCATGACCCAATATAAACAACGGTGACTTAAATAATGGAAATTATCATCAATATAATTAGACTGATAGACTCTGGTCTCCTTATATAATACAAATATAATTATTAAATATTATTTTATTATTGTGATCGATAACCAGTTCAGATAATAACTCTAACTCTAAAAGGACATGAACTCTATAATCGTCCATCTACCGTATTAAATCTATTGGATAGAGGTCAGAATTACATATTGCAATGGTGTTATCAATCGCAAGGCTATTGTACTATTACGATAGACCTTAGACCCTTTCCATGATCTGTGAGACTCTGAAATCAAGTGAAATAAAATAGCTGCGTGTATGACGCCCGTATGCACCTATTCCTTTTAAACCATGAATGAATTAGTCTTGACACTCTCGGATGAATAAGTTAGTACGCAAGAGCAATATCAAGGTTAGACACCACTGACAGTACTCTTAGTACTGGGCTATGTGAGTATCAACGATGTGATATATTGCATACTATTTCTATTATTTACGCATACATACATCAATATATGTCTGATGAAGATTTATATCTATGTAGATTTGACGACAATTCTATTACTGTGTTTTATTGTAGCGTCATGAAATGCACGAATGGTGGATAGCTTTGAGAGGAATTATTTCGAGTTATTTGTATTGCCAACGTTTTTCTGAATTATGTTTTTAGGGTACAAGTACCAATGGAAAATGGTTTATCTTAGTGTCTTTGTCGGTAACTTATCTGTCTGTCTCTGGCTGTAGGTCTGTCCTGTCAATTTCCTGCGAATGTACTGAACGGAAAAGTTGAATTTTATTATTGTTTTAATATGGAAGAGACCCTTATACGAAAGTCTTATATATAAACCAACTCTGACTTAGTACCCTTAAAGTTTATTGTCAAAATAAAAATTAAATTTGATCAAAAATAATCCTTTTGTCAAGAGCATGACGTGTCTATATATACTAATATTATAAAGAGGAAAGCTTTGTATTTTTGTATGTTTGTAACGAATAAACTCAAAAACTAGTGAACCGATTTTATAAATTGTTTCACTATTATAATGCTACATTATTCCTGAGTAATATAGGCTATATTTATTCCTAGAAAAATAAGGGATCCTTGCTAAAACTTCAGTAACGTGAACCAAAGTTTAAAAATTTTAATATAAAAAAATAAGTTTAAGTAAAAAAAAATCCATCACAAGTAAATTACTTGAGTACATAAAACTAAAAAAACAAATTTCAATAAAAATGTATATATTATAAAAAAGAATAAAAATAGGTTGGTTAAAGAAAAAAAAATACATATCTATGGCTTTTATAAAGATAAAATTATTAATATATCTCAAAATGTTTAAGAATAAAAGTACACCTGTGCGAAGCCGGGGCGGGCCGCTAGTATCATATAAAAGAGTACAATGAAGCATACCTTTTTTATAATATTAAAATGTTTAGTTTAAATATAATATATATAAAAATATATATAAAATTACCTATTTTCTGTAATTTATCATAGGTTACAGTTAAACATTATTTTGTATTATTTCGCAGAAAGCGTACCCTTGAACATATTTACCGCCCGAGTATGAAGCAGATTTCACAAATTCCTTATATAACGTTTACACTAAAGTACAATTTTGGTAACTTAGAAGAAATCTAATTTTTTTGCACTAAAATTCGCGAATTTCTTAACCGTTACAAATCATTACAAATGCAAACAATGTTACTAGTGAATCGTAAAAAGATCTCGTTATCCGGAACGTTTTATATAACTGGCGTCAGGGATCGTGGCTAACAGATTCTGTCAGCGATTTACAAAACATGTCACTTTATGTAACCACCCTATTCAACTATTTTAATGAAATTTATGGAATGAAGATAAAACGTATCAAAGTATAATTAAGTTTATATATAATTTAGTACTGTCACATTTAGTACTGAAACGGTGACTTTGATTAATATATGTATATGTAACAAACCTTGCAATTGGAATTTGTAATAGTTTGTACAATAATTTGAATTATACTAATTATAGTCTTCAGAGTCAGAGCTTATCAATAATTTATATTTTTAAATAACTGCAAGGTAAGCTCTAATATAAATTTAAATATAAGTCATTGTTTCTCTGTTTGTGAATTTATTTATTCACTTTAAATAAATGTTGGTGCTAAAAATGCACACATTTATGCGATATTTTCAACCAAAATAATTATTCCTATTTATAACAATTTAGGCTTTTGGAGGTTGCTGGGCTCTATGAATGTATATGATGTTATATCCTCCTTAAAAATATCTTGAAATATCTACGTTATCCCTGCTGGATTTAACAAGCGGATTCACCGATTAACTCTAGTACAGCAACTTCAGTAACACACCTAGTGTTTCATATGTACAAGGACATCGATAACTACTCATCATCACTATATATAATTATAATATATATGTATATTGAATCAGTCATAACCTCGTGTTTAAAACGTTGATCTCCGTCATGGAAAGTCCAGACTCAACTCCTGCATTCACCTTTAATTTTAAAAGTTATATGTATTTGGGTTAAAGATACTGAAAACTTGCTACGGTGATGGCAAAACCTACATCCTTGTTGATAAGTTGTTCATAAAGTTCTCAAAGGTGTTTTAAGACTTTACACATTTAGCCCGAATGGTATATTTAAGCCCTCAAAATCTAAGAGACTATCCGACCCCAGCTGTGGGGTTGTTATGGCCTCGAAGCTTTTCATTTTAACCAATCTTGTCCTTATTTGAAAAACTCGTTAACAAAATCAAATCTTTATGCATGTTATGATTATTCACCGATGCCAACAATTTTTTCCTTTTCGCAAATAGGCTCCTTACTTCTCTCCAATCCGGATTCTACGTTGGTAGTGTGAATACTATATTGCTTTAAATCACTGATCATGTTTGAAAGATTATGGATAGTCAGAAGGTTGCCGCGGTGACACTGATAAATTTCAGCAAATTTTGAATATTGTCCCATTCAACATGTTATTGACATAATACCCGTATTTTATACATCTCGCACTAATTACGAGTTTCATAGTTATTTGCCGAAATTGCACTAAGCGTAATTAAATTTAATGAATTGTAAATATTCATATGACTGAACGTTAATAACTGCTGGTATACGTCAAGGTGGTATGCTGTCCCCGTTACTATTTTCGGCAACGCTCACTCTTGAAATTCACCAATTTTTTATTTCTCTCATTTTATACTTATGCAGATTTATTCATATGCTATTGGATGAGCTACCGAATGTCATCGCTACCATAAACAAAGACTTGTGTTCTGATTTTCAGCTAATCTTAGTAACTCTAAGGGAAACTTACTAAATTATATAAGATAACCCAAAGAAATAGGTCGGGTGCATTGGACGATATTGTTCTACCTAGTCTAATGACACGGTTAAATTAATAGGTAATATTATAATGGGTTGATAGCCACTTGGGCACCTCAGTTTGCTTGCAGTTATAAGATTACTTCTAACACTTTATAACCTTCTTCATATTCCAAAAAATACAGTCTTCATTCGCCTTTTTTTATTTATAATTGCTATATGGATCAAACTAAGGATCAATTAAATAAGTTTGAGAGCTTTGAAAATTATTTATATTACTTTCATATTTCGATTCCAAAACACGGCCAGGTTTCCTAATTTTGATCCTCAGTCAATTGATTTCCTATGCAGATTAACCGAAAGTTTCACTTTCTCCCAGCTTTACGGTTATTCTTTTATATTAAAAAAATCAATCAACTTTCTTTATTTCGTCTTCTTTTTTGGCTGATATTTCATTTCACATCAGTGACGCCTTTGAAATGTCATTGCTAATGTCCATGGGTGACTGTAACCACTCACCATCAGGTGGCTCGTCTGCCCGTTTGTCGGCTGTATACATTAAAAAAACACAAAAACACTTTTGTTTTTCTATATTTGTTACTTCTGTGTGACAGAAAAACATTACCCCAATAAGAGCTAAATAACACCGATGGCACGTCTGTTCCGTATCTACGACGCAGCAGTTTCCGGCTGTCGGTAACAGTGGCGACATCGGAAGCAGTTTGCCCAAGATCAGATGAATAAAACATAATTCTATTCTCTTCGATCCCATCTATGTTTCGAATACATTTTCTTTCCTAGTATTTGTTATTTTTATTTTTCAGTACAACTCAAAGTACTCTGTTTGGCTTCAAGCTATTTTTAACTTTTATTTGATTTACAATGAAATTATTTGTATTCATAAAATATTTAACTACGACTGTAGACAGCATATTGTATTGTAAATGTCAGTGTTGAATCGTTATAAATAAAATGGAAAAACGGTTTAGGTATGGAGTTCCTTGTGTTGTATCTTCTATATAGTAAAAACTGTACAGTGCATAAAATTGCCTATGTTAGCTTCCACACAGTTAAACATGCAGTTAGCTGTTCCATGTATGCTATTAAACATATATTTTACGTCCACAATGAAGCATTTGATCTTGGTAATTATTATATTCGTAGTTTTCGTGTAATTCTTTAAGTTTACCTTCGTGTAAAAAAAAATTATCTAAGTAAGTAATGTCTCTATAACATTTAAGTGTTATTAAAATTTGATAATCAATCATCTTTAATCCAGTGAAATGTAAAGGCTACATGAAGGCATTTTTATTTATTAAGGCAAATATTTTAATAACGTTGTTTATCTCTGGCATATCCCTTACATTTTCCAGTAAAGAAAGAATATTTTGTCCCGCAATATACATTATCAGCATGTTGCAGTAAGATCCATGAAGGTTTCGGCCGTCGATTTTATTACATTACATTACATTATTACATGCTGAATTCGATCTATCACGTACTTGAAAAATTAAAAGTAAAATACATCTGTATTTCAATTTATGACACACGTGCATTTAATTTAATAAAAATAAAGATCCCTGCATACTCGTAATATTAACAAAATCGCTTCCAGCTTCTATCTGTACCTTAGTATGCTTATGTCTATTAAAGTACGCAACGGAGTTCAATTTGATGTCATTCAGATAATTTTGTGGATTGCATTTTAACCTCTCATCAGTTTACTTGACCTTTCTGAAGGAGACGCAGGTTAGTTTTCGATCCAGCGTGGCTTACCTAAACTATACAGGATACGCAATAAAGCACAAGTTCGGTATATATGTATGCGTATGCACATGACAACTCAGGGGGGGAGAGATACCTGCCGAGTGCTCGGGCCATTACCGACGAAATACACTCCGAAGAAGAGGCCATGGTGGAACGTATGAATCTCACTCTTTGGATAGTGTCCGAAAGGGGCGATGTCAACCTAATGAGATTCAAAGCCACAGAAACACAGATGTGTCTGTTCTCTGCCAAGAGGAGCCTGTTCATCTTGGCTTCCAAAATGTATCCACGGAATGCACTGACCGTCTACAATACATTATTACATCCGATTATATTGTTACGTGTCAAGATCCGCAGGTTCGTGAATTGCCACAATAGTTCCGTAGAGAATTTATTTCACTTCACACACACTTCACAATTGCAGTTTCACTCGTAGATCGCAGATATTTGCTTCGTAGGGAGAAAAATCTCTGCTTCGTATTCGGGAACCGAATGCCCTGTGGCCGACCCTGCCCGCTATTTATATCGATTTCCGGGCTTCCAGATCTTTCCACGCCCTTCGTGGAAGTCAACAACAACAATAATACCCGGATATCGACATAACAATAGCGGGTCAGGTAAACACCGTCATTACGACAATGTATTCCAATCTCGCCCGCTTTGCATAAGGGTGAGATTGGCCTGAGGTATCACAGGTAGTTTTTATTACTACCTGGGTTTCTCTTTTATTGCCCCCAATGTTTTCACTGTAAGGGTCGGCCACCCTTCCAGAAACTTCGTAAAGCTGCCGACTTTCTCTTCTCGGCTATCCCTCGAGAAGCTTCGTAACAATCTATTCGAAGTTATTTTGATAAATATAATATTCATATTTATATAATGAAATGAATGGGTTACGTTGGGCATTAACGTAGATACAATTTTGTTTTTACAGCAAATCATCATTTTAAAAGATCGTAGATTTAAAATGACTAGAAATGAGTATTCGCGATGCCGATGTCGTACACGGACGACGACGGCAGGTCATAAGATCTGTGCAACTTTTTTATCAAACTTCTATCCAACTTCGCCGTATTGGGGCAGCCTAGAATACTGTCCCCAATCCCATGCTGGCAAAACAGGGTGTCTTAAGAGCCAGCCTGCTCGGTGGTAGAGCTTCGCGTAAGGATTATATTATCAGTATTATTATTATGTCATTAATATTATTACTGGTACAATTATCTTTCCGTGAAGCCTGCCTGCCTAGCTATCACCCTCCTGCTTGCCGTCAAACGACTCGTCGTGTTCCGGCTGGGGGCTTGAGAGCCAGTACTTTCTTTTTTACCCTTATCTAATTTCCTGGCCGACAACGCATTACTGATGCCTTTGGTGTTACTAATGTCCATGGGCGATGGTGACCACTTACCATCAGCTGGCTCGTCTGCTCGTTTGTCGGCTATTAACATAAAAAAGCTATTACAATATGATAAAGAGGGACTGAGAATTTTGGGAATATTTTGTGTGTAATACGGAGAATAATCTCCGGAACCTCGGCACTTTTTGAAAAATTCTAGTACCATGCAAATGGTACGCTATTCCGGGTGAACATAGATCATATGGTTAAAAAATTGAAAAGCTATGTAGATAGTAACTAAATAATTCTCCCCCGCTTTTTATTTGGATAAAACGATGGAGCTTAACCGTGAATATTTGCTATGATTTATTTAGATCATTTAAAATTTGAATTACTATTTTAAATTTGCTTTGATCTAACAATTAAGTTAACAACGGTTAAAACTTTAAGACATTCAGCTCCACCTTGTGAAACCATTTTTGGGATATTTGATAAATTTAAAAGGAGTAAAATTAACCTTAAAAATGAACGAAGAAGCGCAGCCCGTGAAAAGCAATAACTGCTGAAATTAGTGACCTACAGAAATGTTGGTGCGACCCACAAATCACAAAAATAATTTAGAACAATCCTAGGTATTATATGAAGAGCGTTCATATCATCCTACATCAACATCTTGAAGCAAGGATGCTTTGTTGTTCGATCCAATCCCTTGTTTGCTCTCCGATACGTAAAAAAGAGCCTCTTGTGAATTAGCGTCATGAAATACGTCTACGTTTTGAAAACGAGGCATCAAGACGTATTTCAGAAATGATTACTGGTGACGGAACTTCAATATGTTCCGGAAAATAAAAAGCCTGATGATTGCTTTATATTACGGGTCGTCTCAAAAGGACAGTTATCGACAAAATTACTGACCTCGCAATGTTGGTAAAAAATAGTGGCTAGTTCTTTTTTACGGTGCTGACTTTTATCGATTTCAATACTGGAAAATTGTAAGGCCGGTAATTTGAAATTATATACAACATTAACATTGTACGAAAGCTGTACGGGAGAGAAGACCAGAGCCTGGGCATTGGAAAATTATGCTACATCCCGACAACGCCTCGTTACATATGTTCCTTAGAACGAAGACTTTTATTGAGAACTCTAGTGTAAAACAATAATTCATTCACCCGCAGCCCTAACTCAGCACCCCGTGATTTATTTTTAATCTCAATAGTGAGAAAAAAACTAAAAAGAAAGATTTTTCCGAGCGCTGAAAAATCCGTAGCCGCTTACAACTCTCTACTCTCAGGTCAAGACTGGCAAAAGTGTTTCCAAAGTTAGTTTAGCCGAATAGAACTTTGTACCGATCATGAATTTATAACATCGTATAGGTAAGTACAAGATTCAGATCCAGACCCACTAAATGGGACAGGGTTGCTGGTTTGTTCTACTGTATTGTATAAATATTATTAACAGCAGATAGAGGGTAGGGTTCACAGCTCGACGGGTTATATCAATAACAAAGCGGTAAAATTAACATGGATAGTGATTGCTCCGCGAATTATGCTATTAATACTGGATTCTTTTGATAAATAGAGAACCATAATATTAACCACATTTGGTTGGGCCATTAACCTCATCCACATCGGATTAGTATGATGGTTCAGGCCTCGTCTGTTACGGAAAGAGATCTATTACATCGAGACATTAATAAACAAAAAAATTTGTTAATCTCAATAAAACACATCACAAGTAACTTTAAGTTAAGTACGTTACGAAGGTTCATTACGTCCGTAATCTAATCAACTGTGGCTAAACTTTTGGTACCGCTGTTAGGAGACCCTAAAAAATATCATCCCTCATTTCTTTTATGAGATGTCGAGGGACGTGAAATGTTAGATAGGGTCAAGGTCAGTCAAGGGCAAGACAGAAGGTTGGTTATCTCGTAAAGAATTTATGTTTTGTTTATTTTTTAACGTGTCAGAAATGCAAGATATGTACAATATGCAACTTTATTGTCTGTTATGTTTGTAAGTTTGTAATTAAGTAGTTTACCTTGTGTAGTCCAGTAGTGTATTAAATAAAAAGCGGCAATATTTTGTTATATACGAATAGTGTACAGTTTACAAGTCAGGTTATGAGGATTTATATAATGGACACCGTAAACAGGTTTGTATTTCATAGAAATACCCGTTGAATAAAAAAAACTCTTTAATACATCTCATTCTTTGCAAATTCAATTTCAAAATCATTTAATCTTATAGGTATTCAGTAAATACACTTATGAACGTCATTTTTTGCTTCTGCCACCGTTACCAAGAAATGTAAAGGTCAATCGGAAATTGGAATATTCGTATTTTTCTTTTCCGCATGAATATGTGAGAGAGTACACTTGACATCATTATTCAAGTGTAAAGAAATGGGCATGTTTGATGGGTACCTAATAATGAATATAGAATAAATTCTATCCGAATGATTCTATCAGTTGATTGTATAATCAGTATTTTTATTATTTTTCTATACATGTCACGGAGAAAACACTAGTCATACTATTCGTCAAGGGTAAACGAAAACACATGAGAAATTTATCTTAAAACAAAGTTGCGGCTTGATAAATCTTGTCGAAGCGGTCGAAAAGTGTTGTCGTCACTTTGGATTGGGGATTTATACGTCGTAGAAAGTTTCTTGTGTTATATTTTATTCGTAGCATATTTATGAGCCACCTAATATTTACGAGTTCAGAAATCGTCTTTGGGTGAATGTTATGCTATTTTTTTGTTACATTTTAGTCCTTTATGTCGTGAATGGGTAAAATCTGAACTCGAAAAACTTCGCTCTAACCAGAGTGATGCAAATTTAGGAAACGCCTGTAGTGCTTACTTAACTTTTTAATAATAAAAAACGTTTAAAACGTTTACAGACCCACACCACACACTCAGTAGAAACAGAAATACAGACAAGATCATAACAAATTACGTATACATACATACAAGTGTGTATAATCAGTGGTACGTCTAATGTCCGAACATTTTTTGAACGACTTGACCAATGAGATAATAGTTGCATAGTGTAGGTACTTGATTACTCGAGACGACATGAGAACTACACTTACACACTACACTAGTTTCTGATAGATGGCGCCCTGATCAAATTTTATTAATACATTAGCTGTACCCGCGACATCGTCCGCGTGAAATTTAACAAAAAAATTATTTAGTACAAATAAAAGTAGCCTATGTTACTCCTTATTACATCAGCTACCTGCCAGTGAAATTTCCGTCAAAATCGGTCCAGCCGCTTCAGAGATTAGTCGGAAGAAACAGACAGACAGACCAAAATTGTAAAAAAATGTTATTTTGGTATATTTATCGTATATACATTCATATGCATGTAGTAAAAAGTAGTAAAAAGCGCTTATTTTAATATTACAAACAGTCACTTAAAATTTATTTATTAGTATAGATATAGATTTTATATTCAAAAATATTACATATATTATTAGTATTAAGTTATTATAAACTAAAAGCATTATTAAATACATCATATATTTCTATTTTGATATGTATTTATATTTTATAATTATTATTTTAAAACTAGTTATACTAGATAATTATTTTAATACTAATAAGAAAGAAAAACAGTAATTTATTATAAAGAACATACGGGACTCGAAAACTATTTCTGTTTTTAAGAGAAGAAAGAGTAAGGGAACATTATCTATCATTATCAGAGCAAATATAGTTATATAAATATATTTCCGGTATTTCTTTTTCTCTATGTAATGTTGTGCTATTTTAATCATATCGTATGTATTATATATTTCTATGTATACAAGTTATAAATGTATATATATTTTGTTATATACATTGTAATATATTTATGTAGTATTTACTATATTATGCTTATTTATTAGTATATATGTATGTGTGCACGCTGCATCTACCTCTCGATTTGATGTCTCCAATCGCAGGTCTGCTGGAAGAAATTTCTTAAGAAATAAGCAGTTACCTTTGTACATTTTTTAATATCATTAATGTTACACTTTGCTGAGTATGTATGTACATTAATAAATAAATAAAAGAGAACAAACAACATAAACATAACATAATATAAACATCTTGCTGATGTCCATGGGCGACGATGACCACTTACCATCAGATGGCTCGTTTGTCGGCTATTAACATAAAAAAAAACATCATGGCTAGTGTTGTGTCTCGATAAATTTGGCCATTTTTGAGACGGACGCGGCGAGTGCGAGTCGCTTATCGTAGCGATCGCAATAAAGACGCACATTATCTCTATGCCGTGTATTGACCTCATCCACAACTACATATTACTTAATGTACACTGCTAAATGGTACTGTACAAATTGGTAGTTTAGGCTGTAAAGCACGTTTGGTTAATATTAATTTTATCTGCATAAGTACTAATCTCTGTGCCGTCCTTTTTAAAAATTACTACGATCGGGAACTTCTTTAAGCGTATCGCTTTGTATTCCAAGTGAAGCACTGAATTATTGGTCTCGGTCTAAGAATGTTAAATTTAACTGCGTTGCATTCATCGTTCACTCTATACGACTGGCATTTATTAATTTTGCAACCTTTGTGTTGTATTTTAAACGAAACCACGAGTTTAAATATAGGACAGTATTTTTTTTGTTTTTTTTTTATTTATTGCCACCTATCACAAATTCACACTATTATTATTATTTTGTGATGCACTAGTAGCTCCTGGGGCTATATATTTTTATAGCCGTATTCGTATATATATATACGAAACATAACTTCTGTGCAATCAGCAAAAGCGCGCTAAAGGAGTTGTAATTTCCTTGCAAGTGATGGAGTGCCTGTACAATGACGCATAATACAACGCACGCCTCGAGTCTCGAGTCGATAGTGGTGTACTTAATCCGTTTACCGATGCTCCATTTAACACTTAGGACGTCCTCCGGCGGTGGTTACCACATACCATCAGGTGGCCCATCCGTTAGTTTGTCGGTTATTGGCATAAAAAAATTTAGTCACGACGGTACTTTTAAACTTTAAATTTTTGTTGTCTTTGAAATAAAAACTTGTTTTCTGCAAAAAATTATGTTATGTTACGCATGAGGAATCTGACAGCAAATCATATTTTTTACGACCCTACGTGTGCATTGCAATTGATTACAATAGTTTGTACAATATCAATTTACTCGTATGTAAAGGCTTTGTTTGAATTAGCAAGTAACTTGTTATTTTATTGGTAGGTATTTTTAAAAAGTAGACATCCACTAAGATAGGATTTTTAAAAGTTTGACTCTTAAGTAGATAAAGTAAATAATAAAAGTTTGGATGAGTCTGTCAGTTTCATGAGAATTGGTAGGAGCCATTCTATTTATACTAACACTAGCTGACCCGTGACCACTTCGCTGCGCGACTAACTTTTTTACTTGTGATGAAACTATCTTGTGCGGTTCTAAGTACTGAGTGTTTAGGAATTATTTTATGTTTATTTCGGACATAGGCTATATATTATGTATATGTATTTATAAAATAACAAAAATGTTCGACCCGAAAGAAACTGAGGCGGACTAGTTAAATATAAATTGTTAAAAATTTTAGAGTTTTCAAAAATTTTTACTCCTTCCTTAATAATTCCTTCGAGGTACACCGACGGGTTCGTATGCCATACAACTTAGTTTTTTATACAAACACATCGGTGTACTAAAAGCGTACCTGAAATAAGTGGTTAAGTTTTGGATGGTGATTGATTTTAACAATTCTTATCTTATGTAAATTTTTGCTCAAACACTGGATATCAAGATATACAAAAACACGTAACAGTTTTCAATATTAACCAGCACGATCGAAATAGTTCAGGCAAGGGATGAAAGCTTCTTCAAATTTCCACGTAAACAGACATTAAAATTTTTATAAATTTAATTAGGCTATAAAATAGGGCATATAACTTTGTATCGATGTCCGTCATCTCAAAGAGTCACAGGATATTTTTTTCTCTGGGAAAAAAATATATGCAAATCTAGACACGAAAATATTTTCGAAAATAGGTGTTTATAATTGGGGCAATTATTCAGAGCAATCTTGAAGTTATTAGCAACACATAAATAAACTACAACTGCAAAGCTAAGATGTAAGACGAGAAATTAAATAATACAAATGCTGTTATGATTGCTGCAGTGAGGTTTGTTATAACGGTAGTTGAAATCATTAAGACATTTATGCACAAAAGAGTGCTAGTAGAAGTCGCTGGTGTTGATATAATTGTATGTCCTAAGCGACTGAATCGTTTGTGTAATAATTATGTTTCGATTTTCATTGAATTAAACTTGTGTGTGAAAATAAATCATTAAAATAAAAGATAAATTCGTTTTGTAAAGAAGAATTGTTTTGATTTTCTTTTTAATTTAACAAGCGATCATTCGTTACAAGTTTTCTCCAACGCACGAATCTACAGCGGTGTTCAATAGTACTAAAACAGTTTGTTACAAAATCAAAAGTCACATTGAATTTTCGTGATCCACGTCATTGGATCGTTTGGCTAACTGAGTAGACTAAACTAAGTAGACATTATGTAATTTATATAAATTGTATTTAATCAACATTTTTACTTTATTTCATTGAAAAATAATAATAATAGGATAAACTTCCTTCCGCCACCGTTACGTCACACATACCTATATTTTTTTTATGTTAATAGCCGAAGAATTAGCAGACGAGCCACCTGATGGTAAGTGGTGCCCATCGCTCATGGACATCAGCAAGACCAAAGGTATCACCGATGCGTATCGGTCAGGAAATGAAAAGGTAAGAAAGTAAGAAAGTATAGGTATATACCTATATATTTTTATACTTCCTCCAAACAAAACAACTAATTTAGATACTAATATTATTTACTAGTGGCCTGCCCAGTCCTTGTTGAACAACGTTCAACGTGGAATAACGTTCCTTTTGAATAGTATAATAATTCTTCAAATAGGTACCGTATTTGCGGAGACTACCCTCAAATCACAAACTCACAACATTAGCACGCTTTCTTTATAGGTATTATTACTACAGATTTTTCTACAGTATCTGTATTTACGTCCAAAACACCCGTAACCGGATCGCCTCGTCCACTTTCAAAGTGCTGCAATTAATAATTAACAATTTTCATTTTCCTTTCTCTTTCTTTTATAATCCTGTATTAATCTCCTTTTTTTTGTTTTTTTTTTCTTTAAGGTGACAGTTACAATTTAGCTTATATTGACGAAAGAAAAATCTACTTGACAAAATAATGGTTCATTAAAAATACCACATTATTTATAAATTATATAAGCCAATGTAAAAAAATATTCCCTGATTTTTCTTTTCATAACAACTGTATTAAATTTCCATATTTCGGTCCATAAGTTAAACGTACGTCACGTACCTAGAAAACAGCAAGTAGGTAACATTGTTTCCGAACAAAACCGTGAATTTATTCTACTCGATTTGTAAACATACTCGTCATTCTGTTTGTTTGGCAAATTCGTAAAAATATATAGACGCATGCTGTAACTATGCGATATTTATGTACTTATTCATATTTTATTTATACAGTTAATTGAAAAACAATTTTTAAATCAATATAAATTACAAGATACTGCAGCATATGTTTTGTGCAAGAAAAGAGGGAGTGAAATACGCACAGACATTGTAATGACGACTATTGTTACTATATAGTACCGCTCCTGGCATCCCGCTAGACTTTATAATCCACGTATCATCCACGCATAATCTACAATGTTTACACATAAATAATACTATAGTAAATAAATAAATAAATATTGAATAATTACAATAAGTAAAATCACTAATAGTGTTACAAATAAGAATAATCTATAATAATAATTTAAATTACAGAATTGTAATTAATTTATAATGTAAACAATTGAATTTTAACTAGTGTTCGATGTTATAAATACTGGTGTCCGCCATTTTGTATGGCATTCATAAAACAGTCGTCGAGCCGAGCAGATTGGTGAACGTCGTTGCAACAGTATACCGGGTATTCATTATGTTCAGAAACCTCAACCGCTTAGAGTATCAATTAATAAATCCCTGTCTAACAGACCACACCAAAGGCTAGCGGATTGATGCATGAAAATTTTCCAGTATTGTTTTGGCAATGTTTATCATTACATTGATCTCTTTTCAACAAATTAAGATTTCTTAATCATTTTATATAGGAGAGAATTTAAATAGTTAGATATATCAATAAAATGGAGTGGCTAAAAGCGTATTTCTCATTGAATGCACTTCATAAATGTAATAGCATGTGATTTGGCAATAATAATTTTATATGAAATAGAAGCGACCCATAAAACTCTGGAAGATGAGCGTTGATGTACTCACGTAATAAAATCTTTCTGCACTGTCAAAGTATTTTCTTTACAACCTAGCCAACGACCGATTGAGAACGTGTCAAACATACGGCTGCCGAAAAAATACGGATTTTCTGAAGGCGAACAACTGGAAATATTTAATAGCCAAACATAGAATGTTTACTGGACCCTTGTAGAGTCCCGTGTTGTTTTTGAACCTTTTCTAAAGAATTTTTGATTTAAATTAATGGGTAATTGTTAGTAAATTGTGCATAGTATGTTTAAAAAAAACGAACCCACACAACTATTCATTTTTCGGTGATTTCAGGAAGTATTCCAGTACCTCTATTATTTAAATCTGTAAACATATGAGACTTCCTAAGTATTTGATAAAGAAATTATGGTTTATTAATTTAGAACTTTATAACATTAAATAATTTACAGATGAATTATAAATAAAATAATTAATCAGTATTTTTTTAGAATTTATTGAATTGAAAAAATCAAATGTGATTCAATCAAAATACAAATACAGACGTGATATATTTTCTGTCTTCACAAAATCTATTACTAACGTTATTTTTCATTTTATTTCTACCTTTACTCAGATGACTTACAACTACATGGCCATTTCTCAGTAAGGAATCCTCAGGGGGCAATTGACGCAATTAACTCAAATTTATTCCATGTCAGCAAATAGTCCAAATCTTTTGGACTCCTAGTAATTCCTGCTAAATCATAGGCTCTAATAACTGGTAGCAAATAATATCGTAGCGAATTAAATCTACTATCACTACCTTGTTTGGTATAATTATATTCCTATAACTAACACTAATACAGCGAAGAATTTATAAATGAAATTTGATAGTAATTCATCGTGAAAAAAACACATCGCTAAAGTCAGCCAAAAGATTAACTTTTCCTTGTATTTGCTGCGAAGACTACAAAATATCTTAGCCTTAAAAATTTTGATCGAATATCTCAATTTCGAAAGGATCTCGAGTGGCAACCAATTCAACTTCACAGGAACACTCGACTCTTTGAGATCTTAATTTACTCCTATGATCTTGCATGGCCCTTCTTCCTCCATTTACTTTCCCAATCGATTTACGTTTGCTCAACCTCCAAGTGTATCATGGAATCATGGTTTATCATAGATCACATTTAAAAACAATTAAATTAAATTCAGGCGGTTAGGTTGTAGAATTTTCTACCTTCTGCTGTATATATATATTTTTAGGTACGCATTAGGTTTGTCTCAATGTATCACTTTTCACACTTTTTGGGTCTACTGGAAGAAATTTCTGATTAGGATTAAGTAATGCTCTTGTAAAAACGTTTTATACATATTGTATTTCCTGTAATTTTACTAAGTAAACTAGTAAATTTAAATTTAACTTTAAATTAAATTATTATTAATTTAAATTATTATAATTAAATTATTATTAATTTAAATTATTATAATTAAATTATTATTAAATTAAATTATTATTATTAAATTAAATTATTATTATTAAATTAAATTATTATTATTAAATTATTATTAAATTTAATTATTATTAAATTTAATTATTATTTATTTATTTTTAATTTTTAATTTTACCCTCGCTAAATTTTAGAAAATCTACACCCGCATTGTGAGCTGCAGCCAGCTAGTCAAAACTTTATTTCCTGTCCTTTTAATAGAATGTACATATTAAATTTTATGTCATATCCCACGAGAACACATCCATTTCCCAGGGTCAAAGGTATCCTAGATTATGTACCATAATACGAGCTACTAAAATGTCGGGTATCATTCAAATTAGTTCAATAGTTTTAGGGTGATACGTTGTAAGGCTGAGAAAATATGTTTCGACCTCTATATTAATAACTAAAGCTACTAACATTAAAATTTCCAAAAAAAAAAAATACGATCCCATAAGAGTTTTATTATTAGTATACAGAAGTAACAGAACTAACAGATAGGTATATATAATAGTTAATTATAAGTATAATAATTTATAGAATTAAAAAGATAATATTTTACAGAAAACTGGTGTATGTAACTCGGATTTGAATTTCTCCATTTTTAAATTTGTCGGTCGGTTGGCAATATGAGCCGCTGGACTTGTTCCTATAGCGTTATTAATTTAACATAATAAATGAAAACAATCATTGTTTTAAGGAACTATTAAGTAAACCGGCAATTACCAGTTTAGGGTCTATAAAACATACTTTGACAGACAATAGAAACTTTACAAGTGATTTAAATTTGAGAGGTCTGTTGACCGGCACTTCCTCCCATTAACGTGGTATTCGGGTTTAAGTTCAAGACTTCCGAAGTGAGGTAAACAATGTTTTTATAGTCGAAAGCACCAGTTTATTTTATTACACTGCGGTATAAAGTTCAGTTCATAAATTACAGTGTTGTGCCAGGCTTGTAAGCGTGACAAGTAGCAATGAATATTTTACACAATAATAATGTATTCAGTTTCCTTATGACCTTCAAATTATGCTTCAAAAATTGAATCCGGTCCTATTGGAATATGGACTCAAAATTAACACAACTAAGACTAAATTGATGATTGATTTTGCAATTTTTCGATTGGGAAATTATTCTATAGAAAGAGTTCACAAATACAAATATCTCGGCTGTTGGTTGAATAAGATATTGAATAAGAATTGAAATTGCCAGAAACACATGAGGAAATTATGAAATAACAGAATAATTTACTTAAAACTACAGTGAAGACTAGTTAAATGTTATATACTTCCAATTCTTATATATGGTTCCGAAAGTTGGATACTGTAAAAGAAGTCAATTGATAAACTAAGGGCTTTTGAAATGTGGATCTACAGAAGAATGCTTAAAATTAAATAGAAAGTAAAATATCGAATGTCAAAGTTTTACAAATAATTAAAAAAGATTTGGAAATTGTGAAAACCGTTAATAAATGGAAAAACAGCATATTTTGGACATACATACATACAGGAACAAATATAACTTATTAAAATTAATAATTGAAGTCAAACTTAAAGGAAGTAGAGGTCCAGGTAGAAGAAGAATCTCATGGATTGGAAATATAAGGGACTGGCTGCGGGTTAAAAGCACAGATAAGCTAGTTCATATGACTGCTAATAAAGTGACGTATCGACAAATGGTCGCCGACCTCCTTGATAAAGATGGCAGAAATATTTACAGATTGACTTGAAATTTAAACACACCATTTGATCTATACTAATAATTAATTTGTATTGGGGTTCATTAAATATTTTCAAGAAAATTTTAATGTAAGTAAACTTTCTTATCGATTTAGAGGTCAAAACAAATTTAATTGAAATTTTTGACTATCTGTCTGTCTGACCAGTTATAACTATAAAACCATTAAACAGATTTGGATAATATTTGGTATTATATGTATAATAGTAAGCTATATTATGGTCATAATCTAAGATTAATTTAATTTCATCCCGGGAAATGGTTCCGTTCCCTCGGAATAAGAAATAAAAGTTAGCATGGATATGCTGTTAAAAGGACAGCGAATAAAATTTTAAGTGCCTGGTTGCACCTATTATAACAAATTAATATTTTTTTAATTCATAGAACTACAAGTAATTGCCAGAATTACCAGGTATAATAGAAATCACCACATTATTACTAGGCCGGGTATCAAAACCCGGGATTCTTCGGATACCAGATAGGGCCACTATTAACTGGGTTACAGGGCTCTCAACACTTCATTTATAAATGTAACTGAGAAATGTCAGTTTGGCACAAAGCACCTTCAATAGATTTACGTCTAATATTGAAGGTTTAACATTTACCGAGGAGGTCATGCGTTAAGCCTAAATTCATCGATTACTGTCGGTCTCAGTAGCCTCGGGGTTTTGGCTCAGTTATAGTATAAATGATAAGCAATAAACTAAGCTAGGCGTTTGATTTGGACTCCTAATATTTCTTGAACATGTCGATATTGTTATTGCAAGATTTTCTCGGCCTTGTCCCGTAGAAATAGTTATATCATTTGATCCTAGATCATTGATCTTTCACATTGATTTTTCACATTTAATCTTTCACATTATACATTTATACACGTATTTTTCATATTAAATCTTTGAAAAATAGTCACGTTTTTGATACGATAATACAGTTTAAAACTACTCATAACTATATTTCATTGCTACCTATATATGTATATGGATTCACATTTTTTTTTCAATGTCATAATGTCAAATTTATATTCAGCAAATAATTGTTAGGTATTTGTATTGGTCGTTAACAAAAAGTACCGTTATATCTCGACGTAACTGCTTCCTTCCTTCATTATAACTAGAAAATTTCGTAAACACAATATATTTTCAGTGAAGCTTTAATGGCGTCGTTTGGCGTTCAGGTGCCGGCTGGTAATCTATGAAAACTCGTCATTGTGACCGATAAAGTCCTTTTGGGTTAACGTCTGGCTACACCATTGTGTCTTCCATACTCACACCTGTGAATTTGTATGAGTTAGCTATGCCTGTTCACTATGCCCCATACATAATATGCACTGTTGCCGTCTCCTTGCGTTTCATTCTTATCTGTGTTATGTGCGGGCCCCAAAAGTGATTTTCACTCGTAATAAACTATCAACGATGCGAGAAACATAAAATATCTATTTATTTACGTACCTAACCTACGAGAAATTTCAACACCGTGATTCTGAAATCGGTGCAAACCATCGTGTATTTTTGGCACATTCTTACCGTCATCGATGCTATGCCGTCGATTCGTTTCTTCCTTATTGTCCAACCCTACGACTAAAATACATAAAACATTGTACGGTGGATGGCCAAACGAGTAAAAATCTGTACCACCATGAACTAATCGAAATAAAGCGGGTAGTCGGTACAGACTCCAAGAACGTCTAAAATTGTGACCAAAACCGTTTGCCAAAGCTTCGGCCGTTGTTCAGCAGGGTGCATCACGAGCGGAGAGATTAGACTGGAAAATATTTACACCCATTACACTCTGTTAATAATTTTTTTTTTTAATTTGGTCGCCCATCTTACACGGAAACATAATATAAAAAGAAATAATACAGTCGCTTGAAATGTTTGGTTGACTTAAATGTGCCTCGCATAGTTTTTTAAATTCTGAGCATGAGTAGGCATGAAATAGTAGTACTGTTGTTGCATAACCACTAACCCATATTCTAAGTTATAGAGAGAAAAAAGTACATTTAAATATAAATATTAAATTTATATTAATAATATAAAGAGGGAGTGCGAATTTTGTGAGTTTGTGTATATACGGAAAGTGACCTTCTGAAAAACGGCAACTATTTGACAAATTCTTTTACTATTTCAAAGGTACATTATTCTGGAATATATCAAATATCATATATATAATAAAATTTGCAATCCGAACGCAGTCGGAGCGGGCAGACAGCGTAATATAAAATATAATACATATTGTTATCGATTACTATAAATTGTGCTTAAAAGCTTCGCTACTCTCAGTCATCATATGAAGGATTTTTTTTATTTTATATTGCACGATAAAAATAAAAGTAACCTGAAATAAATTTATTTATTAATAAGTGAATTTCCACTAAATAAAATTGTTTATGTATTTAAATTAACGGTGTGAACAAAATTTAATAAAGAAAATATCGTACATGGTCAACCCATGGGATTCTATTCTATGTATATTCCACTCATCAGATACCAAGCGAACGGTCTCGTTGTAAAGGACGTTCAAAATTTTTTATTAATATGAACATAATTTTGTCTTATATATAACATTTTTAATAAACATTAGAAAAGGCGTAGGTATAAAGTGTACCATTACGAACTGAAAGGATACGCTTTCAGAAATTCAGCGTGACTCCGAAGGGAGCATTCACGCGCGACGGTCGCTTCCTCCACTCTGAAACACGCACGCGATATAAACTTTTACTATATCGGCATAACTTACAATTTCCCGTAATTATCATAAAAATTCAGTTAATAAAATATTTTATTTGACTTGAAGTGTTGGAGAAAATTCAATATCGTGAATTTGAATAAAGTAGGGATAAGTTAGACCATATTTATTAACTCATACTTCAGTATAGTAAACTTAAATAGTTATTTAGCTTAAATAGTTTAACACCCGTAATTTGAGGTAGGTTAATTGGTTGATATTAAGTATTAAACAGAAAGTTTCTCAACACTTTTCGTGTACGAAATCGCAGTGGGATACTAAATTGTGTGAAACTGGTATTGAATTAATTAACTTTGTGTGTAATAAGTGAAAAGCTTCAGAGTTGTTTGGTGAGTATTTGTATATTACCTAATTTGTATTTTAGTTAAAATTATTTTTTGTGAGGTTTAAATTCAGTAGTAGTACTATAACAACAGTTTAGATGGATTTGAAATACGATCAGTCTCCTCTTTGTCTTCAGGGCAGAGACGGAACGGCTCATTTAAAAGTTACAATATTCTTCCTCTTATTTATAATAAGCGGCCATCCCTACTTCATTCGGATTGTAAAAATTTCTTTCCATATATACACACTTACAAAATTTGCGCTCTCTCTTTATTAACATTTGTATAGATTTACTGTACCGCCACTCTTTGTTGGACAGGAAATGGAGATTTCACCATAACATTTACTGTTTTACACTGTATATTTATAAAAATCAAAATAATAAAAATAGTTTTTTTTTTTATTTTTATAGCGACATAATATATTTATATATATATATTATATTTTTATATATAAGAGAAAATTATGTTCATATTATATTATATAATATATATATTTCTGGAATTTTTAGTATGTATCTACTATTTAACTATTAATAACTGTTTTTTTACCATAAGAGTTTGCATTTATACTCAAAACAGTACGATGAAATACATATGTACAACTAATGCCGATCTCGGACTTTTGAAAAAAAAAATTTGGAATCGGCAGCTATAGCATAAAAGAAAAAAATATATTTATGAGTGTTACCTTAACCTACCTATTCATTATTATTGGTTAAAAGATAAGGCAGTTGTAACATATACGGAGGTAGAGTTCTCGGCAGTATGCCATGCTAGCGACTTCTCTTCTTCTAGAATCAAATAAGAGAAGTGCTTAACATATTCTTGTTGCAGTGTCAGAAAATCTGTTAAAAAGCTCATTCCCAACAATGATCACCACCAAATTGATTGTCGTTTGTTAACTACGAGTAATGCCATAACAACGAGGAAGAAAAGAATATAAGTATACTTATTGTCATTTTCTATTGTTTGCTTTATCATTGTTTGTTGATCACTGACAGAATGATACATTGATTTCTCCCACGAGTGACGCGTCAACACGTCAGCGGCTTAAGTGATTGTAAGAAGTTTTTCCGCCAAGACTTACGACATGCCACTAACGACTCGTATCATTAGTGATAACGTCTTAAACTTTACTTAAAACTATTCTGCGTCATGCAATTAAGTCGATATGTTTAAATTTTGATTTATTTTTGTTTTTTTTTTACAGGATGTGTTTTTTTTATCAATATCTGTAAGTAACGATGACAAGTTAAGTTTTATTAGGCTTACATAAAAAAAACCTTTTGCTGTCAGTCCGTTTGGATCATATTATGTAATTATATTTGAATTTCCTTCCGATGAGCTAGACAATTTAAATTTTGAACATAGATTGAATAGATAATTACTAAAAAGTAGAACTAGCAATGACTAATCAATAAGTTTGAATTTATGTATGATGTATGTAGTATATAAGTAACATATTCTATCAGAGTTAAAAATCTACATGCATGTAACAGATAATCGAATCCAATAGTCTATCTGACATCTTAATGCACTGTTAAAAGTTAACACAATGAGAATTGAAAGGTAATTGCTCTGAGTGATTTTTGTAGCCATTTCAATAAATAAATATGCTTCAAATACATTGAAACACTTGAATATGAAATGTATAAATTCATATTAAAACAACTATTTCAGGTGCGGGAAAATAGGGCCTTGTTACTAATCGTTTAAGGCTTTAGCATAAATAAACACACAACACATCAGGAATATTTTAATTTGGTAACAAATCTAGACATATTTCAACTATCAAATACCATCTGCCCCGATCACATATGATTAATGAGTTACTCTCGTTGAATAAATCACCAAATGAAAATGTATTTTACATTCATACATTTTTGGAAATCTGGTGATTGTTTATACATAGAATAATCAATTAAGTTGAAAAGGCGTAGGCCGCCTATTTATAAAGTGTAATGTTTTTATGTTGTCTAGATTTTGAAATAAAAATAAAACAATTTTCACAAAAGAAACATTTACATATAATGATATACATTTATTTTGCTTACTTGTTACACGAGGAACAGTAATTACTACAGATTTTTATAACACTAATTCAACACGGTTATGAATTCAACCATCTACTTATATTTTTACATTTCACCAATTTTCCTATATCATCACCCCTTTTAGAATCACTTTCAAACTCACTTTCACTTTCACTTACTTTATAGGCAGAGTTTTAGCTTTTCAAAAGCTACAGTACGCTGTTTCATTTGACCACGTTATTAAAGTTTTTATAGACGGCTGCCTGGCATTCAAGTGGCTATCCGTGGGTAGTTAATAAACAATTTTTTTCTAACTACCTGTCCTTTTTAAATGACTACCCTATTTTAATGAAAGCGACGATATTCAAATTTTTTTTATTTTTATGTAATGCCCCATAAGTGCGAAGCCGCTCTGATGATTTTCCAAATTGTATCGCATTAATATACATACACTAATAGGCGCTTTCAAATTTGTTAGCTTAGATGATTCAAAACATTTAATTACTCCTTCAACCGAATTATTTTTGTACCAATTTTGAGGCTTACACATGAGCAGAATATATACTAACAAAAAATTTCACATTATTTCAGGACTGAAGAAAAAATCCAAAGGGAGATTCCCCTTTTTTATATGTATGTAGATAAAAGAGAAGATGAATACGAAGGAAAATATAATACTGGATCATCGATGATTGCTAATGCTTCTTTCCTTCTTTCTTATTGTGCAAGTCAGTTTTTTCTTATGTGCGTTAAAATTGCATAAAAAAATTAAAGGCATTTAATACTTACACAATAACCTCTCAGTTGCAAAAATAAGCCTGTTTATCCGCTCGATGGAACTGGGCTAATGGGCGGGATTACTTTGCCTTCTTGAAGTAAGTTGATAAAAAAAGTAAATTCGTGATCACAGTAGCAAGTTTTAATGGTTTCAGTTATTTAAGCATCTTCAACAACTCAGACTACATTAAACACTTATTTATATTATAATTATATATTGTTTATTTTATATGAATACTGGAGATCTGCCCCGGCTGCGCATGAGTGCAATATAGATACTAATATGGGGCAGTGTGGAGTTATTAATAATATTATTATTAGTTTACAAATATTTTAATAGTTACGACGATGTGATTTTTGATTTTGAAGCGTGATTTTGTTTTTTACGCAAAGTCGCGGGTACCATTTTGTGTATACATATATATATATATATATATATATATATATATATATAAACCTTCCTCTTGAATCGCTCTATCTATTACTGAAAACTGAATTAAAATCCGTTGAGTAGTTTAAAAGATCTAAGCGAACAGACAGCGGAAGCGACTTCATTTTATACTATGTAAAGATAAGCACATCTATTGTTGAAATGGAGCCAATCTCAGTTGACCGTGGCGCAGCCATCTGATGGTATATGAGACTAGGCAATATACTGTGTGTAATCTATGGAGATTAGACTTCTTAGTTTAATTTAAATGAATTCGAACATAATAGTAAAGTATACATATCTGCCTGACTACCTACTGTGGTAACGCCAGCGAGTTGTAAACTCGGAGCAAAGTAACAGCTAAAGTTGTTCGCTGCGGACGGCTATGGGCAGAGATGACTATCGACTATATGATTTTCTCCTTTGTCTCCTCTTAACATAAAAATCCGCGGTTTCTAAAACAAACATTCATTTAAAGCTATAAAGAGTTGAGTGCATTGTTGACGATTTGTTAATAAATAAGCAGATGAGCCACAGGACGGTAAGAAATCGCAACAATCTACGCATACTTGTAAGACCAAAGAAATTTATATTAGCGGCATATAGTTTGTTAAATATTAATTATTTGTATGTCATCTTAACGAAGCATCTTATGTTATAAAGTGATAAAGTTAATCCGGAAAGCAAGAAACTCGCATAAAGAAGTTTGCTCATTCACAAAAGTAAAGTTGGCAAATGTTTTATTAGTTAAAACTTTTTAAATGTAGCTGTATGAAAATAGTGGTAATCATTTTTGCTGTACAAAAGCCGTCTATTGCACCTGTAGAGATATTGCAAAGAATAATAGTAAGTAATGTAATGAATTCGTTATAGTGTTTAAGTACGTTTCATGAAAAAACGGTATACTTTGACTTATCCGCATGCCTGCCTCTCGATTATGTGTATCGGTAACAGCCAGTATTCTCTTCAAAACCAAAACTTTCCAGATACTATTACGAGCGTGCACTGTAATTAAACGAAAATTGATTTTGGGTTTTAATTTCTGGGGGAGAATTAAAATATATATTTTGCCAAGTGCGTTATGTAACGTATCCAAGGATATTCAATAATTATAAAGGTCTTTTAAGTTCCCTCTATAGCATAACATAATTATATTAAGAGTTTTATTAATTTACGCGAATTTATTTCACGCAGAACAAATCATCAAATCAAATCAAAATCAATGGCAATGCGGACGGATTCGAATTTCCGTAAATATACTGAATCAACACTATCATCACAACTCAAAACTTTCATACAGCTGTGTTCGTCTCTGCCCTCGCAATGTAAGTATAAAGATCATAGTCCACGACACTGGCTAGTTACGGACTGGCAGGCTTCACACGCGTTTCGGTACATGAGGTACTTTCGGATATTCAGATTTTCTAACGGTATTTTCCTACATCGATCAAATATTAGCTCGATTAATTGTAATATGTTTTTTGAATCGTAGTTTTAACGTGCAACTAAGTACGGCATGAACTATTTTCAATGTACGCCCAGCAAAAAGGGAGCGGATAATAACTTGTCACTAATATAATTACGTACAAGATGAAGACATACATGTGTCAATCCGCGGTGAAAGGGTCAAAACCACAAAATCCTTTGGTGGACTCCTCAAAGCTTTATAACAAGTTTTGGCTTGAAGATCTAAAGTTTATTTAAGTAATTTTCTCCTACTATTATGTGCTACTTACGTGCTGTAATTGTATGATACGACTACAAGATTATACGATTCAATTGACTTTTAAAAAGTAGACGGTATTTATTCACTTTTACAGTAAAACGATTATCTAATAGTCTTGAAGGTTTTACAAAATACGTGTAACATTATAATAAGATTCTATATACTTTCAATGTTATGAGAAAATGAATTAAATTATCGATCTAAGACAACTATGAGTAACTTTGGTATTTTACCTGTTTTAATTTCTTTTCCTTAATAAATTTTTATCTAATTATTCGATGTCATTACCTTCCGTTCGTTTTGGCAGACATATACCAAACCAACAATTATATAATTAACAAATTTTAATTTAGGAATACGCTATTCAAACACATTCACACATTCCTGTTTACTGGAGTTTTGCAGTTTTTTACCTTCGGTTTAATAAAGGGTTTATTTATTTCTGAAATACAGTGGTTACGTTCAACTTACAAGTGTGAATACGTAATATTTTTTTCATCCAATCTATTCATAAAGAGGCGAAGGGTTCCTCGATAAGTGCGAGCAAAATGGGTCATTCCGGCGCACTTAATAACAGTCACGAAATGACTTTTGAATTTGGAACACTAACTAATTACAAAATTTGAACGATATTCGCTTCGATAAAGACCTGGCAGGTAATAAAAAAGAGCGCTCCTGTCGACGCGGTATTGAGAGAACGAAACATGAGTATAATATTATTTACGGTAAATATTCAGGCAAAATGTTCAATCAATATGAAGGGAGTAAATAAATTGAAAAAAGAGTATTAATTCTAGCTACAGAATGTAGGTAAGTAAATAAATAGATGGAAAACAGCGGAGTTAGTGTTAGTTAATCTACAAGACGTGTCGATTTGCTCTTGACGAGGGTTTTGTTTCAATTTTCATACGTCCATTTTTATTCGTTGCTAATAAATTTGTACCTTACCATAACCGAAGTTAAGAATGTTGGTTACAGATGGCTTTTTTTGTAGAAACGTGAATGGTACTCGGGCTTAGTTGTACAGGTCTGTCTGGCACTAGCAATACATCAATTATTAGATGTATAGTACTTGCTAAGTTAGTATTAAAACAAAGAAGTGTATATAACCGGTAAATTTGGAAAAGGAACATTTCGAAAAAAATAAACGAAAATGACTTTCTCTCTATTCCATTAAATTCAGGCAGCGGTTTCATTCAATTAGTTGCTTGTCGTTTAGTGTATTTAACAGGTCTGTGATTGAATTTTGGTTAGTGAAAGTAAAATTTTCGAATTGTGTCACATCGGCGTGGTATGGGTACGGAAAACAGTTTCATCCATTCGTCTGGCGGTTGATGTTTCTTGCGTATTTACAATAAAGATCTTATACGAAAAACTCAACTGAATAACATGAAACAGTTTATTTTTATTTTTCTTCTGATTCCGAAATTCCTTTCGATACTTGGGTTGGACACCAAACGCTTAACTTCACGCAGTTTTCTTCGGAGCAGCGTGTTGATATGCTCTAGACCTCTCTAATTAAGAGGAGATAACTGCCTTACAGCAGGTCAGTAATACACCTCAAACCATGTACTTATAACCTTTTATTATTCAGTTTCCGTCGTTATTCACAGTAGCATTGCTATTCAAAGGCGAATATATATTTTTCTTGCATTTGTTATCCTTTAAGTATAACTCGATAGTAGAACTAAGTTTGTTAGTTCCGCTATTAGTTGTTCATGTTGTATTATTACCAACAACATTTGAGCTGTGAATAAATTACGTAGATATGATACAAAACTTGTGTGAATACTCTAAGTTTCAGCTACCAACATGAATTGACGAAATCGGTTTTGCGGTGAAACATTATATTGAGGTTACGTTTAGGCATAGGATTTTGATATAACATTTCCTTTTAATTATGAGAGAAATTTTATGCCGTATTGGGGCAGCTTAGAATACTCCCCCTAATCTCATGTCGGCAGAACAGGATGTCGTAAGAGGCGACAGAAAGGCCTGCATGGTGGTAGGCGTCGCGTAAGGATTATTATTATCAGTATTATTTTCAAGTCATTAATATTATTTCTGGTATTATTATCTTCCTGTGAAGCCGGCCTGGCTTGCTACTACCCTCCTACTTGAGGCCACCAAACGACTCGTCGCGTTCCGGCTTCTTCTCATTTCCCGGCCGACAACGCATCAGTGATACCTTTTATGTTGTTGATGTCCATAGGTGACCACTTACCATCAGGTAGTTCGTCTGCTTGTTTGTCAGCTATCAATAAAAAAAAATTAGGGAGATTATATGTTGTTTGTTTTAACTTCAGTAGTTTCGAAAACAAAGAAAGGGATTTGTAATCGTCCATGTTCTTGCATTTACTCGAAGGCAGTTTAAATCAGGGATGTTATGGAGCTCCGTAACCGACACCGAAAATATCGGATTTCTGAAATAAAAATATATCCGAAACCGTAACCGAATCCGATAAAAATGTTTCGGATAATTTCGGATAGCCGCGGAGTCTAAATAAAGCACGTTAAGACTGGTTTACGCTGACCGAGCCGAAACATTAGTCCCGTTGTTCTCATTTGAGACATTTTTTATTATTTAATTAGTTTTTCGTGTGATTATAATACCAAATAAAACCTAGAAGCAAACTTGGAGTTTGTAAATACATTATATATTTTTTCAAGTCGTAAATCATCTAATATTCGTAACCAAAAATAACCGAAACAATGGGATAATCCGATATAATTTCATATTCATAACCGTAACCGAAATCGGTAAAATATTATTCATTTATCCGTATCCATGTCCGAAATTTTATATCTAGTTTAAATTATGATCGAAAATTATGGTTAGATGCATATGAAGTAAAAGCGAGACTTATTGGATGAATATTATGTCTGTATGTCGGCTTACCTATCGACCATACCCGCTTTGCTCGGGAAGTACTGAACGGAAAAATATTGCATTTTTTACATAATTAGTTAGTGTATGTTTGTATGTTAGTTATTATCTATGTGATGGAATACCTGACATCTAATTGTGTCGATTAGTTTTTACAACTTTCTATTAACCTAAGAAGTAAATTAGAATTTATTCGTGTCAAGGGTCTGTTGTGCAATACAGAATTACATTATTTTCAAAGTTTACAATGTATAGTTAAAAACATATTAAATAAAGTTCAAGAAAATTGAATCCCCCCGTTTATTTCCGAAACTTCTGAACTATAAAAAAAAACACAAAACATAAATTTCTATATATTAATGACTCACAGAAAATCGGTCTTTAAACATTTATAAGATATAGAACAAAACAAATGACTCGCTTTGCTCTCACCCTCTAAACACGATAAAACGCGCTAGAACATTAAAATAGTAACAGGCGGCAAAGTAAGACTTCGTCGTTTTCCTCTAATCGTACATATATATGTATCTATAGTGCATTTAATGAAATAGTAAATCCATCTAGTTTGGTTGTGTTACTTGTAAGTGTGTTAACATAAGTGCTATGTAATACACGATAAATATTATATATAGATATAATAAAAATAAATGAAAGATGTGAAATTACCTAACATTTGAGATATTCCCGGCAGGAATGTATTGTTCTTAAAAAAAAAAATTATTAATAATCTGACTTAACGTTGCGTTATTGTCCGCTTAAGGTATTATAGGTAACAATGATTTTTCGCCATTACATAGCTCATCATCGTTTCTACCCTTCAGACTGTAAATAAGGAAAAATTTCATTTTTGAAATTTTAAATTCATTCAAAACATATCTGGTCACATACCACATCAATCAAATGGTTCAACCTATAATTATTAAAAAAATATACACTGTATATTGTCTGTATCATTAAGTTAAATATTGAAATAACATATCAAATAGAAGTGTATTCTGAAAATAAATATATCATGTTCTTATTTTTTACGAAGAACTTCCACAGTCTAGCCGCATCAAAAGAAAATAAACTCTTATTCTTGAGAGCACTTGTAGACGATTTAAGTGCAGCTGTCGATGTGGAAACGATAATGTGACTTATTCAGCCATAATGTATCAGACCGACCAAGTTCGCGATAACCTTCAGTAATACCGTTATTACCGCAACGACATGACAAATCACTTAATTTCGCGACCGCGACATGTTTGTGACTTCACATAAATAAACTTGGTCGGTTTTTTTCTAGAACACTTACGTCACATTTAGATTAATAAGTTACAAGCTGTGATCGCCTTGTTAAAAATCTTATAAACCTTGTTTGGAATTCGGAATTATGTTTTAAAACAACTTAAAGTTAATGCACACACAATACTAATGAAATTAATTGTTTGTGTCACGGGTAAAATGAACTTGCATAACAAAGACATCAAAACCTAAAAATCAGTAATATATTAGATAAATGTAAATGATAAAGCTGAAATTAAGATGAGGACCTCGGGCATGGCAGCGAAGGTTATGTACATAATGGGCTGCGGGGTCGACAAGAAAAGGATCTAGATACGTATTATACAACTTATTTGCGCATTTTAAATTAGTTTCCATTGCGTGGTTGTGCAAAGAAAACATCCTGGGGAATAATGTGTATTTGAGAGTTCTAAATAATATTCTCACAGGTTTGTTAAGTTGGCCCATTCATATTTAGTGCTTCGGAGAATATCTAATAGTCAAAATTTATTGCTAAGTAGGTTAGCGGTAATTAGCCTATTTTAATTTACGACTGCTTGAAAATAAAGGGAATAAACTGATTGTTTTTTCTGCGCACCGTTCAAACTAGTGAGGATGTGACTAATGCGTATTTTGACAAAAAAAAAAAACTTTAAAAATATTTATTATGTAAATGGTTATTCGTTTTTAGGGCTCCTACAAGGACGATATGAAATTATTTTAAACTATTGTTTATAACACCCTTTTTTGTGGTCCCATATTTGTGGACAATCAATTTTAATCCCTAATAAAGTCCCAAAACAAATCCCAAGCGGATCGGTCCTTGTCCAGAAATTTACATACGAGAAAAAAAGGTTGAATTCAACGTTTAATAAGTCTGAAAGTTATATACAAAAATATTAACGTACTTTATTATCATTATACAAAATAATGCATAATTTTTCAGTGTGAAGATGAAAATAATTTCAGGAGCTCCAATTTGTCGTGTAAATTACGCTCAAACATTCCACGTTTGAAGAGTAGTTTAATATTTTGTTTACGTACAAGGAGGTATGAAATGAAATCATTCCTTCATTTGACGTCGTATTCTTTTCGTAGCATTCGTTAGTGAAATTGAGGATTCAGTTTGTCCGATGAATTCAGACCCTCATAATAATGATTTACTTTGATCGTAGCCCAAGATTTTAATTACTGTTATGTTTTAATTAAAATAAAAAATAAAGGCGGACCAAGTACGGTATATAATGAAACAATTCTTAGAGTTCAAACGTTGAGCATTAAAAATGAAGAGAATAAAATATCTTTTTGTTTCGTTAATGCGTCTGTCAGTGATAGTGTTATTTTGACCTTACAGATAAAGGTCATATTAAAACAATATACTTATATATAAAACCAAAGATGCTGGAGATTGGCCTGGCGTTATAAATTGTAAGCAATAACTCTGTACGAGTAAACGTAATTTTACATCAGAAATAGATGAGAAATGATACTTAAATTTAAACATATAGGTATAGGTCACATTTATAAAAAAGTAGGATCGTACCTATAGTTAACGTACGGCG
>PDGT01000033.1:1228587-1239259 GCA_003671415.1 Megathymus violae
CTTTATGTCCCGCCTGTACGGACGATACGGTTTGCGTTGTCATGCGTTATGCGCATTGAAATAACTAATGGAATAACTTGCCGCGTCGGTGTTCCTGCTATGTATTTACGACGTAGAAGTCTTCACGAGGAAAGAGAATAGACTTATATGATATAGTGCGTTCAACTTCATAGACTTCATTGCCACTTACAGTTGGGATTGTTCTCAAGCATAAACTTAGTTTATGTAAAAAAAAATGTAATCGTATTAAATCTTTCTCATTGAACCATTACATGTTTTAAATTAAGCTTATACGTGCTGTTTTGTATCAATATTATTTCGGTTAAAAACTAGGTGTCACCTTAGTAGAATCACTGTAAAATTATGTTTATGTTTCGCAGTTGAAAAGTCAATGATTCCGATTCAACTACGCTTCTCTTCCTTGTCAGTTGACAATGCGTCAGTGATGCTTTTAATATTACAGATGTACGGGTGTATGATGACCACTTACTATCAGAAGATCCGTCGGATTGTTCGACTATTGACATAAAAAATATTAATTATCGACTTTTCTTGTTAAGCTTTCAATTTGTTTAAGCTATAGACCGTGAAATAGTGGCAGAACAATCACTTAAATTTACCCCAAAATAAATTATATAGAGTAGAATATAATCATACAACTTCTGAACAAACATGTGGAACATTCTCAATGTTTGTACGTTCATTGATATAATAGAATTAAGAAGAATATAAGTTTCCGATATGTGCACCTTTCAAGATGGTCCTGGGTTCTTTTATAATTTTAGAAACAATTAATAAATGATATCGTATCGGTGACTACCCTAGCAATGAAATGTAGAAAATTAGATTAATTTACACTCTCCCTATATAAATGTATTTATATATCTTGTTTAAGTTTTCAATTGTCAATAAAATACTCTATTCATTTATTCAAGTTCATCTACATTTTTTAAACTTGTATGGAAGATACTTGATGTTAATTTATTTTTCAATTATGAATTAATTAATAAAAAAAAATTATTAAACACAGTAAAATTAAAGTTAAAATATAAAGTTTCTGCGCCATCAATGATTCCGTTGAAAAACTAAGAAATGAACATTATCACGACGTAACAAAACAGTTAAATGTAAGAAAAATACATGTGACTGTGTCTCATATACGAACCCAAATGGTTTGTTTAATAACAAGTAAACATCAAATAATATTTTTGTTTTTACTTAAATAGGAATTGGCTGTAAAAATGTTTTCTATATTACTTGTTCCTATTATTTTGTACCATTATTCTATATTTTAACACGTATATTTATTTTGCTATTATATTTCTACCGCTTATTTGATAATCATGTTTTATTTCTATTAGTTTAATTCCCTTAATTTTTTTCCGTGTATTCTTGAGGTCTTTCATTTTAGTTGGATTAATGACGTAATATCATGTATTATATTTTTCTTTCTCTTGTAATGCAATGCCAGAAAAGCTTAAACTTAAATGGCCAACTGTTATTTTTAAAGGCTTATATTTGTAAACTTTGCTAGCTTTAGTGTAGAGTACCAAGTTACCGTTCCCGGAGATCTGCTAAATACGCGAATAGTATGCTCAGCTACAAATTGTGAATTCGTGTGCTCTATACTAATCGAATCATGTATTATATGTTAATTTTTTTACTGTCGTTTTATATAATGTACTATAAAATACATTTTTATATTTGTTACTACGATAATATAACAATGTGGGTATTGTAAATACTTTACATGTAACAATAGTTATGTTGAAAAATCGATTTCAACTTTTTTTTTTTCTATAAAATTTTTTCAAGCTTCGTGGAGATCATAAAATATATATTACACCAGAACAACAAAGAGAAAAAAACAATATTTAGTGTTTTAAATTACATTTCAGGTGCACCTCTTGACGCATTCTTTATAGGTACGATAGATCAAATATGAAAATGAGGGCGTTGGTATAGTACAGAGTGTAAAAATAGATTATTAATGATTTACCATTTTAAATTAAATGCGCTTAATAATATATAACAGAGTAAGTGTGAAACATAATGCACTGAATTTAAAAATCTATTATATCTGAGGAGTGCGGATTGGCAGAGTTCACATACTTTTGAGAACATATTAGAGAACTATCAGGTTCATGATATCACGATGTTTTCCATCACTGAAGCAAGTTACAATAATTGTAATATACACATCATTTGAAAAAAATTGAGGTAGGTTACCGCTGCTACCATACTAATATACAAGTAATATTCAACTTATAAATTCACCAGTCACACAAAGGTGGTAACAACTTGTTTAAGCTTTTAATTTAAAATGGACACAATAACAATTAATAGTACTTAAAACAGTTTTCAAATATACATTATTTACACCCGCATAATCCCACCACGAATATTGTCAAATGAACAGAAACCCTTGAGTGCAAATTTATGTTAAACTTACCAAAACGAACACCCGTATAAATGGAAGGATTTCCGCCGACACTGGATTCAACCCGCGTAGGATTATTGTAGCAAAGGCATGAGATGACGTGAATTTTTGGACCGATAGAAAGTAACTTTTGCGGAGAATTGCTGCCTGCTAAACAACGAACGATGGTGTAAGATAATTAATTCTTAACTGAAGACGGTAGGCTCCATTGGTACACAGAGGAGGGAAGGGGTTTAATTGGGCGGTCCCAATTTAAAACTGACAATACTCGCGGTGGTGGGGTTCTTTTTTGGAATGAATTACTAATTGTTTTTTATTTTTGGATGTAGTGTTAGCTATTACAAATGTTGTGTGGATCCAAGCAATACAAAAGTCTTATCCGTAAGGAAACTAATACTCATAAACACATAATGGCGGCAACCTGAAGAACTTTTCATTTATTATTTATATTTTATATCAAAGGAATTATGTTTTTGACAATCATTCTTAGTAGCATTACTGAGGAAGATGAAATAAAATTTAAAGTTTCTTCTAAGAGTAATATAATTGTCGCTAGGAATTACAGAATTTAACACGCTCCAGTTATATTTATTCTCATAAATTGATTTGCGAAGTCTAGATCAACTCCCCAAGACTCGTGGCTTTGCTTTAAGCAAGCGCAGAAAATAAAATCTACTTAACTCAATTTTTAAAGACCCAGGTAGATTAAAGACAAACCTTTGTATGTTTTAGGATGTAAGGGCCAATTTTTGGACTCCATCTATCCTTTTTACCAAGCCAAAATCCTTTGCTTTTGATAGATCCTGCTGAATAACGAATGAGATAAAGGCTTCTGGTTATCATGTTATAGATTTTTGGGCTCTGTACCGTTCAATTTATATATTACTATAATTATTCAATATGTTTTGATTGCAATGTTGGAAAGTGAGTTAACAAGACAGTATAGTTCCTAGTTCCTTGTTGGCCGGCAACGATTTTGACTGGTTTCAGGCGACAGTAGTCTGTTGCCATCTTTATAAAATAAGGTAGGTCTAGATAAATGTTAATGATTCTTCTGTTTGCCTCCGATTTTACAGCAGGTACTATAAAAAAACATGTTTTAGAACCGATTGTAGTGTTATAGTAAAAGATCTAGAAATTTGGAAGATAGAATGTATTCAAGTATTCCTGACGGTTACAATACGAGTAAATATGATACAGGAGAGAATAACTTAAGAAAGTAAAAGTCACTTCAAGTAGGACGTCGTGTCCGTCGCTTCTCCGGCGTGTAGCGCGCGGAGGCTTTGCAGACAGGAGCGTGCGTTCAGGGCGCACGAGACGTGCAGAGTCTCCGGTGTCCAGCACACATAGACCTCGTTGACTGGAGCGTGTGTTGCGGCGCACGAGACATATAGATCCCAGAGTCGAGAGTAACAGAAGATTTCTGCCTATGAGCACGAGACTGTTCCGTGTCGTAATTGAAGTGTTGTAACTCCACCCGCGAGACGGTTCAGTCTCGTCCCAGCTCGCCTTTTATGTGACGAATTTTCTGCAATGATTCTTTTTTTTTGTGTTCTTTTTTATGAATTTAATATTTCTTGTCGGCCTAATAAATTATATCAGCAGAGAGGGCAAAATTATACATATTAAAAATTAAAGTTACCATGGTGACAATAATTTAAGACACAAACCAAATATTTGATAACAATAACAAAATATTAAACATAAAATACTTAAAGAAATTACAGAATAAATGGACAAAAGATACAGGAAATTATAAAAGAAGTTAACCAAAGCAGTATTATAAAAGTTACAAATTATGCGACTACCAAAATGTTACATATGAAAACATACTACACCATCCACAATATATATAAAAGTTAGGTTACTTTGCGTAGATGCCATAACTTATTGCATGTCACCTTTTATTGCACGTTGTGTCATCATAGCCCGTATTTGGAGTATGAAGGTGGTAAGGGAGATTGGTTGTAAGGTAATTTTGTGAATATTTCAAATTTCTATTATTATGTGAAGTGTAGATTAACATAAGTAACATGGAATATTTATTAAGTCTTGACATCTTACATATATTGTTTATCTAAGTAAAGAATGTTTATTCGTTCTTTAATTAGCCACAAACGACTAAACGAAGTCATTTATACTGTAGAAAATTATATATAATATAATACCCACAGAAAACAATCATTACTAAGATTAATTTGCGCCCAGTAAAGCGTTTGGGTAGTAATATAAAAAAATTGTAACCGCCCTAGATATATCTTTCAATGAATGAGAATTTTATCGTTTGGAATAAGAGAATTCTCTGCAATTTTGGCCCATAAGCCAAGACCAGTTGACTTCGTTGGCAACCTAAACGAAAAACAGGTTCTTTAAATTCACATCCCATTAACTTAAAGTATTCATTTTCTAGGAAGATGCTGTTTGAATTATCCCATTTGGTAACATGATTCTATTGTTGTTAGTGAGATATAAATACTGCGAAAGGCTCCTTACCCGATATTTCGATAGAAATCGAATGGATACCGCTAGTAGAAATATTTTATGATCGCTTCCGACTTTCGGAACATTTGTTAACCTTGGCTGTGATCTAAGGTAAATATTAACGCTACAGATAATCGAATTGGTAACAAATTCTTTCAGCAATGTACACTAGATTAACATATTGGTCCTTTTCAATTACAAGGAAAGATCTGAGCTATACGAAGGGTCGGTAATGGGTTTGAAATTATTATAATAGATGACCGCATATTCTACTAAATAATTATTCAATCTTAGCTAACTTGTGTAAGTTAGTGCGTTCAACATCTTAGATTTCATTACCGCTTACCAGCAGGTGAGACTGTTTTCATATATTAACTTATTTTTTGTAAAAATATCTTAAATATTCCGGTTTTTATTTGGAAGGCAGATATTATTGGGATCAATCACTGTTCTAGAAACCTGGTTGGTGATGGTATTCATTTCAATGTAATTAAGTTCAATTTATTCCCAGAAAACATATATTTTAGGAGTTTCTCAAATTTGATATTGCCAAATCATCACAAATGTAACTAGATTTTAGACCTGCATTGCATACGGGTCCGAGAGATAACATAATACACAGTATCACTAGAAGACAGATGTAATAATACTAGACATATGTATGTATAAGTATCAGCTATATATAATATGACAACGATAACTCGTCTAGCTAAATGGTGATATTTGTTCTGAGGTATTTTTTTTTTTTTTGTTAATTTACTCGCACTCAAGACAAAAAAAATGTGTTTTTGCCTCGGAACATGCCATATTACAGAAACCCGTATCGATTACTTTTACTTATGAAATATTAAAACTAAATAATAATAAAGTAATTAAAATGAAATTTACTTTAGGTGTATATATTTCTGTTTAAATACCACCTACTTTCCGAGAATAAACGATGATAAAAAATTAATAACTTCGGATGCAGATATCTAATTTATAGTTTGAAAATAACTATAAAAAAGGTTTTTAATAAAAAAAGCTTGTTCAATTCTGAACAGCGTTTCATTTCATTAAAAGTTCTATAGCTGTTAGAAGCTAAGGTGTTTTCAGTTTTCTATTATATTAACGTAAAATTGTCTGAAAAATAGAGTGTACACTCAAAGTCGATGTAAGGTTAGAAATTATCAAGAATTGACTTACAAATTTTAGCTTCCGGGAGGCATAAAATTTCCAACCTTTTTGTTGCCCACCACCAATTCCTACTAGAGAAATATGGTAGAAGGCCCTTCAGGCCTCTTCAATTACGAGGAAACACTCTACAGGAAGTCGTTGAGAGTCAAAACTAATTACTTTTATTAAAGCAACGAACAATATAACCGTTATGAGTTTAAAAAAAACAGGCAAAATTAAGTAATATCACCACCTCTTTATACACAAATACATAACCCGTATCAATGGGCATCCAGTGTAATTTTTAAGTTAAGACCCAACAGTAAGCCTAAATTTAAAGGACCGTCTGAATAGAGTCAATTAGGTACATTTACCTAAAATTACAATGATATAGAACACAATTTAATTGGCGAAGTTAATATGTACAAATACGTTAAAACCTTAAATTTAAGGATAATGTGGATACACCAATTTTTAGAACTACAACTATGGCAAAATAAACATTGGGTACCTATATTAAAAATTTGGAGGAAAACTTCAGTTTGTTTTCATCGAAATTTTGCCAGATTTTAGTTTTTGTTAAACAATCAGGATATTCCTTCTAAAGAAAGGCATTTAACATAAAAATGAATTACGTGCAGAACTCAAACCCAGAATCGGCAAATAATTTTTAAGAGGATCCTCTATACATATTATCAGCGTTTTCCAAAATGAATATCTTTCCCTAAACAATATCATCGTATTCATTTTTTTACAATGTAGTGTGGGGTGTCAGGATCAGCAGCCTGTGAATGGAAAGATTATGCAGAAAGAGTTTGCATTCCCCTTGTCGTCTACCAAATTTACGTGTCGGTTTTTGCAAAAATTAGGGCTGTCACGTCACGCAGTTCCGTAAGCGAATACTAAATAGAGTTGAAAATGTTGTATGGGGAAAAATGCTGTAAGATTATAACTTTATTTTTTATCTCTTCTCCCGATCCCTCCCATTGCAGACATTTGCTAACTTATCTACCATACCTAAGTGACCTAAAGGGAATTTACCTTAATTACCTGAGTGAGAAGCATTTATATTTTGGCCTAAAATATTAATTTCTATGAATAATAACATGACTAATGTCATCAAAATAATTTAGGCTTTCATGGGATAATTTCGGCTGAAAGGAATTAATTTCATGACCTTAACCAGATATGACATCAGATATTTAATTCATATAATCAATATCGACGCCGAACAAACTATAACGTATAGGTACAACTACGCCAGAAAACGTACCGTCCTTACGTACAGAAACCTCAAAGAAAACTATCTTTGGAGATAGTGATAAAGGAATAATCAAAGCAATCAGGGATTATAAATAAAATTGTTTTTAAAAATTCACTTCACACTGTGAACTCTTGTTTATATTTGATTCGAGCTCATTATTTACTTGTTATTTCGGCGTAATAGAAAATGACGAAGCGTAACGAGCCGTTTTTGCGCAAGCATTTTTCTTTGTTTCTCTGAAGCCTGTTTGTCACTGCCAAATTGTATTTGAAACCTTACGCTGAAAAATATCCTAAAATTGGTTAAACTTTTTACTAAGCTTTAGCGGAGGAATCAAGATTTTTTCTTTACTAATGGATTATTTTTTTGGCTTGTTAGAGGCACCTCTACAAATTTTTTTGTAAATTGGGAAAGTAGGCATATTCTATATACAGTTATGGACATATACTTAAGAATGCTTAGATAACAAACAGAGATTTTTAAAAACAGACTATTTAATTTATTGTAAGCATTACTTTCCAATTTCTGTTTTATTGTAAAATTCATTTTACAAAATTAATGTGTTCATTATACAAATAATTTTATTTGGGTATTAACTAAGGAAAATATGTTCCAACTAAACATAACAAACTGTCTCTAGTATCATATTTGCTGGCTGGTCATAATTATACTTAAGAACACCTCATAATTGTTTCTTTTTTTTTAAAACATCTTCTCGAGACGATAGGAATATAGGTAGTGCGGTTAGCGGTATAAGATCCCTTAAACTCATCTAGCACCATAAGAAATGAATATTTTGGTGAAAATAACTCATCTGCAGTCTCAGCCAGAACTATTCGACGACGTTTAATTGAAAAAAACTTACACGGCAGAGTTGAGAGGAAAGTACTGTTGTTGACCCAACGTCACAGAGTGACTCGGTTTGCTTTTGCAAGGCAGTATGAGAGTTGCATAGAGGCTCAGTGGAAAAATGTACTTTTTTCATACGAAACCAAAATAAACGGCTTATAGGAGAGAATATGGATCAATTTCAATATGAAAACATTTTGGAACACACCACGTTACCATATACCGAAGAAGAACTTCCAGTTATTTGGACATTTTAGCATAATAACGACAGTAAGATCAGTAAGAGACTTTCTCTAGGCACAATGTTTGTTTCTCTTAAACTGGCCAGCCAACAGTCCTGATCTTAATCCGATTGAAAATCTTTGGTGTGAAGTAAAAAAACAAGTTTAAAAAGGACAATGCGACAATTTCCGAGCATTATATGATGCATTTTTAAAGGAATGAAATTTCATTTCCATAGAAAAGTGGCTGAAACTAATAGAATCCATGTTTCGTCGGTGTAAGGCTGTGCTAAGTGTCGCGGATATTCAACGAAATATTAATTTTATTTTAACATACTATAATGTTATTCCAAACGTGTATTAACTTTATGTCTCATAATATAATAAATTATCATTAAAAAAAATCTAAAAAAACAATTAATTAATTTATTTCAATATCTTAATTTTGTTAGCTAAAACATTTGGCACATATAAAATAATATAACTATTTACTATTTAAGTTATAATATCAAAGATATAATCCTAATAAAATCTGAAACTATTGAATCGTGCTTAAGTATATGTCCATAACTGTATATATTTTTACATATATATGAGTGTATAATCATACTGTTCTTGTACACTTTTTCAAATCGAGAGTCTTTTAATTGAAGTTATTTTTGTTATCTGAATGTGCACGGAAGAGTTTATGACAATTTGCCACTTGCGGTCGTCCACACAAGTACAGACTGCAAAGTAGCTCCTTTCCCCTGTCAATCACTGCGAAAATCGAAAGAATCTAAAAAAACCCATAAGGCTTCGAGCGCAGGTTGAGAATATTATATAATAAGATGCAATTAGGGAATAGTTATATAAATGTTTACTTACAATGTGCCTGGCTGTTCTTTACACAGTAAAGGTGGGAGTTTATAGAGGGCGAGGTTAATGTTTTCTGTGAATTTAGATTCGATAAGCACTTTTAAATGTAAATACTGTGGATTGTTTATTTAATCCGCCAGCGATATTTAAAGTGTATAAGCACGAAATATGTTTAACGATCACGTGTATAATACGAGTATGTTAGTTCGCAGCGAAAGAAAATGTTGTTATAATGTAAGCTAATTTTAGTTAACATATAACAATTCGTATCTCAATCACTATATAATATTATGTATGAAAATTCTGCAATTTTAATATGAAAAATTGGGCAGGGTACCATGCCAATTACCATCAAGTGGGATGCTGTTTCTTAAAACAAAGAATTATGATAACAAAACAAACCAAAGTATGAAATCATATTATATTATTAGGCTAGTTTTATTTCACTCAGTTAGTTTTATTTTGAGCCGTACGATAAGGAACTACGTTGCTAAAAAAGACTGTATACTAAAATTATGCAAATATAGACTAGTTTGTGTAGCCAAGTGTACAACACTCGTAAAGGCGAAAATTTATGGAGGCACGATTTAATGTTCTAGGTGTGTAAGACGCATTATCGTAAGCCTGTCATCAAATCACGCTAGTGTAAACTATATATACAAGAGTATGTACTCGCGTCCGAGCTAGAATAGCGAAAAATTAAAGCAAACACATGGACTATAACCAAATTGTACTCGCATGGATTATAGTTCCCTACTCTTATCGATATCCATTTCGTGCAAAAGTAAAATGAAGCCAGGCAGGATATTTTTAGAATTTTTATATTCAAATTCAAAATTTTGAATAATTTAGGTTTCTTGTCAACATACGAGGGCTGCCGTTTAAGTCGTGTCGTTTGCAAACCTCCCGCGATGATTAAAAAAAAGACATATGGCTTTTTCATCTTTTTGAATTTAGAATTCGAGAACAAAAGTCTGTTCAAAGGTGGCAAGTCGGTTGTAAAAATGGAAATATCAAAGGAAAATATGCGTGCGATAATTTTCTACAACTTTCAAAGGGGATTAACGCGATTTCAGTGCTTTGAGGACATCGCTTCTGTGTTTAGTCGCAAAACTCTGCAGCGATTCAACCGAGCAGTGTCAAAACACGTTTATGATATGGTTAGTGGTGACGAGTCTTCGATATATGCATACGATCCAGGTTCCAAGCAGCAGTGAACTGTCTGCGTCTTCCAAGATGAGCCAAAACCGAACAAAGTCATACGCTCACTGAGCACTTCAAAAAAAAATGGTTGCCTCGTTTGTGGCAATGGGTGGTCACGTCGCCACTATTGACGTGAGTTTCGAAAGTACACACACACACACACATATATATATATATATATATATATATATATATATATAT
>PDGT01000033.1:1239273-1303520 GCA_003671415.1 Megathymus violae
ATAATATTCTATATTTATCATCCTAACCTATACGTACTCTCGAATAACCTTTCTCTTTTGACGGTTTATAATATTCTTCTTTTTATTTTTACTCCTGTACCGCTGCTTCTTTTCTCTACAAAATATTGTATGTTAAAACAATTTTGAGGGCTTACAAAAATAGAGGTTAAGGAATTATTTCTACGTATGTATGTGAAACTCGACCTTATTTTTCCCTTCGTTGTTAGGTATAATATGTAAATCGTTCATTTTTTTTTTATGCAGTCTTATACACTTCCACCCCATAATATGCTATTTATTCTTTATACCAAATTTTATTCTTCATTAAAAGGTTGCCTGAAAAAGTCATTAGCTTAGAAAGCAATATGTTGAGCCTTCTTTTAACCGAACTTTATTTAAATTTATATGTAATTTTATTTAATGTACCAAATTATCGCAACAGTTTTACAACCGCTGCAAATGCTAAATGAGATCCTTTTTAGATTATACTACAGCATAGAAACCGCAGCCAAATTAAGATTCTGTTTTACGTCTTTTTTATATTGTATTATTCTCGAGATTGTTTTCTTTAAATCCTAGTGTTATCCTAGTGAAATGTTATGCACTAATATTGAGTTATGGTGTAATCTAAATAAATATAATTTCCTTCAATTTACAAACTAACATTTTTAGTATTGTATTAAGCCAGTGAGACAATTTTTTGAAAAGAATCTTTGTACGACTAGGGGATTTATAGGAGTATCTATTAGATTTAGAAACATTATGTAGTTTCCATCTCAATGGTTCAAGCTCTTATTTACAATAATTAATAGTATTTGGTGTTACTATTCCTATGAAGTTAGTGCTATTATACTTCTCAATATTTCTCGAGTGCAATGTATGATTATTACCTTTAGACATGGACCCCCAATCGCAATATGAACTTAGCGACAAACAATAGAAATTCAACTTACCCTGATGATGCTCTGAGTGACAGGAATGAATCAGTTAATAACATCGTTGACTTAGAGAGTTCTACGCCAGGCTAGGTTATTCTACCTGAGTTTGATGTTTGCAACTAAGATATTGTGTGTATTTATCGTGGTTCGGTTCGATGGAAATAAAATCTTGATTTTCGGTATAGCGACTTAGTAATCATGACGAAAAAGTTATATATTTGTGTAGTAGCAGGAAATAGTTTAATGTATCTACCCATACACAAGTTTATAACCACGGATACTATGAAATCACAGTTTGATGTTATATTACATTGTATCGTGTCAGAAGGAAATAAAATTTTAATTTCATACATGAGCGAAGGTAAATTAGCGAGTTAAAACTCTTAGTAAAGCCTTTTTTAGTTGACGAAGATAATAACCTTATATCTACGCTAAAGTCTAAACATAAACCGAGCACACTAAATAGTCTTTGAAGTTCAGTAACAGCCTCAAAATTTTGTTAAGCTTTCAAAAGCCATTTGCCCCTCGTGACAGTGTATTTTTGCAGACGTACTCACATTTTGCATAAATTTTCCCCTCAATAAAAACGTTATTTTCCTCCGATTTCTTTTGGTAATAATATATCAATATTAACAAAAATAATAATAATATGAATCGATAAAAGCATTTATTATCAATTATTTGGTGATCATATTTAAACAGATAGGTTTCTCTAAAAGATTTTTCCTGAACATCATTTGCTCAAAACCCTCCATTATTATCTGTTCATTATTAAATGTAAGTTTAAACTGCTTAAACCCTTGCACCTAAAAAAAATTATGACAAACGAAACAATAATTTATGACAAAGTTATGTCTAGTTACTACCCTCCTTCTAGAACGAAATGATTGCAATATCTTTCGGCTACAGTTTCAAAGAGTGATTTCGAATGCGGGTTTCCGTTTCTGTTTGAGTTGTCTGTGACGACGGTAACGACCACCCTTAAATCACTCATCAGATTTTTGTGCGCTATTTAAATAATAAAAAGTTTTGCCTTAACTTTTGTATTCAAAACAACCATTCACTTTTGAGACTTATCTATGGTCAGTTGATACGTTAACATTTAAGAATTAAAATGCATTTATTAGGTAGTCCAAAAGAGGCTATTTTGTTCCTACTTCTACCTCTACAAACTGCACGTATGCTGGTAGAATATACATGTAATTCGGGTAAGACTTAATCAAAATTCTGTTTATATAAATATCTCCAACGTCGAGTGTGAAAAAACTTCTTCAACATAATCTTGAAGCTTTGTATTAAGGTGTTGAAGATGTTCGAATCGCTTCAAAGTTATTATTACTTGTTAAATATTTCAAAAATGTTGTAATATCTGTAATACACCTAAATGTATATTAGAACTTTCTAAAATTATTTCACAGTAGACGAAGGTAGATTTATTAGTACTCCATTAACACAGTGAAATCCATTTGACACATTGCACATGTTATTAGGTTTTTCGCAAAACCCGTGATTGTTAAATAAAAAGAAAGATAATTCTCCCATTGATACGAAGAGACAATAGTCACGTTTCGGGCGAGCCAAGTCAAATTCAATTTGCTTGAGCCTTTTTATAGCGGTCGGCGGTTCACTGGACGAAGCTCGGCTTGAAGTCTGATTGAAACATATTATAAGCACTTGATTCCAGATTTGCTTGAAAAATTTTTACTTAAGTTCTTTGAACCTGATATAGAATTTCGTAGCAGCGTAAGTAGTAGTGTAAAAAACATTGTCAGTATTCTAAGATTTAAAGATTATCTATATTTTTGTAAGAGTAATAACATAATACAATGCAATTTTAATTAATTTATTGACAAATGTTTACTCACCATTATTTATTTTAATCGAATATTCGGTTATAATTCAGTTACACTTTACGCTCAAAAAATCAAATTTCCTTATAAATACTCATGAATAAATCTGAGGGCCCTTTTAAATTTTGTGCCTCAACGTCAGTCAAATTTTATCTTCATCTTATAAATACAGAACCGGAGATTTGGTATTACACCGTTAATGACGTCGTTACATTTCCTAAAAAGTTTAAAATTGTATATTCTACATACTTCAAAATACTCGTCACGTTCTAATTAACTTGTTTATTTTACCAAATTAAATTTTTAATATAACTATTTTTCATCTTGTTAATCGTTATAAGTTAGTTTTATTTCCTCAACAGTCAAATCTATCCGTAATTACTTTCTTACTAGTGGCCACGGAATGCGGATATCCAATCAAAATTCAAGAGATTTAGACTAATTACGATTTGTTAACTAATTAACAACTAATCACTAATAGGTTAGAAGTCCTTAAATATTAACAATCATTTAGGTTCCATGTGTATATGCTTCCGACTTTAATTATTACGTCGTTCAATGTAGAATAAATTTTCATTAACATGGCCGAATTCCTGAGAATCCAGCTGCGTGGTCCAATTTTCAGACTGAGAAGTTAATTTCCTTCTGAAAAATGGCCGAGATGCTGCAGCATGTAGTTTTTCGAAGACAGTGTAATAATAGCTCTCATCTAGAACCGAATTTGCATGAATAACACTTCCGGTAATGCTTATGTCCACAGGCAACGCTGATCACCTATCATTTACGTTCTTAGCTGCCTGTACTGCTATAAAACGAAGAACAATTAAGATCACACCAACTTAGCCCAAAATTACAAATTGCAAATATGTTTGATACCATCATGTAGCATCACATATAAGTAAGCATGACATAGTATTTCAGTATCATCTTTCGTGGGCGTAGGTACATGATATTTTATTTTTAAAAGACGGGTATTAGCATTAAATATGTTTATATAAAATATAACCCCTATCACAAGCGCTAAAACTCCTTGGACTCGTCAATAAATCAAATTGAACAATTGGTAATAGGAAAAAATGTCCTCAATTTTAATATGAAGTGTTTTTGATTATAAAGCGAAAAGCTTATTACGCTGTGCCGTTGCGTGAGCTTCAATATTACAATTTGCCGCACATTGTACAAAATGACCGTGAATCGAATTTAACGAGTGACTTGTGATATTGATGTTTTGTGTGTACAATATTACTGGTGTATTTATTCATGAGTATATAATATTCTATCTATACATATAATAAACTTCTAACCGAGGGATTTTTGTACATGAACGATATATGAGAAGAACTATTATTAGGGACCTTTAATAACGCAGTAGAACCCAAAACAACAGTTGTTAGAATTTTTGTCAATTTTTCTGTATGTCTGAGCGTTTGGTCGCGATAATCTCAGAAAAGGCTTTCACTTATGTAGGTATTGTAGTCGCTTGGTATTTACAGTTCGTTTCATTTCAATCCGTCCGGAAATAAAAAATTATTAATATATATATGTATTTCTAATTCACAAAACGTGAAAAACTCTGTCCTAAAAAAAGACCTGCTATTTCTAAGCGCAAGGTAGTTTTTCTGAAGGGATGCGAGGGCGGTTTTCTAATATCGTAATATATTTTTATATGAAGCCACTCGTATAATAATAATAATTAAAGTTCATTTCAAAGTTTATTTGATATGATAGAAGCCGCAACGTATGAGTCTATATTTTTTTTTTATATTTATTTCACTCTGATTTTCTTCACTATGTTGGCGTTGCTGATTACTGAAATTGATAACAAATAGTAGTGTTTTTAGTACTTTCGATTATTTTGTATATTTTTTCGATTTTGTTTGATTTTACTGAGAATTAAATTGATAAACTCTCAACTTCACCAGTAAGTAATATAAATAGAATATATAATTTAAATTAATATGGATTTATTTAAACGAAATTGTCTGCACTCGATGCTAATACTAAAACCCCCAAACTCTTCCGAACCTTGCAATTATATTTATATTACCCATAAAACATGATTATAAAGCCGTTAGACTATTTTTCTAACCACATACGCTGCAATCCTACTAAAACACGCCTAATATATTATTAACCACTGTTTATGTCGAAAAAAATCAGATACTGATTAGACAGTACACTGTTACGACAGATCACACAATGCAAAAGTATTACATTAAAACAAAAAATATTATTCTGCTCGCTAACATTACAATGCGATAACCCTATGCACATATCCCGAATCTCTTATAGAGAATTTCGGTGACGAATCCCAGCCCGCGTTCTTGACTAGTCTAGATGTCTCTGTTTGCGGACCCCCAAGAACCCCCAAGCTTGGGGTAGTATACAATTACATGATGGACGACCCACAATTTGAATAGCTGCCAAACTGATTGATCACCCACTTAGTGTAAAGATGGTTTCGTTCGGACCTTAGTGTTATGGAAATATATAGAACAATTCTTTTAAATATTCTTTTGAATCTGTTGTTGAAGATGAAATCTCTTTTCAAGTGAAAAAGAAATAATCAACAATAGAGAACAAGGAACAATTATTAATAATATATTATCTTTTCGGCCAGTGCTCACGATTAAGTATATTGTTTGTAATACAGCTACTTTTTAAACTAATATCGTTAGTTAATTATAATTGTTTGTACATTATGTACCTACTGTGGGAGTGCGTGTCGATGAGGTTTAAATAGTAAATAGGACTTCAAATATCATGAAAATATTCAATAGCGACAATATACAAAGGCGTAAGAAAAATTAATGAGTCACAGTAATGTTTTTATAAAATGCTATGGTAACCAAAAATAGGGTTGCTTATTTACATTAATGTACAAATGTAGGGTCGTTAAAATACTAATAAAAAAACTAAACTAAAATAAATGGTCCCAATTTACACGTCAATTAGTTTTTTTTAAAGTTTAATGTAAATGAGTTTTGTTGGATATAGAGGCAACACCACATTTTTTTTATTCTTTATGCGATTGATATATTTGTGTAACAATTTATTTATGTCCATACTATTTATATTATAGAACTCCTTTTTATAGATTAGTACTAGTTCAATTAAATCTACCTATTGTATCGTATCAATCATAATAAGGCAATAGCAATTATGCGATGCATTTAAAAAAAAGACATTATTTAACAAATCGAAAAACTGCCTTACTGTAATTAAACATCGAACGGTAGTTACTGCGTTTGTTATTCTGGAAAGGTTACAATGACAATTAACCGTGTAACTATAAAGTTACACAATAATATATAGAAACGACTCGGGCTTGATTTTCGCACTTCGTTTAGTGCGTAATATTGTGGATACGCCCTTTGTACGACAGATACGAACCATAGAACCGTACGCGTCATAGCTCCAGGTGTAACCTTTACAACATAAACGTCTACGTTTATGTGTGAACATTCACGGTACTATAAATAACAGGATCAATATATCCTTTATGTTAAATTTATTTCACACGAGAAATCGAGATCATTTTCATTCCGTTAGTAATAAAGTTTGCGTATTTCAATATGTCAACTATACGTTCATAAATAAAATAAAACTCTATCACATCTTAGTTGGCATTGTTAGAAAAATGTATTTTTTTAATTATAACATAATTCGTTAATTAGATAATTAAATGTATTTTATTTGCACAATTTCATTATGCACTGGCCATAGCCGTTAAATGTTAGAGTTCGTTTGGAATCGTTATTTATGAATAAAGTTACGGTTGCTTCATTTGGATTGTGGTCAGCGCGTTGCGCACTCGACCAAATGGACCTCGTTAATCTTGCTTGCTCTTGCTCTGAGAAATATGTATCGATGTGGTTTTACTAAAATTGTTTTATATATTTTTAAAAGAATCAGGTACTTAACAATTGGTGCCTCGGTCTATACAACTAACTATGATAATTTTAATAAAGCAATATTAGAAAAAAACATAAGTTTAACACAAATTAAATTTAAAGTTTAGCCCTTCTTAAAGTTATATTTTTACAAAATTGCTGTAGCTACTCAGGATACAAAGCAGCTACAGCGATTTTTAAATATATGTATATGATATATAGTTAATAGATGATAATATTAGCTATAAGAAGTCGCTTGCTGAACTATGGGTTACAAAACGAAATCCTCAATCACTGCAATAAAGTCTTTTTAGTTTTATCCTTGCTACGGATTATGGAGTTTGGAGGTCACACAAATATTTACTTTTAGCTAGTATAAATAAACTGAATAGACCACATGGTCGAATTGTTTCCAAACAAAGTGGAACTGTCACTAACATTTAACAACGGTACACTTAATCATTATTTCAGCCTCACAACCAGTTGTTTTAAATTTGAAATTGAGTTTTATGAAGTTAGGTGTGTTATGAAAGTTTTTTGGTTATTTGCTTCAGTGCTCCGTTTACAAAAGTTTCTTTAGTTGTCTGTCAAAATCAGAATTCGTTTATTCACTGTATTCCTTTGTCATTCGATCACGTAATTTTACGAGTATACATGTAACAAATTACAACTTTTCAGTGCAGAAGATTGGAACAAAATCGGCAATGTGAATATGACAGATAAACGTAACAATATACGAAGAGACACGCGCGTGATTGTGTAAAAAAAATCATAAATTTAAGAAAAAGTTTACGCACCCAAATCTAAACCCGCCCTAGTTCAGTAAATAACATCTTCCTTATATCAAGAATAATTATAGTTTCTTCATTAAGAGTACCTACGTCTTTGTTCCAAGTAAAAACGAAACGATTATGATAATGACTACAAGTTCATAAAGGTCGAATAAAGGGTTCACATGGGCCGTCTGTCGTAGACTATCTTTTGTTTGTGACTGTTACAGCACATCTTTGTAAAATAACCATTGGATCATCAATCAATAATCTTATAAATATTGTTAATGACCTGTCGTAATCATATGTACACATAATAATTATAATTAATAATTCCTTTATTTCACAAAAAAGTTTTACATAATTTATAAGTAGCCCCATACTAGAATTCTCAGTGTTATGGAGTCTAGTCTCTTCCATCCATATGTGTGTGTCTAATGTTCTCAATAATAGTACGTGGATGTGTGTGTTCATGTGTGTGTATGCTGCAGTTATATTACTAACAAATTTTATATTAATAATAATATCATCTATAATTATATACAAACTTGGTTAGTTCAGTTTACATTAACCCACCGGGCCATGCATGACACAGCTAATAAAATTATCTATAATACTTTGTTAGTTGAGTTCGAACTACGCTCTCTATTACCGGGAGCCCAGTTTCCAATTCTGCACGCCTCATTTTGCAAAGTTATGTGCATTTTAAAATTATTATCATTTGCTTCGGTGAAGATATTTTATTATCTTGAGGAAATTTGTGTTAGTGAGAATCTTCCATAAGGATTGTAGAGTCTGCCAATCCGCTTATAGCTGCATTGGTGTGATTGACTAGTGATTATAATAATCATACTATTGTGTTATATTAGCTAAATTATGACTACACTAATTATTATCCCAAAAATACTAGGACTGTTATATAAGTAAATCTTAATCGATTTTGCACAATCGCCACCGATTATCGATTTTTTATAAGCTTACTCGTATATTCGAATGTATGATTACGGACAAAACAAATACAGTTACATACAAAATACAATAATTCTTTGTATAGTTATGTATTGACAATACACTAAAAAATTTACGTCACGTTCACTGCACCAAAATTTCAATAATGTTGCGTGTCGGTATGTGGAACCTAAAAATTGATATCAAATACTGTGAAATGAACAAGATGTAATGTTGTAAAATTGTCTCAATTACCAATTATCCAAAGTTTCTGCGCCTCTAAAATTACAAAAACTTTTCGCATCCATTACAATTAAAATAGAAAAGACTATTATTTTTTAAACACAGTGACTTGAATGTCTAGTTTTAGTACGAAATTAATTTCCATTTAAATCACTATTTTAATGTGTGCTGCTGCTTTCTATTAATCTTAATTTAAATTAAATTACAATTTTTGTAAATTTCTAATAACTAATAGAAACTATGTTTTTTTTCTACATAGAATAAGTTAATGCTTGACAACAATCCCACCTGATTGAAAGTGGTGATGAAGTCTTAATATGTTGAACGCATTAACTATAAGAGCCGATTCACACTCCTCTTGAAGACTCCCAAATTGTAAGAAGGCGGGAACACCGACACGGGCAAGTTATTCCAATCCTTTGCAGTGCGCACAATGAATGACGACGTAAACCGCCGTCCGTATAGGTGGTACGGTACGTTCACTACCTAACGATGGATACCCGCCATACGTCGAGTTTTTCGATGGAGAAACGGCGATGGGGGAATTATTTCGAATAATTCCTGCGCACACTCTCCAAAATGTATCCTATACAATACCGAGAGACTGGCAACACTGCGCCTATGCTCAAGGCTTCGCAGATTGGTTCCGAGAGCCAGTTCTTCCTTTCTTACCTTCTTCTAATTTCCTGGCCGACAACGCATCAGTGATATCATTGGTTTTGCTGATGTCCATAGGCGACGGTGACCACTTACCATCAGGTGGCTCGTCTGCTCGTTTGTGGGCTATTAACATAAAAAAAAGAGTAGATCTGGGTCACCAATAAGCCTCTTTGCACGCCTCTATATCGAGTCCAACGCTGATAGGTGACATTTGGCAGCACCAGCCCAAATGTGACAACAGTACTTCACACGCGGTCGCACTTCAGCTTTATACAGGGTTAAAAGCTGATTCGGTATAAACTATGTACTTTATTTTATATAAATAATCAACAAACAAGCAGATGAGCCACTTATACCTGGTTACCGTCGCTCATAGACATCAATAACATTAAAGGCATAACCGGCGCATTGCCAACCGAAAACGAAGCGCTATCTTATTAGAGAGTAGTCCAGTATTCTGCAACACTTATAAAACATATCACGTTCAGTTTCAAGGGGAAGTAGCTAGCCAGCTCCATAAAATACCCCACCACCATGGCCGTTTACCATAGGCTCGTCCGTTGTTCAGCAGGTTGCACCATGTGCAGGGAAGGTTAGTTTTAACTCATTGGTAGATGGAGCCCCTTCCTCTTGACGTTAATTCAGAACTCCTTTGTGTTCATTATGTTTAAGATATGTTTAAGAGTGAATATTTATTTAATTTATTTAACATTTGAAACAACCTATTCGTAAGGAATCGGATTTTCACCACTCAACATACGATAGTCAATGACAACTAAACAAACAGAATTATCAAACTATTTCATTTTTTTATTTAACAGTTTACGCAAATTATTCAATAATTCATAGCAGAACACCGTCTGAATTAATGTTCGCAAAATGCAAAATAAATTGGAACCATCGCATCGCAGCATCTGCAGCGACGATAAATCTCATTTTTTTAAATGCTCTTAAACGGTTTACCATTGAAGAGACTACACAGAAAATAAAGTTGTCAACTGGGAACAAAAAAAAATAAGACGTTCTTCGTGATGCAATTTTCTTGTCGCAAATAGCTTTCAAGTAGGAACACGTTTGATGAGTTCTTTTTCGTCCGTACACTAAGCTCACATACGATTGCTCAAAATACAAACTAGCATATTTATATTCACACTGTAGTATTTAAACAATCGCAGACCTTTTACTAGTAGTTGTATATGAAAATAATATCTAGCCCCCCGATTTGCTTGAAAAAAATCGTCGTTTACTAACAGTCTTAAATTCATGGAAAATATTGGTTGATATGTTGATTGAGTTCATAAATTTCTCTTATGTTTTTGAATTCTTTGATATTTAAATGTTGGTGATTTTGGCTAAAATCAAAAGAGTTCTTTTTATGTTAAAAGCCGACAATCGAGCAGACTAGCCACCTGATGGTAAGTGGTCAGCGTTGCCCATGGACATCAACAACACCAAAGGTATCACTGATGCGTTGTCGGCCAGGAAATGAGAAGAAGGTAAGACAGAATATACTGGCTTTCAAGCCAAAATGTACTGGATCTCAAACCTTTTAACAAGCCAAGTAGTTTTTTAATAATTCCATATCATATTGCGTAAGATCTCATCATACTTGGGTAGCCATTGTAGGGGTAGTTAAACCAGACTCGATTGTAGACAACGGTGCTTTATTATAAACAAGACACAACATAACAAAAGATTAAAACAAACATAAAAAAATGTTGCCAGCTACAATAGACGATATAAATCAAATTCTTGTAGGGTTGGCAACCCTATCATTAGACCCTGACGGTACGTGAAGATCATGTCTATGATATCTAATCTATGGGATTGAGTATTTAAATCCAACATCAATATACCCATGTAACTTAATTCAATGAACAGTATTTTTTTTTATAATTGGGACGTATTGAGATATTGAAATGGAACTTATTTTATATTATTTTCCGGATTGGATTAACTGTATTATTTTAAAGAAAGTCGAATTTGAATAGTGATCCTTTATATATATACTTGTGAAATAGGTTGTTATTAGTAACTAATGATTTTTGTTTCGTAACACAAAGATGGTGTAATTTTACGATTTGGTCGAAAGTTTGATCATCTCGTAACCGAGTTGGTAATACCCTACATGCTGTGCATAGAACACGGATTGAGTTTCTCGAGCAGAACATGCGCCAGATAAATTATGTTAGGATATTGGTTATTGGTAAAACCGCGTAATGCGAATAGAATTCACAACAAAACTTTTCGGAAGAGAACGGTCCAACTTCCATTACACCTCACAATAGGCAGCCTATTCACACCACGCTGTCTTAGATCTCTTTCTTCATACCCAAACCTTAACTTCTTTTCCTTTCATGATCTAACTGTGTTATTTATTGCTCAAACGGTTACTGATATTTCTTCTTGCCATTATGCTTTATTCTCAACATGCGACTCGCATATTCCTTACGGGCAGAGTTATTATGAAAATTGACATCAAGCCAGTTAAGTGCTGCCAATGTACGTTTTATATCCAGTGATTTACATGCGAGAGTGTTAATCCCTCGTATTATGTTATACTTATCTCATGCCTCCCGTGGTCAAGTTGATACCCCGTCGCGTTTATTACTCATTGTATTTTTATGAATATTCTGATGCAAACAACGTAATGATGTTCATGTTTGAAATGTTTTCCTTTTTTAACATTGTTCTTCTAAATGTAAACATTATGTTAGCATTGTTACGATTCGGTATTATATTGTCGAAATAAACGGATTTGTGTGCAATCGTATTGAAATTAGAATTAGTACAGAAGCCACCTGGTTACATTTACAGTTCAGAGTACCTACTGTCTCTCATGGATTCGAAGTTTCAAATTTAACTGGTCGGTTTCTGCTCTAATTTTGTTGCACTGACTAAGCTTTGATCTAACCTTGTCTTAAAACAGATGTTAATTTAAGAATAATGATACCAAAATTTTATGTTCTTATTTTCTGATTCTGGATTTTGGAATTTTCTGAGTTTGTGTGTACGTGAAGGGTAACTAACGGCACCCTTTTCTGTTATACATATAACATATAGACTAGATGATATTCAATTAGCTTTATACTATTTAGAGATTAATATTGACTCTACGTACGTGAAATCAGCTAAGATTGATAATTGTTCAACTTGAAAGAAGTCGGGACGAACTGTTAGTGTATAGTTAAATAATTTTAAGAGTTTTCATTATAAAACTCATTTAGAACAGTCAAGTTTTAAAATAACGCGTCTAAGCCACATTTTAAAATAATATTGTTGTAAAGAGTAATATGGTGGAACGGCATGTTATTTAGATTTAAACATTTGTATTAAAAATTAATTTAATTATATAAATGGGGTAATTATCACTTCATTCATCTATTGACAGTAGGGCTGTGTTCAAAGAATTCTCCATAAACATCCTCCAAAACTGTAATAAGCCGGTCGTTCTCATAAATCTTTTCTTCAGACATGCTCTTGACCGGTTAAGTGGACCAGCAGTATTAGGGATACGTATATATTAGTTATAAAACCCCTCATGTGTCAGTTTGTCTGTCAGAATTTTGTTTTAAAGAATCTACTGAACGGATGCGTATATTATAAGCTATACTATACATACATATACGTATACATACACACGCACACACACATACATATTTTATAAATTTACAGCACAAAATTCTATCCCCGCATGTACAATTCAGATTAAACAGTTTTTCTTTGCTAGACATCAGACTGACCTGAGACATCATACGAGTGCAGACACAAAGAATAAAAACGAATATTACGATTCAGTTTCAAAGACAATACAGATTTCATCACGAGACTCCGATGCGATATATGGGATCTTATCTGACTTTCGAAACTGTCAAAGTTACGATTCTTTCTTTTGAACAATCGTAGCTACAGAGAATATGAGTTATGAGAGGAATATAAGAATCAGGATTCATTTTTAAGTCTGTCCTGCTCATGATGCACCCTTGTATTCAATATCGAAGGCTTCTTTGAAGAAGATGTGCTACAGCTCATTGAACTTTGCCTCAGACTAATCCCAAGGATACTCGTGCAAGGTAGTAAATATATATGTATATAACTGATTTGCTACTCTTCCTCTAATGCCAACAGTAAAAGTTTTCATCGATGTCGATTTGATCTCTTGCCAACAATTCGGTGGTAGTGTTCAAGACCCAATTAATAAGCGGGTTAATCCCTTGTTTTTTGGCTGGCAATATTCATGGGTTATGACGTCAATATGCTTCCTTCTTGGCAACAGGCGCTATGACTTCCACAGAATTATGAATGTGCATGAACGACGGTACACGATGAGTCTAGTTCCACATTCACGGCAACTACGCCCTGAAAATAAATGAAAATATACAATAGCAGTAATGCAAATAATGCAATATTCACTATCAGTGACATATGTGATGTAAGAAATAAGATTAGTGTATCTAAAGTTCGGCAAAAACGTCTTCTTTGCGGCACATAAGTACGCAGCTTAGCGGCCAAAATGTGTCAGAAGTTTCTACACATGCGGCAATAGACTTATATTTTATGTGTCTGCTGCTTTACCGTGGAATATCGTCAAGAAATTGACGAGACGAATCGATGTCTGCTTGTATGGTACACAATATGGAATCAAAACAGCAAATAGACGGTAAATTGGAATTAATCATTCAACTCGTATGCGATATTTCTTCCAGAAAAAAGGCATATAAAGATAACGTTTGCATTTTAAATCATGAGTTTTTGCATGATTAAAAGATTTTGATAATTATATTAATTAACTGTTATGAAAATTCTATTTTTAAGCGTTTTAATTCGTGCAGATCCCCCTTTTCTGTGGACTTAGATGTATTATTTACATTGACTCCGTTACTCGTAACTTACGAGCATATGCTTTTGATATTTTGAGGTCTACTTTCTTTGTAGATAACGTATACAAGATGTGAAGACAACTGCCATGGACCAGGTGTGCGTCAACTGCAGCGTCTACATTGACCTGAACGTCACTCTGTACGGGAACTACACCAAGAATGTCACCATCAACAAGTTTTACTTTTACCAGGTGAAGTTTCTTTTTTATTTTATTTTATTAATGGTACATGTTAATTAATACTGTTCAATCAACAGTCTCTAGGTTAAGTTTGTAAGTAACCCTAATAACATCTGAAATTATGTCTGAGACCTCGTTAATTCTGGCTCCAAAACTAAATTTTCGTCGAGTGCTTCGTCCGAAGGTCCGCCAGTTACAACCTCGGTGTCAGAAGCTGGTAGTCTGGAGCCCTTCAGTCTCCTACAGGATATATTTAGTACTGGTTGTACTTCATTATTAAATATTGCACTAATAATTTATTCAGTTGCATCGGTTGGAGTTAACCAAATTTTATTACGGTCAATTGGAGTCTATTGGAGTCAAAGGTGAATGTTTAGGATCTAATAGTATTTTTTTAATTATCAACGATTGACTAACATTGTATGATTAATATTAATTTTGCACATTCTACATTTTTGATAATTTATATTTCCGTATATCCGATCCAAAAACAAAACTGTTATAGGGTTTCTCGCGTCTGTCTGTGTTTCTGTTACAGAAAAGTTGAAATTTGGTAACATAATAATCGATAGTTTTGTGTATCTAATATGGGTATAGTACTTTAAAATAAGGTTATTCTACCACTCCTAACACTCGGTTGTAACAGTATATGAACGTAACCCTAATGTATTAGGGAAAATACTGACAGATAAACAAGAAATTCCAAAGCCACAAAGAGGTCAGAAAACTGACAGGCTCAATAAAGTAGTATTCAAAATTATCTTCAAAAGCTCTGTAGAAGAAGCTTTCCATTAATACCAGTTACCACGCCTGGGGTACTCATGTCTATCGGTGATGATGGCCAGCTATCACCACCAATTGACACGTTTACTTTCTGTCTTAATTTCCGTCTATAATAAAACCTTTGGATATTGATGCTCTTTCCAATCATGTCTATTCCAGGACGTAACACGTAAGATAAAACGAGAACGTAATATGAAGTGATAAAAAGTGTTTCTTCGTTATATATTTTATAGTAAATTGATCAGACATATTTTTACAAGGAATACTTACATTTTAGAGAAGAACCACGGAAGCAACGCGGTTTCATTCTTCTGAGTTTCATATATAATCAATCAGGAAAAGTAACTGACGCCTAAGAAATCCATTCGGATGGTGAACAGCTATTTTGAATTAATTTTCTCCCTAAGCGGAATAGCGAGGAAATTGTCTCAAATAAAGATATTTCATGTTTTACGAACAATTAAAGCGATAAGAATGTAAATTAGCGAATAATCTTTAAATTAAGAAAATTAACACTCCCATTGAGTAGTATTTTATATTAAACCCTTCAAGCATTTCATCCTTGAGTTTTTTACAAAGTTTTTTTTAACAAAAGAAAGCTTTATTTTTATCTTCTTAAAATTATGTTGTAGCACAGAAGGCCTTTCTTTTTCCTTCCTCCTATCAAAATTAATTTCTTAGACATAAGTCGTTCTTGTTATGCAATATTTACGTATGTATATTTATAAAATTTCATACAAGGATTTTACTTAATATTCACATATTCACGGGGATGAGTGTGAAATAACTAGTACGGACTAGTATTAAATATTTTGCAAACATTTATTTTTTATGCGAATATGTTTATATATCAATACCCAATAATTGAGAATATTGCTCGGTGGAAAGAAAAATAATGCAACACCACCGTCATCGTCAATCATATCTGCCACACTTACATCCACGTTAGTCATAAATTTAAGCTAGAACCCTTCATCGGCAAGGAATCTCACCAGTAACTGCACGATCGTTCTATAATACATATGTATGTCACCCAACGTTTTAATCCAATTTCTACCACTCATTCTCAACCACTCAACGAACGTAATGACCCAACATAATGAAGATAAAAGTGTGGAAATCTGACAAGGGATTTCTAAGTTCGTTAGTGAACGTTACAAAGACAGCTTTTAAAATAATAGTACTCTCCAACTAAAGTATGGGTCTAGACTATAATCTAATCTCGGCTATATTGTAGCATGAGTGATGACCTAGGAATTATGATATCATATGAACACGCTAGTACCAACTAGCGACTCCTAATAATGTATAAAATGGACTTTGTTTCACATTATTCAGATGAAACTGTTCTATTTTACTCGTATATAATTTGAAATGAATTCTACGAGTATATTGTGAGTTACCGCAAGATTTACTTGATATCACACCCATAGAGTTAGTTAAACAAAAAATATCACTTAAAATGTCGCTGTCAATGCTAACCGTTGAAACTAATATTATGTATATTTTATAGGCAAAGCAAAAGACGTCAGTACCTTTTTCTCTGCTGTTATCTCTAAAAAGGAATTCATAAAGAGAACGTTATTTAATGATTATGGTGACATTTTTACCATTATATAATTATGACTTGCGAGCGTAAGAACGTGAGTTAGAATCCGAATGAAAAATATTTTGCAATTCTTATGGCCCATCAAGAGTTTTCAGTATAGCAATAGTAGTCTAGATGATTCTAATTATAGAAAATAATAAATGAATAAAGAAATTTCGGGGAGACAACTAATATTTCAAAATACTTAACTTCAGGATTATGTAAGCTAATGTAACAGATTGTAAATTAACAGAATAAAATAAACTCCTAACTTAGTAAATTAATAAAGCTGGAAAATAAACAGAGGGATTATTTAAAGTGAAAAGGCTGCCCATGAAAAATCTGTAATACAAAAGATATAACCGACGCAATCCCTGACACAAAAGAAGTGGTAAATCTGAATTGTAAACGCATTTTAATAATAATAAAATATTTTTATTGCCTCTAAAATGGGGTATAAATCACTGATAGTAAAAAAAAAATCCCGCTCAGCACTGGTTTTCAGCCGCTCCTTTCTGATTGATCTGTAATGCGAGAGTTGAAAGTCTTGGGTTCTAAAATATCAGTTGTTGATAAAAAAAGACGATACATTATGATAATAACAAACACAACAACAGTAATGTTATGTAGTATGTTTAATAGTAAATTAAAACACAACACTTGTTATTTCACAATAAAAGCTTTGTCAAGCATGTTAGGTACAAGGCGCAAGATAATAACTTAAATCGATGTTTCATATCTAACATAAATTTTTGATAGCTCATAACTTGGAACCAGGATGCTATTAGAGGCACTCTGTTATTTAAATTCATTTACCTTATAGCTGAATAACATTAATTCCACATTCGGCACGACAGGATCATGGGACATTAAAGGCAAATGAGCCGGATTTATTGTAACGACATTATTTTACATAACAAATTGCGTTGCGTTGAAGCTATAATAAAGTTCCTTCTCTTTTTGTCTACGAATTTCAACGGATAGGTATTCAATTTTGTGTCAGTGCTATTTTAATTTATCTGATATTCTTTCTTCATATTTTGAGGGTAACTTACAATAAGGCATGTTCTTGCTCAGCTTACGGAGTTCTACCATCGTGATCGTCTAGCCTTCTATAAGTGCTGTCTATTAAGCCGTAGTAGATGTGGAGTTAAAATTTTCACAGAGTTATGTATAGTTACTTAAGATAAATAATAAAATATTAAAGAATAATTAAAAGGAATTAATTAAAATAAATCTATAAACATTTTGTTTTATATTTTTATCCTATTGTAAAAATGTAATACGAGATTTTTATTCGTGTAAAAATAATCGTAAAAAAAATTGCTCTTTCTTTTCCTCCACATGATAAAGCCGAGAGAATAGTAGAAGCAAAAAAAATACATTAACATCAGCGACAGCTGTATAGATAAAAAAATAAATATACACTCATTTGAATCACGCTATTAACTGTTCAGATGATGAGTGGTCACTGTCGCTGTCATTGACTATGATAATTGTTACCTAAAACCAGGACTATCATCCACGCTTTGGCAATAATATGAAAGCGGTAAATGCGCTATTTATTTATTTATTATTTTATTGTACAAACCTTAAAACAAAGAGGGGTACAATGTGAGGACTTAATGCCTAATGGCTTTCTCTACCAGTCAACCCTGGGCGCTGGCGAGAGGATGTGGCAGGTCCGCACAATGTTAAAAGTTTTAACCTTTATAAGATACCAACTGCATCCTGCATCTTAAATACGCTAAAAATAGTTAACAGTTGATTTTAAAATGATAGTGATAACAGGCCAGACAGATAAAGAAGCTGGTCGTTTATGCCAGAGTACCGTAGGGATTTTACTGCGTAGGTACACCTCTAGCAGATTCTGACATCCCAAATTAATTAACGAAAATTATAATTTTTACTATGAGTATACGCTCTTAGATATGTATTTTAGCCAATCTATGACAGATAAAGGAAATACAAAATAAAAGTTCAAATCTGCAATATAAAAGTATTTGTTTTTTGTTGATGTAAGCAGAGACTTCAGTTTGCACAATTTGATTATGTAAGCGGCACAATTTGATTATGTAAGATTTTTCCCCAATTAAACCACAGACTATGGATTAATTGGGAAAAAACTCTACATGTGGAGAGGTTCTGTTATCCCGTATAAACGCACCGGTGCTTCCTAGCTTCTTCTTCTTCATCATCTCAACCTTACTCCAAAGCCTATCACTGCACTACCGCTCAGTCTTATCAGGGTATCTTCTTCCCAGAATTTCAAAGGTGATCATGAGGGGCCAAGGTCATCCACCCTCACGGCCTGATATCCCGAGAAAATGTTGATTTAAAAGATGTGTCCAGGAGTTTCTTTCGCCATTATTTCTTCTGAATATTGAAGCAACTTTCGAAATGGTAGTAGAACCAAAAAATGACGTGCTTAAGTGTATTTTCTAAATTTCTACATGATTAAATAATTTTGACTTTGAATGGTATATAGCTACATCTAAGCACTTAGTCTCAGAGCTAAAAGAAATTGTAGTTGATCATTTAGAAATGAAAAGAAATAAGCCAGTGAAGTTAGAGATCATTAACTTCAGTTTTGTTTCACTATTTTATCTTTCTAGATCTTTTTCTTTCTCCTTTTTCTCACTTGGCTACTTTGAACTGAATTGCTCACTAATCACCTACTTCATTTACATAACCAATTTTTGGCAGGAATACGTAAGAATTTAATCAATTTTTGTTTTAACATTTAGTAAAACATTCTGAAAAATCTTGATAGGTTGTATTAATTTCTTGAGTTATTTAACGCATGTTTTTGTGTTGTTAAAGAATCTCGCCTATGTTGTTGGAGTCTCGCTTTAAAATGGTTTTACTGTAAGAATTGTTTGTAGTAAGTATAGGCGGCTATAAATCTATTTAATTAACTCTATGAGTGTGATCTCATATCATATCAGTTTTGTGACATTTGTTTTCTTTATTTTTATTACTTTGTCCATAACAGACTGCACAGCTGGCGGTCCTTTGGGTGCTCTTGGTGGCCATCGTGGCTGGCAACGCCACGGTGGTGTTGGCGTTGCTGCTCACTAAGGCTAGAAAAAGCCGCATGAATTTCTTCATCATGCAGTTAGCTATAGCTGGTATGTAACGTTTTATACAATTAACTACACTAATTTACCAACAATATTATATACATTTGTTATCAGGTTGTGTAAAAATACTTTAGCGTTTATAATCCTCAACTAATATTAAAAGCAGGAACACAAATGAACGATTATAATTAAGGGTTTTGCTACAATGAATACATTTTTAGAGCACTATTTCACCGCGCTTTATCCCGTAGATATATAACATGCTAATTCTCAAATAAACTGAGTCTCTTTTGACTCTGTTACTTAGAAATATAAAGATGAAATTTAACTAAATAATCTTTATTTACAATAAACATACAAGTGGTGTTTAAAAAATTCTTTTTTCTTAAACGATTTTTGTTTTGGAAACATTAAATTGCGTATTTTTAAAGGTCTTCTTGATACACCGGTACCTCTGTTATTTGAATTGAATTCAATCTAAGATATTTCAGAAATTTTGTTTCAAAGTTTTACTATACAATGAACATATTTCGTGTTACTGATTCCGCCTCTAGCATACCGTACATAGATACCGCCATCAATAAAAATATATTACGATCACGTTTACATAGGATAGAAAAAACATGCATGGTTTTAATAATTTTTGTGCCGGTTTACGGTATACAGGGCAGTGTGGTGTATCAAAATAAAAATATCAACATTTATTATTAAAACAGTACTAGCAGCGATATATTGGTGTATTATATAAATTACTGAATTAGAAATATTCCAAAAATTATTAACATTGCATATTAACACTTTAGCGAATATTATGTTATGTATATTATCACTTTAAACAATGTAAAATACTTTAACAAAAAATACAGTAACTTATTTAATATACTCTTAGACACATTATTGTGAAGACAGTGACTTATACCTACCTATTTAGTTCTACAATTATAAATATAGCTTTTGCGTTCTGTAGGTTTTAAGCGCTGTTAACCAACCAACTTAAAAAGCACGATTTAACTTTTGTTTTTTTTTTAACGTGTCAACAAACAATCTCGGCGTACAATATTTTTTAAATAACATAATAGTTAGCTTCGGCATGCTAATTAAATTTTTGACGAAGCTTTAGACATACAATTACAAATTTTTAATATTTCGTTTCTTAACTGAAAAATTTGACAATTTTTGCTCTAGCTTACTTCGTACCTAACAGTAATTTCATAAGTGGCTAAAATACACAAATCTAAGATGAACCTTGTTTGAGACTTCTTAGAAATATTTGTGTGCCTAAATTTTACATGCTCAAATTTGGGAGAACTTAGAATACTTAGTTGAACGCTTCCAAAAGAACAATCACAATGGCAATATCTACAAATACGCAGAAAGCATACGGCGGACTTTTCCCAAAACAATGTTTTACGCTTAACTCTTTCTTCTCGATATCTTTTTAATGTCACTACATATAAATTTAATACCAATACAATATATTCTTATTGTATATTGTAAAAACAACGCAATGAACTTTTCTGATTTATTTATTAGTAAAATATAAAATTGATAATCAATGATAATTAAGTTAAAAGCAGTTTTCTTATTCAAATAGATATGCCCAGATTCCTAATGTTTCTTTTATTGTTTTATAATTTAATAATAAATAATTTAAGATTATATTTGTGTACACGTATGTTTAAAATATAAACTTTTGTTTCTGATTCCATAAGATTTTAATTAATCTTATCATTGTTATTTTTTTTAATATGAATATAGTTAAATTAAAATTACTTGTTAAATTTTAAATATAAATTGTTATAAATTGAGTTAAAGGAAAGAAATAGATAATTATGACAGATTAAAATGAAATATTCAGTACAAGAATCATAGAAATGTAAATATGGATATCATGTTTTTTATTACAGATTTATGGGTAGGATTGATAAGCGTTCTTCCTGATTTAATTCAACGAGTTACAATATCTTGGTTCGCGGGGTCAATAGCCTGCAAGCTAATGAAATATTTACAGGTAAGAATCATACATATTACAATTCATTAGTTTTATTCTGATGTGCAAAAAAAATTGGATAGAAAAATCGATCTTTATCACTACAACACTCAAGGAATAAAAAACCGGTGATTCCGCTTAAGTGGCTTTTGAATACAACGACAGGAATAAAATGGCTCAAAAAATTTAATAAGGAAGACAGCAGCTAGTCAGACAGATAAAGAAACTTTCCACGCCCAGATACTTTCATGATTTAGCTCTAATCACAAGTACATATGTATGTCAGTATTCTACGTGTACCATGCACTTAAAGTCTTTTTCGTATCAAAGTGCTATTATATATATTTGTTACTCATTACTTTCATGTTTTCATTTACTTATTTATATAATATTATTGATATAACATTGTGTTATAATCAATGATAGCCTAAAGTTAAACTCGTGGAACGGAAGACCCGAGTTGAAACACACACATCACACCTCACACACTTCTAATTTAATTACCGATAAAATAAACTATTATTCATATATCCGTATCCGTAAACAAATGTGATATCCATAATATCACTAACATACATATATCAGATATACGAGTATCAGATGCCCATACTCTGATGTTTTTATCGCAAAAAATCTGCAATGTAAATCTATAATTTCACAAATCTATGGCTTAAGAGCCAATACTTTACCAATGCCAATACCTTCTTCTCATTTCCTGGCCGACAACGTATCGGTGATACCTTTGGTCTTGCTGATGTCCATGGGCGCACATGGGTACAAACTTAACGCCGCAATTAGGTTTTCGTCGTAATAAGTATTATGGTTTAAGCTAACCATTTATAACGATAAACTTAGCACTTAGTTGTATAATAATTTCACAGAGCAATGAACTGTGAGTTTGAGGCATGGGATTACTAAGTTACCGTGTTGGTATTTTACTTTGAAACTTGAATTTTATTGTCTAATATTTTTTACTCGGAGTAACATTGTTATTAACATACTTTAGTTAGAGCATGTTCAGAGAACAGTATTCAAAATATTCAGAATCAAAACTGCTTTATGAGCAATAGTACCGACTGTATTGCATAACATTTTATTTTATATAATTTTAAATATATATATTACTTATAAATTAAAACTATTCTACGTATTTGTTCTATATATCACCATCACCACATCATATATATCAGACTGTTGAAAATCTATACTGTATTTCATTCGATCATACATTATACTCGCATGTTAAACTTTTATTATAGTAAGAAACTTTTGTGTATATCTTATGTAAATAATATAAAATAATAAGCTAAGGATGTAACCATACTATACAAAGTATACGAATGCAGAGATGTATGTGGATAATAGTTTCTAATAATATGATCACTATATTGAGCTATTTTGAATGCGGCAAATACTGAACAAGAGATACCCAACTTTTTTTGCATATATAAACATCAGTATATAATAATGACATCTGTTATCTAATGTTAAAAAAAACTACTTACATATTTCTGATAAACAAAAAAGTTTACGCGTGTTTTAGATAATTTCATCACCATCAGTATTATTACAAAAAACCTGTGGAAAAACGCTTATTGTAAAAATAACCATACAGATTTTTAATACCGTTTTCTTTGTTCTACACACATCTAGCAAGTGTGACTCGTTAAGTATTGTCTGTGTACTTGTATTGTTTGAATTCTGAATGTACTGTTTCTTCTCTTTTATTTCTTCTCTAGTAAAGTTTATTTCACTGACGCATTACTTTTTAGGGTGTAGTAACATATTCGTCAACGTACGTGCTGGTGGCGCTAAGCGTGGACCGGTGCGATGCCATCACGCATCCTATGAACTTCACTGGGAGCTGTAAGTTATCTGCTTTTTTTTATATATTTTCTGTCATGCTTATAAGAATAAAATAGGCCTTTATAACTTAAAATCAACCATGAAAAGCACTTGCTGCCACTCCACCTTCACGGAACTTAATTTACCCTTAACTTTATTCTTGCGCTATAATTCAATAATGCCAATTGTTGCTTCCACTGGAATGACATAACCATCTACTATGTATCTCTCTATTATATCATTATTACATAATTTAATTATGTCGGGTGTCATAAACTATATGTTTGACTTAACTTAATTTGCAAAATTTTGCGTTTGTCGTATCTTAGCAAATGCGTAGATGATAATTTCGGAGATCCGGCATAATAGAGCTGCATGGAATTGTTACTCCGTAGCACAGTGAATTTATTGTAGTTTTTGTACGACAGAGATCAGTGTTATAATCAACCGGCTAATAAAATTATGAACTGCCAAAACTATGTTCTCCTCCCTTAAACATAGTATGTTGCTCAACAAACGAGGTAACGGGGCCGATCTTCGACTGCAAGACAGGCTTTGTACCACCCAGAAATTTTTCAGAATATTAACAATTTCTTAAGACTTTTTACTTTAGATGACTACCACTTTAGACTACTACTTTACAACTATCACTACTTCTTTAGATTACTACTAAATAATCAATAAAATGAGGTATTAAATGTTTTTTCGGGTTCAAAGTTGAAGTGATTTCATTTCTTGCTAGCCGATAACGTGGTGTTCCTCCTAGTATTATACAATTTTTTGTACAGGAATGAAAATTTACCGTCACTTGGCATGTTATTTGCCAATTAAATTTTTGAGGTTGAGTCACCCTTGACCTGTGGCTACGCCGGCAACATCTTAATTTTGCCTTTAAATAATATTAAAGAAACAATCAACCCCAATCATGCAAATAACTGTGAACATAAAAAGGAATTATTCAATGTACCTACCTACAGCAATTCATGCATTTCTACACCTTTCAAATAAAAGCGAATCAGACTTACAACCGAGTCACGTATTTCTAGCATTAATTAGGCACGTGCTCGATTTAATAGAGCTATAATTACTAGAAGCCGTATTCATGTTGCATGCAGCGTTTGCAAAGGTTTTAATATATTAATATATATCTGCTTGGAAGTCAAACAAAATTGTAAATAGTATCTATAAATTATATGTTTTAAATTAGATTATTTAGTTCATTTATAGTTATAAATAAAATTTTTACATAATCTTCTTACACATTTATACAAAAAAATATTTATATTTATACTTAACACTATAATAATATATAATGTATACTTAATAAAAAAAACTCAAGAAATAATCGCTGTTTTCGTTCGGAAACGCGTTTACGGTGTTACGAATGTACACGAACGGTGTTGGCCTTATTGACATAACATAAAACTAGAGAAAACAGTGTCTTAAGTTATGGGAAGCAAATGGGTAACAGCTATACATAATTAAATGGTTACACAGTCATACCCTCGCATTACCATTTCATACGTCATACATAGACAAATTCTCAACACATAGACACTATCGTTTTATGATAATAACCGGAAATTGAACATTCGGACCACATGTGGGTAAATGGTCATCACCGTCCATTCGATGTTAATCAAGGACAAAGCGGAGAATATTGTGAACTGACTATGTAATACTGTAACGGAAGTATAATAAAGTGGGTAAATATTAATACCACGCATGGCTATCGTTGAGATCAAGCCAAGTGTTTAAGCCTATGAAGTCGCGTATGGGGTACCAAAGTAGAACAGGTTGGCTTGGACTCAACGATTGATTGCTCAAAAATGGGTGGAGCCTCTTTCACTTCTTATCTGTCATACGAGTACTCAACCCGGCCATAAATAGAACCTGAAAAGAACCCCTCGTCACACAGGCTCACTGCCAACTAGGTTGACCAGTATGACGTCGTAACTTTTCTTATTCATTTGTTAAGTCTGTAAACGTAAACAAGTTTTTATTTGTACATATTTCAATAATCTTCATAACATTTCTTTTCGCATATGACTTGTGAAACATGCAATAAAATATAACCAGCTCTTTGGAAAACTACAATATTAAATCACGTTTTATTGGATGTTTTCGACTCAATATCTTGTACACCATTCCCTATCTCTCTCAATCATCGATCATTGAAAATATATTTAGCATATGTTGAAAATATATTTCTACGTATTTTTATTAGGTATTTTATTTATTACGTATTGATGGTATACAATTTTTTTTTTGAATATGTACGAAAATATCGATTATTCGATGACGAATTGAAACTCTTGAGGAAACACTCGTGTTTGTCTATCTTAGTTTATTCGTCTGCACATACCTTATTTTTAAACCACTCAACTGAAAATTGGTTAATCAAATCTTCTATAAATAACATAATTTCAATTTTAATAATAAATTAAACAATAGGTAAACGACTTCAATATACTTATTGTATTTAATTGTAAATTACTGGAAGTGTAATTAAAAAAGGAATATAAATATTATATTATCTAAAATATAACTAATATTTATATTCCCCAAAGGAATCAGATTGAAAGGATCCATAATATCCACTCTGAAATTACGAGTAAACAAGCAGTCAATCCAACTTATAATAAACATCAGTAACCTTCCATGAAAGATGTTCCGTGCATGCTATCTCGTTCTTTAGCGAAAAAGTAGAGGGTATAGTTAAAAGCATGAATTGATTCAAGGAATGTTATTCTCGTAGGGCGCCGCGCGCGAGCACTTATTGTGGGCGCGTGGCTTGTCAGCTTCATGTTCTGCGTGCCGATGCTGTTTCTCTTCGATGAAGCCAACATTGAAGGTAAGGTTCTGTGCAAAGTAATATATCATATAAAATAATATGTATTTTATTATAGTATACCAATGAAATGCAAGAAGATACGATGCGTACTTCGTTAAGTTCTATATACCACAATCCTAAACGGGTCTTAAATGACAATGGTTATCCAAATATTACCCCTAATCATATTGATACCATAAGAATAATGTTTTAAATTAGCATCCGCGTGCACAATCACCATGGGTTGTGTGAGGTACGACAGGTGTGACATTGGATCGGATAAAAAATTAAATACTTGTTGATACCACCACACTTATTTACATTAATACACATGAATGCATATCTAATATTACTCGTACTTACTTCGTCCACTACCATGGTGTATACTTTTAGACATGCCTAGCACCATCCTCTTACAACAGAATAACGCACTTAAATAATTTACATACTATATAATATTACATATTTTATATTACATACTATTATTATTACTATCTTTCCGTGAAGCCTGCCTGGCTAGCTATCACCCTCCTGCTTGGGTCAGCCGCCAAACGTCTCGTCGTGTTCCGTCTGGGAGCTTGAGAGCCAGTACATTCCTCCTTACCTTCTTTTCATTTCCTGGCCGACAACGCATCAGTGATACCTTTGGTCTTGTTGATGTCCATGGACGACGGTGACCACTTACCATCAGGCGGCTCGTCTGCTCGTTCGTCGGCTTTTAACATAAAAAAAAGTATATCACGACATGTCGCCCCAACACCGAACATTACCGGTATGTGGACGAGTTAACTATTCAAATGTAATCCACAACTACAAAGTCGAAAGCGAAATACTTACTTAAAATTGTGCAGGTACCCTCCAGTGTTGGTCCAGTATCAACGAGACGCAATGGCGGATATGGATGACGAGCGTATTCGTGTCGTTGTTCGTTGCGCCGGCGCTCACCATCTCCGCTTGCTACGGCGTCATTGTGATCACGATACGACAGAAGAGCCGGCGCGTGCTTGGCAAGCGCGCTGCGGCTACGAGGCAATGTGAGTCAACCATCTATCAGTGACGAGATATATACGACCCCATCCTATGAGGGTCCGATTTCTTGGATGAACTCACTTATCCTTTACCTGTCTATCTTAAACGATGGCTTCTCGGGGCTATAGATTAATTTCATGGTTTGAGATTTGACAATTCATTTAAATGCAATATATGCCCATCGCTGTATCATCTAACACCATATCGGTATTAAATTTCAACTTTATTCTTCCAGAAGATTCAGAAATAATTGCCTGATCGGCGTACAGATACATGACTGATCTAATAAGCGTTCCATTATTTTTATCGAATGTATTGCCAATGCCTAAAATTCAAAATTTTGATTAATGCTCATAAAATCGTATCAATAAATAAAATAAAAAAAATTGTCTGCCACAGTCGGGCATTAAGTAATCCAGAATCCTTTAGTCGTTAGGCAGCGTTCTTTGCATCTTAAAGGGCAGACGAAAAGAAAGACAGGCCACCTGATGGCAAGTGGTCACCGCCATCTTTGTATGTAGGCAACACCGAAAGAACCATCATTACAACGCCAGCCAAAGGAGAAAGAAGCTCGTTCCTCCTTGTTATTCTTGGAACACTATATTTTTAGACTGAATTTAGATTACTGTGATCATAGGTTGCTCTGTTTTATAAGGCAGACGAAGTATTTATTGATGCGGATGTAGTTATTGATTTATTACGAAGCATTCAGTGAGCGCCAATATGTAGAGAGAATTCACGATCATTCCAAGCTTTTCCATCTTTCGGCATATGTATACTGAGATCCTTTGTACATATGCATACTCTTATTTTACTAATGTCTCTCGAACTTCTTTGTATCTCATATGTATCAACACGTAGATAGCCAGAATATAAAGAAAAATAAAAGTTTCCCAAACAAATGAATAAAAGAGACGCACCGTTATAAATTTTATAACATGACCACTTATAACATACAAGCAACAATATTTTTCTTATGTATCACTTATATTCTTACTATTAATAATAAATCTACAAAACGCATTTGTTTGGATAACCAAGTTTCCAGATCGCAGAACAAATATCAGAACATGTTGACAAAATCACAAGCTGATTTGTAATAACAAATAAGTAAAATAATATTGTACATTACAATTTCTATCACTGTATACGAATATTTGTTTAAGAATAGATATTTATAAATAAACCTTTCTTATCAAGAGACACAAATAAAACAAACAGTCTGAGGTTTTCTAAAATCATTGAAATGTCGACGGTGGTGGTCTTTACGTTAAGGACAAGGGCCGTTTTTAAGGTTCGTTGCTCTTCATTTTAGACTATAAGTGGATGAGCCGTTAAATAAAACGGAAATTATCGTAACAAATAATGCAACGTGACGTAACAAGACTGAATTGCGTCACGCATACTATAATGTTAATCTCTCACCATTGACATGGAATACTATGGACAAACGGTAACATTTCCTTTCACTCGCACTTGTAAAAACTTAATCTATACGATTAAGTACGATTAAGACATCTTAAAAGTGAAATATAAATATTTTTCTTTATCACTGTCGGCGTGGCCATTTCTTGAAGCCAATTTCGCCAACTCGACTTTAGCCATCTCAATGTCGAAAGTTAATATTTTCTAGAGATAACCGAATACTGAAATAATTACTTGTGGTTTTCGTGAAATCATTAATAAACTTTTAGAAAGTGTTTTAAAATAAATAAAAAATATTTGATTTTTCGACTAATTGGTGGTTAAGTGAAACTAAGTTAAGTCTTAGCATCCTCGAACTACGACGCGCGCGACGACAGAGTCAGCATAAACTAATTATGTTGTTGGTACCTCGGAATCTCAGTGATTATTTAGGCGATTGCAATTATTTTTTCAGCAATACAAAGATTCTATCTAGATATAAAATAATCATAGCCTGTTCTACGCATGTTCTATGCAAAATTTTGTTTTGTAAATAGCATTTCTCTTGCAGACAGTGACGACCTGGACAGACGCGCGAGTAGCCGCGGAATTATTCCCAAAGCGAAGATCAAAACTGTCAAGATGACGTTTGTAATCGTTTTCGGTAAGTAAATTTAAATCTGTTATTCACACCCTTAAAGTATAGTTGGTACTTGCATATTTGATTAATATAAAGGGAGAATCACTCTTTATATATATTATTAAGTAACTTGCTGTATTATGTACTTCTATGTGAAAAATTATGGATTCTGTGATAAATGCGAAAAAGCTAACATTTCTCTAAGATAACTTTTTTTAGGAGGTGGCCTGTACAACCACTAACAAAACATCCAAAATAATCAAAACCCGATAGCAACCAGCAAGTAGTCATTCAATATTTAACATGATATAACTATATAGACGTTAAGTAAGTAGTCAATGTAAGTCGTCGTAGCATTTTTTAACTATTATTGTTATCTTTTGGGACGTCAGAAAATTTCAAAGTTTCGCGTAATCCACTGTCGTCCGTAGGAGTTGTCTGTTTCAATTATTTTAGTAAGTTAGCTAAGCTGCAGTTTGACCGTGACCTTATTTACGCTGGATTGAAATATTTGTGATACAAAAATTGTATACAATCCACGATAATATAAATTTAAGGTCATTTAAAAAGATAATACAAAAGCTCATTTCAAAGGCTTAATTAATATACAGAGTGACGAATTATATTAATTTACGTATAGTTACGTACAGAGTATTGGAGTTTGGCAGTATTGGGGCGACCGAGATTCTTTCCCCTGATGCCATGCTGGTAGAACAGGGAGTCGTAAAAGTGGATAGAAGCCAGCCTGCTTGGTGGTAGGGCTTCGCGTAAGGATTATATTATAAGTATTATTATTAAGTCATTAATATTATTACTGGTATTATTATCTTTCCGTGAAGCCTGCCTGGCTAGCTACCATCCTTCTGCTTGAATCAGCCGCCAAACGACTCGTCGTGTTCTGGCTGAGGGCTTGAGAACCAGTACATTCTTACTTAATTTTTCTCATATACTGGCCGACAACGCATCGGTGATACCTTTGGTCTTGTATCAGCAATCATGGACATTAGTCCATGGGCGATGGTATCCCCTTACCATCAGGTGGCTCGTCTGTTCGTTTGTCGGCTATTGACATAAAAAAATACAGAGTGACGAATATAATAGGAATAAACCAATCAACTGAATACCTATCGTTATGATTTACGCGTGGCCATCCATGAAGCTCGATGGTAACAACTTAATCGATGGTAAACGAGTGAACTTACTACTTAAGTATATACTTATACTTATTGAAAGATGAGTCTTGCCTCGTTTCATTTCCTTATCTTAAGATTAAACTACCACTTCATATTCGATAAATTCTATTCAATTACTTAAGCTTTAGAATAGCCGTGCTATTGTTGAATGTTCGAAATCTGGACAACTCAATTGATTGTAAAACTGGTTTAAATATAATTACTTTTAAAATGAAGTAAGTAAGAAACAAAACAAAAAAGGAATTATTACGTCAGTTGCCATACATCAATTTTGTTGCATTTGGATCAGTGTTTAAAACACGATTACATATGATAGTGTAGACATTTGTATATCCAAACGAAACGTATTTCTTCAGATTTCTATACAGACGATATTAGGTCTCATTGCAGGTGCAAGAATGTGCTCATCAAGTTTATTAACATGAAATGTCCACTTTTAAGATGTATAAATTCTAAAAATAAAGAAAACGAAATTCAAGGTGCTCAATATCGTTATGAATATCCAATAATGTCCTTTTACCTGAACCCAAAATACTTCTTGTTGGCACGTCAACATTTTTCGACCCTACATAACCGGGAAAAAGAAGCGCTTCGAAAAATAAAAGGTCACTCCTTTTTTCCTTTTCGTCGGCCATAATTTTCACCTAGTCCTAATGGATGGGATTGTATGATTCTGTTTTGTGAATTGTGTATTTCCATTCAAATTTTTTTGTTCACGTCATCTAAAAGGAAACACAATGGATTCAGGCCGCAGTAACATTTTCTTAGGACAGTGAGCTTTGTTTTGGTTTTGTAGAGGACAATTGTAGAGGAAACTCTAATGAAATTGTTTAATGTGGGTTAAGAAGATTATTACATTGGGCTACAAGTAAAATTGGAGACTTATTAACCTATCTCAGTGTTACAATATCTCATTTTCGTCAACATTTTAAGTTTTTTGTAATTGTCGTGTTGATATTAAATCTTTAACTGACTTCAAAAAACGAAACGAAACCTTAAAAAATGTCGTGGGTACGTATTTTTTTGTTTGTATGACCCTAACTCCATAGGTTTGAACCGAGTTTCATGATCACTTTTTTAGTGTATAAAATATGGCTTACAGTTACACTCCTATAGTATATGGTGAGAATCTCGTGATGGGTTTCAGAAATACAAGAGTGGAACTCCTCAAGTGTTAGGAATAATTGAGCAGTGTTCAAAGATATTTGCTGGTCGAAAACTAACATTGCGTTTTTAATCGACTTCAAAAATAAAATGGAGGTTTTATGATATTTGCCGCAATAAATGTAAATTTTTTTATATATTTAGTAATATTGTCATTGCAAAACCAAACTTGAAAAATTGCAATCTGCTGTCAAAAACGACAACTACAATATTAAGATGCGAAAATTAGTTTAAATAAAATATAGTTTTATGCACTACATTTATAACATCCTACGCTGTCCATGAGGCATCGGTTGAGGGGTTTTCCGATATTCCAAAGAAGATGGAAGTACAAAAGGGTAATTTTCTCATTGTATCAAACACAGACTTAAAAATATATATATTATTACACAGATTAAAAACCTTCTCAGTGATGCCACACTAAGGTATATGTTTAAAATCATTTGAACAATAACAAACCGTTTTAGGTGGCATGGCACCAAATAATTACAAGATCGAATCCAAGATTGGTCGTTAAGCCACTATGTCGCTGGGTTATCACTATCGTATTAATATTAAATGACAGTTTACTTAGAAACGAATTACCACAATTCAAACTACGTGTAGCGTCACGTACTCGCAATGGGCAAGTCGCAAATGGAATCTTATAAATTTACAATACTATTCGTGACTCGACTCTCGAACAGTTTCACATACTAAGGTTGGCAGTTCTTTCACATGTTAGGATAAAATCACTAACATTATAAATAAAATCTGCAATGTTATTCAGGAAGCTGTTTGGATTTTTTGACGAAATCACAAGTTTATAATGAGACTGAGCTAGTTATTTTGAATTAAAATACTGGTTTTTATCATCGTATGTATTAAATTTATTTTATTATCCTCACATGTATGCAGTTGTTTATATATTGTGAAAAAATAGAAAAAGAAGATTAACTTTCAATCAAAATCAAAATTTAATTGTTGACTTTATAATACGAATATGCTTAAACCGTTTGTTTATTGCCTCGCGTATGTTATAGTGTGTCCATTTTCTTACCATAAAAAAACTTCAGATCAAAATGCAACGGTTACAAGGCAATATTTGTGTATTTTCGCACACATATTATACAATGGTATTGTGTTACTGACTATTTGTCTTCGAAAATATATTTAGGAAACTTAAATTTTCATTGTAGCCTACCCTACTTTTTATCTGCAAAGTAACTTTGTAAATGTGAACAGTATTTCAATTTGTTTAGCTTGACATGCCTAATCTATTCTATCTCATGTATTTTTCTTTATCTATATTAAGATCAAGGTTAAAAATCAATGCGATGATTACGTTGTTACACCAACACTAATTTTCAGTACTGGATGGATGGATATTCTCTTTATTGTCATCGATTCCCATAAAAATTCTATGCACTAACATTAACAAAAACTATTTTAATAATCATAACAGTGTCTTTAATAATAAAAATATTTTTCTGAATAACCTCATCAAATGCGTGTTTTGCAAAATTTTATTTTCGTTTCATAAATATTTTTTATTTGATAATTACACTTGGCCAATGAATTAATTGTTATTCATGCTATATACATATACGAAATAAACTTACCGTTCAAAGTTCCATATATTAAAATGAAAATAAATTTAGCGATTTCTGTAAAGCCAACCTTTTGATAATTTAGTCACCTTAAGTCAAAAATGAAATAACAGCTAAAGTTTCATTGAAATAATTTTATTTAAACGGGTGCTTTTTTCAATTGCCACAGAAATATACGAAGGGTGAATTCCTCAATAGATTGAAAAGTTCTTACAATAAGTAATGTTCCTATTATTTTTCATAATCCTAAATACAGGGTTACACCATGGCCTCTGATGGTCATCTTTCAGATCTTGATAACATTGGGCCATGTCTTAAAAGAATGGCAAAGTATGTACATACTGTCAGAGCCCTCGCAAACAATGTCCACCGGGAAAGGAGTGAGGATGGACATCGGTACAGTCACGTGGGATCTCCAAGCTTTTCCTTATTCCTCCGACGGCTTCCGTGATGCTTTTAGGGGGTAACAATCCTACGTACATATAATATTGAGTCTTATTGAAGATTTCTTTTCAATAGCAAAATGAAATAAAATTAGTCAAGTCCGAAAATAGTACTCGCGAAATTTTAACACTTGTATTAATAATATGACCTGACATATACAACATCATGATAGTGTGACATGACACAGTAGTATTGGAAATAATTGAAAAGTAGCGGGAGAGTATACTTGGACGATTTTCATATTTTATATATCCTCGTCCCTTTTGCGTATTATTTTTTACATTATGTTTGTTACAACAATGAAACAAATATTTGTAGTAATTTCATTACTAATTCATTTCTTTTAATCGAACACATTTTATTTGATAAGACATTCAGAAGATTAGATAACTGAACTGAACTAACATCCATTGAAAATAAAACTGAGCATATTATATAAGTAGTGGCCCATCCACGACTTATATATAGCCTAACATATATATAGCCACTTATATATAGCCACGACGATATATAGCCTAAGCAGTAATGTGCCTTTCAAGTGGGAAAAAAGAATATTTGAAATAAGTGCCGTGGTTCCGGAGATTACGCTCCGCATACAATACAGACTCACAAAATTCACAATTTTTCCTTATAATGTTCGTATAGACAGTAACTATTAGTTAAGTACTTTATCTACTTACTACTTACTTACTTAATTCAGTATTTGTAATTGTTATTTACCATTACAATTTCTGTTATCTTCGTTTAACTCTAAAAGATTCGGTGAAAAAAAAGATATTCAATGTAACTGACGGACAAACAGAAAGACGACGCATGAGAAACTTTATAAAAATTCCGAGTTTTTATTGATTTTCTTTTTAAAAGTTAACCTAATATAAAAAAATTCATAGTTGTTACAGAGCGGTAACTTACTTACCTTTGTTACTTACCTTTTTTTTAATCGAATCTAATAACGTTTCAAGTGCGATGAAATCGTCAATAACTGTTATAAAGAAATAACGTCATAATTTGTTTTTTACATGAACGTATACCATTGTAACACAAAACACCCATGACGCGAGAACAAACACTAATGTCACATAAATATTTGACTAAAATATTACGACTGGGCTATGAGGTTGTCTAAATTAATCAGTCTGATTCGGTTTGGTGTTCTTTTAACGCCCATCGTAGTTATTACACGTTTCAGTTATGTCTACCACGTCCTACTATGCGTGGTGACACGCTCATAACCGCAAGATAATAACGCCCCAAGATTACTTTTTAAGAGCTTCGGATAAAAGGATGTTTAAAAAAGATAAAAGGTTTTTAATAGCACAATTTATGTGCTACAAAGTAAAATGATGGAAATGTAAATAGTTAATGATCTCATAAAATAATGTCAGCATTTTTATGTTAATATCCGATAAAAAGGCAGATGAACCAGTCTATGGTGAGTGGTTAACACCGGACATATGTATCCGCAACACCAGGGTTGTCACCAGCATAGATGGAAGAGATAAAGGTAAGAAGCCGCCTAAAGATATTACTGTAAGACATCTCCGACGTGTTGCCGACTAACAAAGAAACAAGGTAGATCTAGAGCAATTCCATTGAAACACATTAAAACAACACCGCACACGAACATTGTCGAAATTAAATGAAGTCCAGCTAGCTCCAATGGAAGGCTCGGGAGGTTTTGAGTAAAGATGAATCAAGTTCCTTACCAGCTTTCGTTTTTAACCGATTCCCGGATCAAGAACAGTGTACAGTTCCAGTCGGTCAGACGTAGAGACAGGGTCTAAACATATCACAGACAACGTAGGTTCGCAACGCCGATATTTAATTCTGGTTTTAAATTGTTAATATTGCAAAATATTCAATTAATCATTACTACTTCTTTCCGTTATCTTACTATATTTACTTACTTAGTTATATTTACTTACTAATCGTTAGTACTTCTTTGTTTTTTACTAAAATTTAGAAAACTGGTACTTTTATCCTTCAACTCACCTTCAACTACCGTTATGCTTTTTGGTGAATATTTTACATGAAATGTTTTGTAGTTTAATTAATATAACCAAAAAATAGTATATAGCAAAAATTAGTATACGGACACATTATTATTAATATAGGTATATTAAAGAAGATATAGAAGTACTAAATACCACTTTCTTTTCAGTGTTCGTCCTCTGCTGGTCGCCGTACATGATATTTGATTTGCTGCAAGTGTATGGCTACGTTCCAGACACACAGGCCAACATCGCCATAGCCTCGCTCATACAAAGCCTGGCGCCGCTCAACTCGGCTGCAAACCCCGTCATCTACTTCATATTCTCCAACAGAATATTCCTCAGTCTCAGGTTGGTACAAATAACTTTATTCTGTACTATCGCACAAAGTTTGTTTCTGGTCGAACGCAACAATCTTGACTAACAGACAAGGTTTACAAGAAAGATTCAAGTGCATGAGGTAAACTTTAAAAAATTATATAACACCTCATTAACATAAATAAAACTGTTTTGGGTGCCGTTATACAAATCATATTACCCGAAGCGAATTGAAAGGGTGTAGCATAAATAAACTATCACACACTCATACCTCATGTTATTTTATGAGATTTATTCCCGTGTCACAAAAGTCAGGTCATCACAAACAACCAAAAGTACAGGAAGAAATATGAGTATTTGTGACAATATGTGTAGGTTTATTGTGTACGTTCGCCTCAGTCGGAAAATAAATCCATAACCTTTCGCATGGTAGAAGCATTAATATGAATCAACGATTACTACATCACCAATAATGGTGTTCATAGAAGTAAGCTCCTCAAATTTGTGTTAAAAGTCCTGCGTCCACTCCATCTAATTATTAAACTCTTTAGCTGTCACTATCAGACGGGCTCCTTTTTAAGGCTTGTTTAGAAATCAAGTCGAAAACACCACGGATAAACCGAATGCTCCTCATAAATTCGATATCCTCCCCCTTTTATGTTGGTCGTGTCCTTCTTGCAGACTTTTCTATTAATTTTTCTAGTACTAGGAATTTTTCATTGAATATCGTGCAGTATATATTAAATATCTATTTCGTTACAAAATTCTGCTACCAAAATGTTCGGAAGATATTGCTTTACAGCAGAGCGTTGATTAATTATTCTCTTGTATCTTTATGTATTGTTTATAACTGGTAAGCAATAAAGTATATATTACTTTGTGATTAATATATTCAAACATGTTTAAGAGAGATATATTTTGATATTTTTTTGAACCCGTTTCTACAAATAAGGGATCGATTATCTAATTAATTACTCATTAATACGTATCCCGCTAATATTATTTATCAAATTAATTGAAAATTATCGCCGCAAAAAGTTTATTCAACTTATTAACAGCTCAGAACTTTCCGTGGACTTTATTCAACTTACCGTTATATTTATATAATTTTAAACATGATGCCGGCAAACTCATCAATGAACAAGATTTCAAATTGAATAATATTCATCAATTTAAGTCAAAGCATTGTTGATATTAGAATGATTTACGAGTAATTGTGAAGTTGCAAAAGTTTTATTAAATCTGCTTAGAATACGCGACGAATACACCCCTAAATTGCGTTCAATGCCAAATTTTATGTCTACATTATAAGTAGAAATTTATGAGCAGATCCAATAAATGCGAGCGTAAACGTTAGATTTATTTCTTGGAATTAGAATTTGAATTAATTTTAAGACTTTCGAGTTGAATAAAATTTGATCAATAACTAAGAGTTGTTGTATTTAATTGATTCTATTTTCGTTGGTTAATGAACTATATTAAGCAATTGCAGGCAAAAGAAATCCTTGATTGACTAATAGTGTAGGATAATGTAACATAACATAACGCATAACCCGTGTAGCATCAAGACTAACGAGTAAGAATACAAATGAACAGTGCAATAATATTAGAAAATGTTTAAAATCAGTATATTTCTTCAGAGTTCTGATGAAACGTTAAACCAAAGAAAAAAATAAATCAAATACTTTAATTTTGAGCACAGAATTCAAATAAAAAATAAACTTCGTTTTCTGAAATATTCCTAACATAATTTGTGGAAAAAAAGAACAAAAAAAGAAAGTGAAAAAGTGAGTAAATATAGTGCCATGAAATGAAGAAATGGTATGAACTTTTCTTATTAAATATCACAAAATCGTAATAAACTCCGTGTCTAACGAGTTCAACGGCTTATTTCTTCGCTTCTGAATTCAGCTCGGAATAATATTGCAAAATCTGTCATATTGGTACTAAAATTTATAGAGATATCAACAGCCTGGCAAATTATTTTTAAAGTTTCGATGTTTCCACGGGCATATTTTGCAAAAATTCAGTAATACTCGTCCGATAAAATCGTCTGAGAAAAAATCTAATAAGAATTGAATTCGAAGATATGTCAAAAGTTTACACACGCACGGAAGACATTTCTAATTGTGTGCGTTTTACTAATTATCATTTGCTTCGATGAAGGAAACATCGTAAGAAAACCATACCTAAAAGTTCTTAATGTTCCCAAAGGCGTGTGAAGTTTGCTGATCCGCATTTGATCAGCGGTCAGTGTAGCAATTATAAATTGTAATGATAATGACGATGAACACACACATACAGATAAAACAGATACAGTATCATTGCAATTTTGTAACAGTTTTAATTATTTGAGCACTATCAAAAATTGAATCAGAAAAACAAAATTTTGTTATGATTGACATTGCTCCAAGCGTAACCACGAGCGGGTCTAGAAGATTATACGAATTAGCGAATATCGATTTAATTGACGTTCACTTTGTCTCTGCTATTAAGTACTGAAAGTTTTTAAAAGCTTAAGCTAAACTAAACCTTAAGGTTTATAGGTAATTGGTTTATAGGTAATAGTAATAATAGCTTAAGCTAAACTAAACCTTAAGGTTTATAGGTAATTGGTTTATAGGTAATAGTAATAATAGCTTAAGCTAAACTAAACCTTAAGGTTTATAGGTTATTGGTTTATAGGTAATAGTAATAATAGCTTAAGCTAAACTAAACCTTAAGGTTTATAGGTAATTGGTTTATAGGTAATAGTAATAATAGCTTAAGCTAAACTAAACCTTAAGGTTTATAGGTAATTGGTTTATAGGTAATAGTAATAATAGCTTAAGCTAAACTAAACCTTAAGGTTATAAACCTTAAGTTAACGGCCCATAGGTAGCGGGTATTTTACTGAATAGCAGCACTTTGATGAATAGCAGCACAATTCTTCGCTTAATGCATTTGATGATATTTTTATATATATCTTGTTTCTGTACGTTATTGTGGGTATACTGTAACTGAAGTTCTAAGCGACTGGACCGATTTAAATGTTTCTTTGATGTTGAAGTATTGTTTGAATTTGTTTGTTGTTTTTAATTTTTACCGAAACTTTCTGGCAAGATAATGCCTGGCCCGCTAGTTATATAAAAATAATAAGTATTTACTTGTTTGTGGAATACGTGGAAGTATTATTATTATTCCTCTAAAACAACATGTCAATAACTATACATACCGCCGTTGATACATCTGTCAATAAACGTTGTAGTATTTACAATACTTATATGTTTTTATATCTAGTATTTTGGCACTCGCATAGTTTGTAACTCTTATAGTACTCCTTTGGTTAACTTCTTTTATAATTTCCTGTATCTTTTAACCATTTATTCTGTAATTTCTTTATATATTTTATTAGTTAATATTTTGTTATTGTTGTCAAATGTTTGACATATGTTCTAAATTATTGTCATCATGATTACTTTTATTTTTAACTTGTATAATTTTTATCCTTTTTGGTAATTTTATTTATTAAGGCTGAATAGAAATTATAATTTGTAAATAGAACATAATAAGAAGATCATTCCAGAAGATTCGACATATATGTAAAACGCGAGCTGTGACTCTCTATCGGACTCTCTAACAGTCTCTCTCAGTCTCTCGCGTGTTGGTCACAACACTGGTAGCTTGAAGCAGTTACTCGCGTGTGGGTCGCAAGTCTTGGATCTCTACACTACCAGTCTCTATCAGTCTCTCTCGCGTGTGAGTCGCAACTCTTGGATCTCGACGCTGACAGTCTCTCACGTGTGGGTCACAACAGTGATAACTTGAAGGAGTCTCATGCTGATCTACATACTTCGTGCGCCCTAATGTACGCCTGGTTAAGGCGGTCTCCGTGTGCGGAACACCAGACAATCTACGCGTCTCGTGCGCCCTTAACGCACGCTCCAATCGCCGAGGTCTCCGTGCTCTGAACGCCAGAGAAGCGACGGGCCTACCTTCTTACTTACAAGTGACCTTCTTTTTAGTTTCTTAATCTTGTAACTACTGTATTTTAGTCATTGTAACCGCCAGGAATTCTTAACTACATTAAATCTTCTTAAAATATCTACATCTTTTATTTTAACGTTACAACGTGTAACTTTAAATGTACCTGATAGGGTTTGATATAATATTCAATCAACATGTTTCCTTCGTCGAGACGATGAATACAGCTGTTAGAAAACAGGGTAATTGGATCCTAGATAAACCGTGAACACAGCCATTTGTATATACGGCAAATCGATGGCATTTACTAACATACGTAATATTTACATAATATGTTTAAGTGTCAGCGTATGGCGGAATATTTGGTCACATTAGTATACTAAAAGGAAATATTAATTTATGTCTAAATGAACCGCAAAATGCTTTTACGGGGTAACTCTAGATTTGTCTTAAGTTCCTTAAATTTTGCGATAAATAATATTCGTTTTATATCAAAGACCAAAATATACTCGTATTCAATGCGACCAAAAAATCAAAGGCTCATTCGATCCCCGATTAGGAGAGATAAATGTCTTTCACGCGACTCAAAAAAAAACTATTTTATCTATATTACACCGCATACAGGAACATACCCCCCTACAAATGGCTCTGGTGCTGGATGCGAACCGGTGACAGTCCTACAGGCAACGAATCGAGGGCTCACACCGAGCTGCTGACGTCATCGCATCGCCGAACCAGGCACGAGTTAACTATCAGAGTAAGTTTGTTATTATTGTTATTTGCGAATGAGTGGATAATGTTAGCGTTAAATGTGTTCACGGATATATTGCCAGCCTTCCAGAAAACGATTCGCCTTGTTTATTGAGTTTAGGGTTTGACCCTTATGCAAAAAGTAAAATTTAGCGTGGTAAAATTGTTGTTGTATTCCATCCGTTTAGTTGTAAGACAATATAAGTTATTTGTTGAACTAAAAATGTAGAACTACACACGTCTAGAAAAGATTGCAGTATATTATCCTGGCTACTAACGAATGGTGATTCATCCATAACAGACTACAATAAGGTTTAACTCTTATTCAACCTGATTCATGAAGTAAATTATTGTAATGAGTCTATAAAATATTGATTTTGGAGTCACTGTTGAGTTCACGACGACCGACAGCCTACAGAACAATTGTTGTAATTAGCCTCATATGAAGCAATAGGTACACCCTTGATTCTAAATCGATCTCAAATAGGATTGTAAAGGCACTTAAGTTTGATGCAGATAGACATTGATTGCAGTGGCCACTCCTTTCATTGTAAGAGGGAATACTTAACCGATTGTGGATTAACTGACTTATTACAGTTATCAAGAACATTATAAGGAACATTGACGTATTATTAGGTTTTAATTCAAAACAAACCAGGTCGTTTCAACACTTCATTCCGATAGATCACAATCACTCTTAACTTCACTGTTCTAACCCGTCTTAGAGTTTTAGGTCCGACCTCTTCGGCTGCTGCTCTCTGAATCCACCAATCCTCCAAGTCATGTCCCTCCATGCCAGTAATACCAATCAAAAGTATGAGAGTTAAAATTAATGGAAATTAATGGTTGGTAGTGCTGGTTCCGGCTGCTTTTATTTCCCATTACCACATTTTATAGGGTTATTTAATTTAGTTACTTCTAAAAAGTTAAAACTTGTATAATTTTAAATTCAATATTCAGAACTTCTAATTTTGAAACTTGTATATAGTTACGAATCCAAGATATCAATTGAAAACCATTTTAAATACCTCGGAAAAGTCAAGAAAGTACTTATTTTACAATCGGATATCGTATCAATACACAAAACCTTACAGTATGCAGACATTCCCATGTTTTTGAAAAATTAGAGGTGCATACAAGATTGAAACTTTGGACTCCCACGATAAAATCATTAAAAAGTTCTAGATTCATACTGGATTGGCTTGATTCTTATTATTTATTATTGGCAACATTTTTGTTGTAGTTTTTTTGCATAGAAACAATAAATTTTATGTAATTAATATGTATACTACCTGTCTTCGAGTTATTATATATAATTTAGGCGCGTATTTAGTGTACCTCGCTGTATCACTTTTCCACTTTTTTGCCTACTGGAATAAATTTATGGCTGGGAATCTTTTTCTTCTAGTCAATGGCGTTTAAATGTTTTTTTCCCAAAAATAATTTCCCGGTGCAAGTGAGTGGACACATCGGGCAGGAAAGCAAGTGGGACATGGTTTGGGGGGCAGCCTCACATTCTCAGCTTATCTGCGACTCATTTAAACACCCAAACGACTAGGAATAATAGTGTCTTACAAGGACACTTTACATACTTATTTTATTTGCTGATATTTTATTGTGTGTAAAAAATAAAAAAAACAATCAAAAGTTTAAATCTGTTCAGGACTCGATTCATTTAGAAAGATTGTTATCTGCGAAGTCGTTTTTCGTCTACAATTGGACAGTTTCTTTTGGACATTGAGTTACTGGGGCCAACTCAGCAATAACGTATGTCTCCCTTGGAATTGCTTTCGAGACGATCAATTTTATTTAGCATCTGTGCGTGGGTATGATTATAATGAAGCTTAAAAAGTTTACAACGTGTTCATTTTGACCGGGAAACGTAAAAAAAAGGTTTAATGCTGGAATAAATTTTACTACCACCTGTCTTTAACGAAATTGATTTTAATGTTTTTCATGGGGCTTTATATCGAAATCTATCTATCATAGTCACATTTCTTAATCGTAGTAATGTATCGATTTTATTCGACACTTCGTTGATCCAACGATATGTCATTCTGATATAGTTCGATTTATTGCCGAGCGATTCTTTTTACCTAGCTTATAAATAAAAACCCGGTACGCAATGGATACACAAAAATAATTTTAGAAGAAAATGCTCATTTTGCTTATTATTTATATAGGCCTGTAAGGCAAAAATTTCGAGCTCTTGAATTTTTTTCCCTGAAAAGGCAGCGTCAGGGATTAAAAATAAAAGAGTATGGAATTGGCTTTTGGAAAATAAGACTCGAACACCGAATATCCTCTTTTAATATTCTCCATGAATAAAATCAAATGTTTTTAATTAAACCTAGATAACATACAGATATATAGACCGATAATAAATTACGGGCAGATTAAAAATAAGGACAATAATAAAAAAGGAGTCACAGCAGTTTATGCCTCTCCCTGTCTCGCAATGTGACGTCATTATGTTATCCGAATAAAGATTTATGCTTTATTTGTCATTATATTTATCGCGAGGCATTGGGAACGCTCATAGCCCCGGCAGCTTGTGTTGATCGTAAGAAACAATTAATGAAGTTATATAATATCTAGGGCGGAATCACCAGTGGTAAAATTTCATGAATGCTTTAATACTTCGGATGCTACATCAAGTCATGGTGTGCTTTTAAAATGATAGAACGCCGTTAAACTTATTCGAGCGGTGTACAACGACGGCCCTTGGCTTATTCATTAACTCCTTTATCAATTACTGAAGGTACTGATCAATAGACTGGGTACCTTTGAGAGTCCACCGAAGTATCCTCCGGCTGTTGTCAGCTGTGAGGAGATATTTTCCTACGGTAACCATATACATCTTTGTCCGATTTGACTGGCAAACCACTTCGCAACATCTGCTTATCCGAAACATTGTACTTTGTCACGATTCATTTAAAAAACGGTCGAAAGGAAAGATCTTTCATCTTGTAATGAAAGACTGTTAACTTTCTACAACATAAATGCAACTGTCTAAACTGTCGACGAATTGCAAACTTCTATGGTACATCAAAAAGTTCTGTTGGCGAAAGTCTTTGAAATTTGTGTGTAAATATTGAAGATTACTAAAACTCAAACTAAGACCTAGTTTTGCTGGTAAGTTGTGATCGGTTAGTTTTTATAAATCCACTTCTATTGTAGACAATATTTTAGCCGTATTGGGGCGGCTTAGAATACTCTCCCCAATTCCATGCTGGCAAAACAGGGTGTCGTAAGAGGCGACAGAAGCCAGCCTGCTTGGTGGTAGGGCTTCGCGTATGGATTATATTATCGGTATTATTATTAAGTCATTAATATTGTTACTGGTATTATTATCTTTCCGTGAAGCCTGCCTGGCTAGCTATCACCCTCCTGCTTGAGTCAGCCATCAAACGACTCGTCGTGTTCCGGCTGGGAGCTTGAGAGCCAGTACTTGCTTTCTTACCTTCTTCTCATTTCCTGGCCGACAACGCATCAGTTATACCTTTGGTGTTGCTAATTTCCATGGGCGACGGTGACCACTTACCATCAGGTGGCTCGTCTGCTCGTTTGTCGGCTATTAACATAAAAAAAAATTATTGCAATACCTTTACAAAAGGGTACAATAGGTGGACCTTAATGCCTTAAGGCATACTCTACCAGTCAGCCGCTGTATAGAAAGCTTCAATTAGATTTAAAAATCCATTAACATTTTGATTTGTTTTTTAATTTTTTCTGTAACGCTTTCTGTTGATTATATACAATTTTCATATCATCGTACATGTCCATAATAGTACTGTGTCAATAATATCTATGTATAAATTAAAATATAATTCTAAAATCAAATGTCATCTCTCTGTTTAAGATATAATTATAAGATTGTAGTTAATGACATGTAATGTGTCGTCAGAATCCATAAAATACTCATGTCACAAGAGCAACAATTTGTGCTTTTTTCGAGTCATCGGTCTGTCTTTGTCCGTCTACGAATGCAAAGATTATTAAAGCTTTAATATAGGTAGCGTTTACCATTCTTAGTATTTTCAATCAATATATCTCACAACCTCAGACGTATTTGAAAAAGTAACGATTTCTCTCTGGTGCACTATAATCGATGCTTCAAAATTCCTTTCGAAGCTTAAATTTGTTCCATGTGTCTCAGTGGTTTGAATTTCTAGATCATTTAAGTTAACTTTATTTATTCCTTTGGCAGCTCAAAGAAGACAGCCTGAAATATCCGAACCAACGTCTACACCAGTGCAACAGTAACTCCAGAAAGGTTCGTCTCCATCTGCCCCACGACCGAGCTCCCGTGAACAACAACTGTCATCCCCAACCCCACCGACGACAAGATACGTTCCTGTAATGTTAGCATTCAGTGTCACGTGTCACCGAACAGGTAATATGGATGATGTTACCTACGTAGTATATAAGTGCGCGTATGAGGAGCTAACAGAATTCCAGGCGTGTTATGAGTGAGATCTATTTCTATTCAAGGATTTTGAAGAAATCGTAAAGATATTCGTATGCAACGATTGTTATTTAAAATATAGACTAAAGATAAGTTTTATCATCGACAGCAGAAAATAAAGTCTTTGGCCTATTGCCACGTGACCTCGCAATTTTCTAAACACCGCAATGGAATAGTATTGGATCGCTGATAATAACTATCCTTTATTTACCTATAGTTTTGATATTGATATGCTGCTACCACGTGAGGTGCAGCTAGAAGACATGTGTAATGCACCTTAAATAAAACGTCAGTTCTATTCGAAGTCAGCCATACGTGCTACTTCCGAGGAGGGAAATGCGACGAAGATGGAACTGTTTGTTTATCAACATGACTGGGGCCGTTCAGATCACTAAGTTGTTCAAAATAACTTGCTTTACGGCAAACTCGATAAATATAATGGTAGTCCTAATCTAGGAGAACTGCACAAAAATCCTCCTATGAAGTTAAATAAAGTGCTACTTGTACTTGATAACGTCATGGAAGTAATACGTAATAATATGATAGGTACGTGGATCAGAAAGCGATTCTCGGAAATATTAGTTTCTTCTTTAGCCGATAATTTGTTGTTGATAATTTTATATATTGAGCAATTTTAATGTGTATTTTGCGCTTATTACACACTATGGGTTCTATGTTCAATGTTTAAAGAAAAGTAAATAGTTGCAAAGCTTTCGGTTTTTCCGACGTCCATGACAAGTTTCAGTTTGCGTCGCGATTCACATACGATACAAAATCGAATATTTCTTTGATTTCCCACTTAAACGATATTGGTCCATTACTACGCATTTCCGTTTCGTTTCTTTTTGTGATTCCTAATTCGAACACTGGAACGGAACTCTCATGTTTATGAAGTTGATAAAGATGTTTGAATTAATGATGACGATTGATAAAGTTAAAAACGATGATTTGAAGTGTGGAATCCTAAGAAAAAAGAAAACTAAGAGAATTATTGAGTTCTAATGTCATGTCTGAATCGAAGTATACCCAGTTAATGTCCAGTTGTCGTCATGTATTGTGTCCCGCACGTGTCTACATGACACTCCTGCCTATTGTTATTAGATAACAGTTCGGAGCAGAAAATTATGTCCAGCTGTTGAATCTCTACCGATATAAGTAGTTTGGTATAAGAAAATATAAACCAATCTACACCAAACTAATAAGGACATAAAAAATGTGATTGCTTTTTTTTTCAATATCGATCTACAAATAAACGAATTATCGATGTATTCTTTCTATAATATATACGTGTATATTCGATTCCATTCAATACTAGATATAAAATTGTAGAGTTAATGTTAACGACAAGGAATGTTAATATAATTCGGTGTATGAATGTTAAATGTTGTTTCGATGGAAAATCCAATATAAAGTAGACGTAATATTTATCTCTCACGTATTGTAAGCTAAATACAGGGATTATTTAGAAGGCATATTTGACTATTTTTTCAACTTGTCTACACTTTTGTATGACAGAAATATTTATGGTATCATGACTATTTCAAAACCTTCTTCGTGGGGGTAAGGTCGCGCACACATTGACGAAATTTTTTATAAAACAGATGAACCTTGATTGTCCATGCATCACGCAAAAAAATATCAGACAAATTTATGTATCTTACTGTATCCAAAACCTATTTTATGGATCGACGTATAAAATAATTAATGTTCTCAGAAATAGAAAGGTTCCCGGGAAATAAAAACTAGGAACATCAATACTAATAGGAACTCTTACGTATTCATCACCTACTTGTCTTTGTGTGTGAGCAGTCTGAACGTTTTATAATTATTCGATGAAAACAGAACACTCGATGATATGTATATTGTAAACATAATAAATTATGGTAGTGTGTACGATGGTGCCAAACGCGATTGGAGTGAAACTCTAGTCACTGTGTTTAATCATTTTAAATTGTAAATGAATGATTCCTTCTATCTTTTTACTACTTTATTTATTTTAAAATAAGTTGAATATATGTAAAATGAAATAAATGTATGATCAAATATTTTCTTGCTTCATTTCATTTATGCTCTGTTACGGTATTAAAGTTATAATTTTAAAAAATTCTACTCGCCACCGCAATCTCGCCGTGACCAAGATTTTTTTGTTTATTGTATTTGTTAATGCTTTATTTTTTTAAATAAACCTACTTTAAGAAGAAAATCCACAAAATGATATTAAAAAGTGAAATTTCAGATTTAAGTCAATATACTACTCAGTTGAGAAGTTGCATTTTTTATATCCGTAGCCCATCATCAGATCCTCACCATATTTAAACAGGACCAACTCCGAATCCCCTATACTTGTACCCTAAAAATAATTACCATAATCCAGTCATAAGAAACGGACTTATAACTCTACATATAAACAAAATACATACATAAAACATATAATCTCCACCTTCGTTGAAGTCCGTTAAAAAATATTTACAAAATTTTAATATTTAAAAATATTTAAAAATACAGTTGAGGAACGAAATATTATTTTGTTTGTATTTAGTATTATGGCGGCAATCTCTATCATAGAATGAATAGTTTCAACCCAATAAGCAATTTTTATATCGGGCAAACAAGTCTGGCCTATGTAACAATTGTAACCCATTTCAAAGTTATGTAAATCTGATAAAAAGTGGGGAATTATAACATTATTCCTGTGTTGAGCTCCAGAGTGGATTGTTTGCGAGGCTTGAGACCTACCCAAGTATTGAAAAAAATCTGTTTTTTTTTTTGGAACATGTCCCTTAAAAATATCTCATTATTAGATATGTTCTCCCAATAAACTTTTATGTACCGAAGCAGAAAGTAAACAGGTTTTTATTTTAATTAAACATGTTGTTGTGTGAAATAAGTTGTGTTCGTGATACCTACCTTATATGTTATAATTGATAGTAAAGTAAATTTTTTCGAAAAGGTACGTTTATTTTCATTACCCAAATTATTGAAACTTTATGATTCCAGGCGTTTGTGTTTTGAAAGGTTAATTTGGCAAGTGAATATGAAAATTTAAAATGAACTTCATGTTAGAGTTGAAATAGTTAAATGTTTTATTTAAATCTCGTTAAAGACCCAAATATATCAGATATCTAAGAATAATAATGATTATTCATAATTTGACTTCAAATTTTCCAACAGTTTAATTTCGAAAAAAATATCAGCGACACGGTTGGTGAACACTTATCTTCGTCCGTTGATTCGTTTATCAATTACGTCAATATAATGTTGTGACGTAATAATCATAATCTTACTATCACTTTCAGTGAACATTGAAAATAGTTAATAAGGCGTCAGAAATCCTAAAAACCATGAACTATGTAACAGAGAACAAATGATCCATTCAGAGATGACAGAACCGGAGCACTGTGAGCCAGGATAGAGAAGAGTTAAGGGGCGATAAATTGTTGGAAGTCGGATGACGCTTCGAACGGCACCCGAGCTTAGTGGAGTGACATACCGTGAATGATAAATAGATGGACTGAAATTACATTCTTTAAAAAATAATATTACAGCGTACATAAGAATAATGTAGGTTAGAATACTGTTAGGTTATAATTAATTTGCAGAACCTGGGCAACAAGAAACAATCGATCTAGTGGTATCACTACGAAAAAGCACTAATAATAAAAATAATTTTAAAAAGTAAAATATGTTCATTTTTTGCTCGATTACATGCTAATTTCCTTTTCTTCTGCTACTAATATTAAAATATTGTGCATTAATGTATGAAGTGTTATGCAGTTTTAACCAATCAATATATTTATTTACGATATTATATCTTGGTAGTAAAATTCCTTGAATGCGGATGGCATGGACATTGGATTTATTTGTGTAATACAAGTTTTTAGAAGAAAATATTTAAATAGACTTGATAAAATTACATAATGGTTCTAAGAAACGAATATTAATTTAAATAGAACATTAAATGTACGATATATCTACTGAAATTGTTGAAGTCGGTGCCACCATCAGTTCAACATCATGAGATTACTCCTAGACGCAAACACTTCAATTTTGTAAAGACTTTGCAATATAACTGCTATAAAAAGGAAACAACTCAAAACAGATGGATTATTTTAATTCATTTTGAAATGGCATTTTTGACTCTCGAAGACACAACATCAGACCCTGAAATGATCAAACTAATTATAATTACTGGAAATTCAAACACGGCTCAGATGTAGCTATCCGTTGAGAAGTATCATTCCTAATTTTCAGAATCCATTATCAAATTCTCACCATATTTAAAAAGAAGCTTCTCCGAGCCATATTCTATACAGGAAAATAAGATTCATCAACATCAGTTTATAAACAACGGAAATGTGACTAAACATATATAAAACAAAGAAAATATATACACAAGAACATAGAACAGACGAGTTATCTTATGCTCAGAGGTTATCCCCACTCTTAGACCTTCGGAACATCAAAGATGCCTTTGATCGGTCGACGAGTGGCCGACCAAGTTGAGGGACCCGCTTATTCTTGCCGGCACTGCAATCGAAACACGTCAAAACAGATCATGACTCGTTCTACAAAGCAGGTGGGAGCTACCCTTTTGCATAAAGAACCTAACCACAATGCATAAGATCCGTCGGGATCAAACCAGGCGGTACTGGGAAGTGACCTTCAACAGGAAAAACCTCGTATATTATATGTCGAATACATAACTTCATCCGTTGTTCAGTACAATGAATGAGCAGGGGAGGTTGTTTTAGGCTTATGCTGGCAGAAACCCCTTATGACCCACACACATTTATATGTCAGGTAAAAGGTTACCGAAGACCAGTATAAAATCCGGGACGTTTTCCTCACATAAATTCGCTAAAATCTATAAATTACACAGAATAATATTATTTTTATATACACGCCTAACACTTAAATTAAACAAATATTTTAAAGCAAATGCCTCTCGGCACACCAATTTTTTCCCACTCTCAATTTTTTTTTAACTGCTTGGGTATTACCGAATGTTATATATTAGTAGAGACGTACATCACACACGTCAAGCACACTTACTCGGTCTAAACAGCTTATTCACTCTTGCCTTGAAACACCCACGTAATAACCGTAAACATAATATACTTACGTAACAGACGAACACTCATCACATCATCGCGTCACCAAAACCTAAATGTGCATGTGTGTGAAAATCACAAATGTGTGACTGACTTTGAGTGATGTCCATTCACAACCATGTACTATCGACACGAGTGTCGACTATTCTATCACAGGTCTTTTGCTATGTTCAATTCGTTCTCTTGATTATTTATTACATTTTAAAATAAATAATAGCACGCTAATTCTAGTAACTTATCTTTACTTCACTTCGTCTAAACTTAACCTTATTGGACTGGACAGGATTCTTTATATTAACATATACTTTTTATTTGTAAATTTATTGAAATTAAATAAAACAAAACGTCATTAAAAGGTACTAAAAAAACAATAATAATAATATTTATTGGTTTTAATAAATTTTTTGATGTAAATCGATATAACTTATTGCCCTTAGAAAAGAACTAACCAACAAATTTTGTAGATAGGTAGATTCTTTATTAACAAGATGTCAGTGATTTCGTAGAATTAAATAGTTGCGCTTAAAATGTCTATAGTAAACTTTGTGAGGAACCCTAGCTATCTGGTTCAACATTCGAAGCCATTTTTCTTTTTGAACTGCATTTATAGGAAACCTTGAAGTAGTAAAATTAGTCAATAAATATGATATGACATTCGCTGGATATTGTCATATTGTAATAATAACAGATATGAAATTAGCCAAATTTTATCAATCTAAGGATCTAATACTATTCAAAAGCCAAAGATGCACTTTTATAGCAGTCTAATCTACTTTTTGTCCAATGTGTTTACAAGCTATAACGGAAACTAAAAAGGCAAAATATGAACAAATCTAGGTAAAGCAAAAAATATTTATTTATACCTATTTAAAAATTGTTATCAGTAACTATGTCTAACAGAGAACACGACATCCTCGTGTTAACTGTTTTTTGTCGAATTAAATAACGTAAGATTGAAAAGAAATTAATAAAACAACAAATAGCAATTTTTTGACAGGAGACTAATGGAGAGTAAGTAGTTTGAAAACAGTCCTACGGCCAGTTGTCTTGCGTCTCTTTCGCGCAAATAGGTTTTTCCGTAAAGCTCGAAATTTCACTCGCACACTGTGTTCCTCTATTACGTTAGTATATTAACTTTATGGTAATAACTGAGCGAGAACGCTGAAGTGGGTCAGGTATTCTAGTTCGTTAAAGTTTAGTTTCATGGCTAGTGTAACGATCAGTAGACAGCACGGGAGGAGTAGGCAGCACGTCAATCAAAATTAACTTATAAGGTAATGTCTACCCGAGGTCATAATTCTATTTAGACGAAGTCTTATTTAAATTGTTGCCGTATCTAGTAAAAATCGTCGATATGGTAAATAATTAAATTTTATGTAAAAAATATGCCATAACTTAAGATTGAATTGCAAATTTTAGTCTTTAGTTACACTCAACTGGAAACTTTTTAAAATCCCGTGACAGTTTATTACGATCACCATTAATCAATTCTGAAAGTGAGAAAGCTGGAAGTTTTGAAACGATGCAAGGGTAGATTACAAGCTAGGTAATCACTTTTCTTTATTCAACTTACTTTACTAATTATTTTTCAACCTATCTACATTTTATGTGTAGCTATTCTTTTGAACCACGATCTTACCATGGTCCCACAAAACGGCTATGGTAAATACGTGGATAGACAATTTGTACAAAAAATACACACGTAATCGATTTAAGCATTACAAACTTAAAGGACCTAAGAACAATCATTTATTTGCCACAAATGTCTGCTCATGCTCCTAGGTTCGACTCCTAGAACCCAAGACCTTTTGCTCAAGCGGCAGGGTCACTAACAACTGGGATATAAGTTTGTCTATAACCACATTTACTAGATCCATACACCATATTACATCCACAACGCAATAACTAGCGATCTCCCGAGTTGGACAATATGACTGTGGTATGTGTTTTACCATTTCAATAGATTATTTACGTCAATATAATCCTGTTAATAAATATTACATTCTTAAAAAACCTCTCGTTTTATTCTACTGTATGAACATTCAGTTTAATTTTAGACGTACTTTGTTACGTGAACTTTATAAATGCCGCCATTTTGACAAGTTTAGTGTTGATGTCAGCGTACACGATCAGAATGTTCTGGTTACTTTTAGGGTAAAATATTTTTTGTTCGAAAAAGTTACCTTTATCTGTAAATGTTTTTTTTTTTTTTAGTAATGTCTAATAAATTGTATGAATTGTACACGAAACTACCGCATTTCATCTAGATTTGTTTGGATTGGATTGAAGCTAGCCAAGCGATGAAACTATTGTATTGCACAGGTACCGTCTGGACTAAACGGAATGGTGCAGATCTCATCGTGTTCCAGCCTGAGAGAACGATGGATAACGATACCTTTTCTACCCCAAAATATGTATAAATATGATTATTAAATAATTAACTTTATAGCCTATTTTTTACCTAGGTGGAATATAGTGATAGAATATAATGACTGTTGTCAGACTTCAGTCCGGACACACTCCGCAAGGCAGGTTTGCATATTTGATTAGAAAATCTCGATCTCCATACCGATCGATGTTTCGAAATGTTTCGATGTTGGAGATGTTTTCGAAAGTGTTAAGTGTAATGTGTTCATTTAATTTATCTAGATCGAGCTTGAAAGAAATGGGTATATTAAAAAGTACAATATTAATATGTCCGAAAGTAGAAAATATAACACCTTTCTTGCTTATCCTCAGTCAGAAGAGGCCTGAATGTGATTAAATTAACAGATTAACAATCAAGCGTACAACATAAGTGTGTAAACTATGAGGGTGACATTATTATCTTAATGAATTCCTTTATATTCTAATAAGGACTAAAAATACTTATTTCATAGAAAGTCATATGACACATAACAATATTTATAATCTATGAATAAAATAAAACCTCATTACAAAATCGGAGTACACATCTATTCCTTAATTTAAAATTTCAAGATATTTTTATGTTGTTTTATCGACATTTAATTTTTTCTACAATGAATGGTAAGTTTACTTTAATGAAGACAATAAAAAAAAATCATATGTATTAAACGAAAAGAAAATTATTTGTTTATTACTAATAGGGCACAAAAATAAAGTTCTTTTATAATTGGAAATATTTCAAACATTTAAATTTTTCCGTTTCAGATACTTTAAATTAATTCTAATCACGTACAAAAGCCTCATTAACTGGATTGTTGATTTTTGACTTTCATTGCACGGGTTGATTGAATGACAAACCACGCTGGAAATAATTCCAGAGATTTTTAAATTCCCCTTGCATGACAATTTAAACTTTTGTTCCTAAAACCAGGCAATTATTGGTTTCAGTATCATTGAAAAAAAGACACCTGCCTCAGTCCCAAAAACAAATTGACCTTATTTATACCTACTGTGAATTGTTTAAAAAAAAATATGTGAAAAAATTAAATCCCACATATCACAATGTCGTAAATCAAAACTTTTGTCTCTATTTGGATACTATAGATATACATATACATAGAAAAAATCATGAAAACTATGATCGCATCAAGGAGTTCAATAGTGCGCCTAGAGAGTTCAACATTATAAAGGTCAGGGATATTTACCTTAACTTGAGCTTCCGGCCTTGTGTAGAACAATCAATTTAATACAATTGATCTTAAGCTACAACAACAAGGGACTCAATCAGAGCTAGATCCGATTCGACCACGGACTTACATTGTTCTGATTAAGCGACGTTTTGAAAGAAAAATATAGTACTGCAAAATTTTTTCTATCCTAACGCTTCACTATTCGATTAAAATATATTGTTGGAGTAAAAATGATATCACAAGCAGGAGTAACTCTCAAGGTCGATATAGTCGACTTACTATATGTTACGGAACGAAGATCGTTGTATGTTTTCATTATTTGTTATAAATATTTATGTAATAAATTTTCGTTTTACAAATCTGTGTGTTGTTTTACTTTCAGAACAGTGAATTCCAACAATATTCAAACGAACAGAGACAAATTTTCTGCTTCTTGCCGCTATAAAGGCAACGGAAGTCACAAGTTTGAATTGTTTACGACCCACTTCCTAACACTGTCTACGTTATTTTAGCTTTTGTGAAAATACGAGATAAAAATTTACTTAAACGTTAGCGACAACACGTTTTAGGTTTACCCTCGATTTAAATTATCTATGTCTATACTTATAGTAAAATTCTAACTGAGCGCTTTCTGTACATTAAGGATATATGAGAAAAAGTAGTATTAGAGGCCTTTATTAACGCAATAGAATCCAAAGCAAGAGTTATTAGAATTTTTGTCTATTTTTCTACCCGTTCGTTCGTGCTAATCTCAGAGACGGCTTATCCGATTTCGTTACGGTTTTCACTAATATATTGCAGTAAGTGTCACTTAATGTTAAAAATTTTCATATAAATCCGTCTAAAATAAAAATGTTACAAATTGATACATGTACTCTATTTAACAGGTCGTGAAAAACCCAGTTCTAAAACAATGCAGATGCTACATATTTCGAAGCGAGAGGTAGTTTTTCGGAAGTGAAGCGAGGGCGTTTGCTAGTTTAATAATAAAACTCTAACGGGGCTGAATCTGAACATTTTATTATTTATTAGCAAGCTGCCCTCGCTTCGCTACGGAAAAACTACGCCTTACGCTAAAAAATAATACCAACATTATTTTAAATTAATTTATAACTTTTTTATTTTTGGTCCGATTGAGAAGAAACGAACTTTTAATATTAAGTGATACTTACCACAATACATTAGTGAAAACCAAAACGTAATCTGCTAAGCCGTTTCCGAGATTACCGCGCACAAACGCACAGACAAACAGACATACAGACAAACAGACAAAAAATCTAATAACAATTTTTTCGGTTCTGTTGCGTTAACTTTTTTAACCCCTAATTTCTCATATATCGTTCATGTACAGAAAGCGATCAGTTAGAATTTTATTATATGTATAAATAATCCATGCAACTGGTTTTAAATAAATAAAAATACTAAAATCTTGAGTACCCGTCAAAGTTTACGTGCACTAACTACCCTAAACAACCAAAATAAATAATTATTTGGGGTTGCTTGTAAGTTCTGTTGTGGATGGTTAGGTACTTTTCACGTAAACTATTTCATTTTAGGATCTTAAATTACAATAATTAAGCAGCCACTCTGTGGTACTTTTAAAAAAAAATATAATATTTTGTAGGTTATATTAACCTGGGTTAGGTTAGATAATATTGCACATTATATATGATCACACAAAAGATAATAACATGGAAACAAAAGAGAAATGCATAAAATACACTCTCCATTGATAAGCACAATGAAACAGCCGACATTATGCTTATAAGCGGTTTTTTCTAGACTTTACTTTTGAATTTATTAATAAGTATATACCACCTTCCTGTGTTCTTCTCTCGTGGAATTTAATTCTTTGTTGTGCCGCCTTTATAGTTACCCGCATATTCTAAAGTCTGACCATTAGAGAATGTTATTTAGGATATACGAGTACATAAAATAAGGATAAAGGATAAATAAATGAGGACTCAATTACAAAATGGTAAACAGTTGAAACTGCGAAGTGAAATTTACGTTCATTTAACCAAATTGAAGTAACCATTCTCCTCTTAAAACCAGGTCGTATATGTAATTCAATGTATTATCTCGCAACAAAGCACATAAACAATACTCTAATGGGTGACTCTTTCCACTGTTTTGGTCAACGTCTCTCAAAGTGTTGCGTTGAGCTTAAATTACATACCTTATCTTAATTTAAATTAACTTTAATACAACAAGATGTACTCTTAAATTTTTTGCTCAAAAATGTAGTATTGTTTCATTTGAAAAGAGCAGGAAATAATGAATAAAAGTACAAAGATATCTTGCGATTATTTATAAATTATAAAACATGTTTATTCTGTCAGAAATAGACGTGTAGTAAATAATGTATAATTATTAATTCAGCTGCCAAGTTTTATAGAAGTTTTTTGAGCATTGAAATGCTACTGAAACATATAAAATTGTATCCTGACTACTGATAATGGTGTTTGGAACGTGTAAGAATTGTTCCCCATTGGGGTAATATGGATTTATTGCTACCACTGAAATTAAACATAGTCTTTGATCGTTACAAACATAATAATTCTTCCTAAAAGTTTGGGTATCGCTAGTTTAGTGACCCATTAGTAAATTCGGGTCAAAGCCACGCAATAATTTGCAGTCCTTTGTATTGATCCGATTTAATTTCGCAATGTACAATTCCGTATCGTTGAGTTTTGGTTTTGAAACTTCGAAGGGAAATCTTTTGTTTTTGTTGGGGAGAAATGAAATACTTTTTCAATAGCGGCTACTAATCTTGGTAATGGAAATGGTGATCTAAGGTCCAATATTTATTGAAATTCCAATATAAAGAAGTAATCATTGTAAAGTATTTTTAAAAGTTCCGCTTATCTCAATGAACCTCGCGCTGTCGTTCTGTAATTTCATAAATGAAATTCATAACTGATCCCACGATTAAATCATTATTATATTATTATGTTTAACGTTATAATAATCTATCAGCAGAATCATTTATGAATTTGATCAGTAACATCTATAACAATTATAATGAAAATATAATGGGATCAAATTAAATATATATAATAAAACCAAAAGGAAATAATGTACATAGGCATTTTATCGAAATAGAGACCAAAGAATATTTTTTTCTTTGTCTCTCTGTCGATCTGTCTATATTCGTACAACGTTAATACTACTGAATAACTTTTGATGTTTTGTGGCATATTTATAACTTATTTTATGAGTTATAATCAAGGACATTTTTCTTCCTGGGAAAAAGCCATTAAATTATTGTATTGTTATAATTTACCAACACCTATTAAATTGTTCAATGAGTTTTGACGTCATATAGTGAATTATAAATAAATGGAAAGATTCTTCTATGTATTTTAAGTTCATTCACACATGTAGGAAAAACTTTTTCCAAAGACAATTTCGAACAGTGAAAATGTTGTTGTTGTGGAATGAACCGATTTATTTACGCAATCCAACAATATAGAATCCATGAGCTCCATACTCTAAAGTTAGTTTGTATGCGCAAAAATGCGTTAAGATTTCTATGCGTATTTTCCAGAGCACCTTTTAACTGATGGCGATGAGCCGTAGAAAACAATTGCTTAATGTTAAGTAATTTACACTCCTCACTCATTGCCGATGCTATAAATTCGGTTCCTTTGTCAATGGCGATTTCACGCTAAATCTGTTTCTAAGAATAAAATTATTTACGAAAGATTTCGCAACTATTAGTGGTGATATTGCGGAAACCTAAAGGAAATCTCCAATAAAAGCCAGTATATTAATACTAATCATTTCTCTTTCATTTATTATTAAACTTTGGTTCTTACTCTATAAAAGCAACGTAACAAATTTTCAGTTAACAATCAACAAGAATTAATAAAAAAAAAAAAAAAACTCTTTCTGTCCGTATTTACCCAGTATGTCCCGGGTAAATAAATTAGAAGCGAGTAAGGTATTTTAAACATTATTATTAATCAAAGTATTAAATATTTTTATGTTTATACTGCTATTATTATTCAAAGATAGTCCTGACAGAATTTCCGATGCACATGCATACGTTGTTCAAATAACAGAGTCTTCCGAGTCTTCCTATGCGCTCTTAGTGGATGTAGCGGGGGTCTGCAGATTTCAAAGGTCATCCTTTCCTCCGAGGCTTGAACTCGAGCGAAATAGGGTTTTTTGTTGAAAAGGAGCACCCCGCTGTTTCGCATTTGGAGGATACAATCTTTGTTGCGTTCACCAGATATTTCACCTGCTCCAGAGTAAATGCGTTTCCACCTCTAAAAACATTTTCTGCAGTGATTATTTCTACCTTTAACTGTCCTTTGATTGGCATCTATCTATCACAAGAAATGTCTGTTTAAGGCGTCCAATATCCATCGTGTTATATGAGAATACTAGTGAACTGCTTATTTGGCGTTGGAAAGCCAAGCCATCCTCATCGCTCACTGGCATCGTCGCCTTGTGATACGGGATGTTAGGTACGTTACAAACAAGTGTGATCGGTTCCGAAGACGCTTCTGCGTTAAACAATAGGTACAATTCGCTTATGTGCTTTATCGTATATCTGCTACATATTAAATCACAAATATATTTAAAAAAAACTAGCTGACCCCGCAAACGTTGTTTTGCCATATAAATTATTAATTATATATATATATATATATCGCTAATTATAATAACTTTACTAAAAAACAATATCACTCCCTTACCGCAATAGAGTGTACAATATTTTTTTATCCCATCTTTAGCTAACACAAACAAACTGGATGGTTTGCCCACTCGAGAGCATGCCACGTATAAATGTCCGTGTTTAAAACATGGTGTGATATGAATTAATGATAAATTTATTTGAAAATAACACTGAAACAGTAAGATGATAATTGTAAACGTCACTATTACGATTGATGCACAAACAAGAATAATAATGGCTGAAAATTGTAGGTAGTGAGAAAAAAAATATCATCCCTACTCCGTGCTGTTTACTGGGTCAGAAGTGAAAATTATTGAATTGCGTTGAAAATTATTGACTGACTAGTATGGCTATTAAAAATAGGGGTTGATGGTAAAAGGGTGAAAATTTAGAATTGCATGTATTTTTAATGCTATATTTAAAAAAAACTGTCCAAAAAATTAAAAAAAATAAAATTTGGGGTGGACCACCCTTATCATTTAGGGGTATAAAAAATAGATAACAACCTATTCTCAGACCTTCTGAATATACACATAAAATTTCATCAAAATCGGTCACGCCGTTTCCGAGGAGTATGGTAACTAAAACTGTGTCACGAAAATTTTATATTTTAGATGTATGACTCATATCTAAGTTATGTAGCTATTGTCAAAAATTTTAAATTCAGTGAGCATTTCCATTGCCGAGTCCGTCAATAAAATGCAAATTTTCTAATAATAAAGGTGACAGGTATCACATGAATAAAGATCGGTAGATAGATGCTGATATTCTCATGCATGATTCAAAACATGATATTGAATAAATAAATAAACGTTCACACACTCACAGCCCCGCGCTAAGATTCCCAGTGTTGCGGGTGACATGGAAATACACAAATGTGACATTACAAACACCCATTACCCAAGAACAAACATTTATCTGACACATAAATGTTTGCCCCGGCCGGGAATCGAATCGGGACCCTTCACTCGGCAGGCAGGGACACTACCAACTGGGCTATAGGGTCGTCGAATATACGTATATGACTTCGAATTTTTAGTACTTGAAGTAAAGCACAAAGGGGTCAAAATGCAAAATAAAAGTAAAAGTTCACTGATCTCGCCCCAGAGAAGATAGTTTAACGACTTCCATCCCACTTTTCGATTTATTCATTTTCTTAGTTTTCAAGTGAAGGATACTTCATTTTGTAATATTTTTGCACGTTCATTTAATGTACACGAACAAACGGCAAAGTTATAGGTGCTAAAAGCATATTTGCCAGTCAACCTAGATGTAATGCAAAAATAATAAAGGTGTTATCAAAAAAATTGCACTTAAATGACATAATTATTAAACGAATGACATAACCAACCAATTTTACCAATGCGTGAACGCCATTCGAGGGCTTTTCTTCCCCATCGGTTATCACTGCTAGAAAAGATGTGCTCTGCCCATTACCATTTCAGATAGCTAATTCTGCGGTCTATGTCAGTCACAAATCTTGTTTCGTATAATCGCGAATAAATATTCCACTTGGTATAGCAGAATACTCTTCTTTTGCTTCTAAAAATATTATGTTAATAGAGGAAGCCCTTACTACAGTAGTAGCAACTATAACAATCTCATTTCTTTAAGATCGACTATTCCGAGGGTAGAACGGAAATAATAAATCGCTGTCAACGTTGGCAGAATAATATTCCTCTCTGTCTATGATACCTCATCGTAGATAAACAACGCTGCGCAAAAATAACTGCTTGTTTAGTTTGTTTACTTACGATAGCAAAACCTACAAATCCTGCAATGCTACGTACAAAGCTTGATGAGGTTTTACGATAGCCTGTGATAACAAGCGCGTCATACGTCCCAGTTAACCCAAAAGGCTTACGACTTTATCTGGCTTTTAGGATTTGTTAGCTAGGTGTATATCCAGATTCAGAGGTATTACAAAACTAGGATTAGTGTCCAAGATATTAAGAAATTATTAGTTTTAATGCGAGTAACAAATTTTAGTTCATTCAGAGTCTTATAAATTATTGAGCAAAATAGATTTAGTCTATTACAGATCATGTTGCTTTGTGTGTGTAATTGTAATTGTGAACGACAATTCATTTAACATTCATACGTCAGTGCTTGACTTCTATCTCACCTGAGGGCAATTGGTGACTAAGCCGTAGATTGTAAAGCACATTATCTTACAAAAAGCCAATTTACTCTTGCCTTGAACTCATTCACACTGTAATGTCTTGGGTTCACCGATGCGGGCAGAGCATTCGCGTTAAGCTGTGTCAAATCAAGGTTATCTTCTTATCGTCTTCTTTAATTTTCTTATCTTTTCTGCCTTCGTTCTCTCTGTTGAATAAGGGAGGATATAATAACGCGCGGTCCCCCCTGTTGAAATTCAGTGAACTGTATGTCATCAGTTTAAATTAGACGGTACACGTGCATTGTGACATGGTATGACACCTATCTATAGGTAGGTAAAAAAACAAGTTAAAACAGGTCAACTCAAGTGTACGCACGTCCACAACACACTCAATATTTCGGGTGTACTTCTTTAATTTCGTTCCTTGTATAATAATTTTCTATTTATGTTTATAACATTGAAAGAAAGCAAAGTGTATTATCGACAGAAGGAATGCAAACTCGCCACACGAGTCGCTCCGTTATTGCCTGCAGTTCTATTTAAATTGTTTCACCATCTTATATGTTGTACAGTAACCAAAAATTATAATGCTTTTTTCAATCAATAAATATTTATTTTATTTTGATGCCTTCATAAAGTAGTAAACTTCAAACAATAATTATTGTAGGAGGCTAGACATAATTCTGATAATACGAATACTATATAATACCTTTCATACGGCCAAACAAGTATGAATCGCGACTCGATCGTCATTACCAACTTTAAAATATATCTGGGAATGGATTAAAACATAACTGCAGCGCGATATTCTTGCAAATCAAAATCTAAGCTAATTCTACGGGGACATAATTATAAAGATAAATATTACGGTTAACCTAACATAACCAATGAGCTGTAATACTTGATTTTGTAATAATTTCATTGCGGAAACAACTTGCGCACAGGCCTGTTATAATTATTCATTCAACACTAATTTACGAGCTCTATTTACTATCCAAACCAATTATCCTAGACGTATATGGCGATTGCCAGGTCTCTTCGTTTTACGGTAAGGTCAGTATAATTACGATGACGTTTTTCCAAGGTCACAAGGTTTTTTTATTCCTAATTACCACCCTCGAGGAGCTGACCTTAGATAGTTAATGTTTGCAAACGTTTCGGTTTTTAAAATCAGAGTCAGCTAAGCTTATTCATGGGATACTTATTATTCTTTATCAGCCAGCAGCACGCCGGTGATATTGCCAAATCATGGGTCAATGTGACCACATAGCATTTAATAGAATCTTTCCTTTACCCTTTTTAAACTGATATTTTTAATTTGAATATCAAATTCCATACATTTTTTCAAAATATCTGAATGATTAAATGATATCCAATTTGAATATATCAATTATTGTAGTATTTATTTGTTGTTGATATAAAACCAAATTTTTCTATTCGTTATAAGTGACGAGGAGGTCCTGATTCAGATTTCAAATGACCCGAGAGTAAGGTCACCCTGTATTCCCTTGTCGCAAATGCAATCTGAACAATTTTCCCAAGGACCCGATCATTGTAACCGAGGACATTGGACGGCGTAAATCCGTGGAAATCTCGGGTATATTTCCAGAACTGTAAAAAGAACAAGGTAAGAAAATGCGTTTCATATACAGTTCCATGTATTCCACAATCCCGTAAAAACGTTCCACAGTCAGGGTGGCTATGAAATATTGGGATTCATTTTTATCAGTAGTTAAAGCAATGACAGTAAGGTAAGATGTTACACCCGTGAAGACATAACCTGAGATCTGACTTGATCTGATACGTGATGCTGTACCAATTACCATTACTCTCATATACAAATCCAAAGCGCACAATTTGATGTAGAAAAGAAACTATGTTTATATGAGATCGAATTCGAAAAGATAAAGTTCGCAGACGAAAAAAGGTTATCAACTTATCTCGTAGAATTAACTGGCTAAAGTAGTAATGAACTGGCTACATAGCTGCGCCGATAAAAATGAGACAGAAAAGTCCTCGATTGATGAACAGACCATTAAGCCATTAGCGCCATTAAGGCCTACGATCGGTAGTGCAGAATTTTTATTGGCAGTCGTTGTTACATGTTGGGTGCCTGCGAACAGCTTAAGAACTTCCATTATTTACGAGATGATAAGAACCTCGCACTTGAACAGCGTTGTAAATCACGTGCTAGGATTTCATAGTATATATAGTTCATGATTCTATTATAATTATTTAAGAAATTCAAAACCTGATACGGAGGATCCAGAATGCTTGAGCCCGTTTTCTTTTTAATTTACCAAGCCGCCTGTTCTTGACTCCATACATCAATTAAGTAGATAAATTTAAATAGACGATGGTAGGCAATGTCATCTTGCTACTTTGTTTTTGAGGTTATATACTACCTAACACTGGCGCATTTGTATAAAAATTTAATATGAGCAAAGAATAAAACACAACGTACAGAACTAGGTCGTCTATACACAAACTTATATTCGCTTCGTACACCCGCGCTGCGCTTAGGGGAAGTTTTAAATACTTTGACACGAAATACTGAGATATCTGTAGCCTCCACCTCTGCATACCGTACAAATGTTTTAGATCGAGTCATGGGAAGCGGTATTAAATGAACAAAAATTATTAATTAAATCGTTAATTAAATCTTCTTTAAATATAATATAATCTATTTTTTTATGTAAATGACACCTTATGGTAAGTAGTCACCGTTGCCCATGGACATCAGTAAAATTGAAGGTATCATTGATGCGTTGTCGGGCAAGAAATAAGATGAAAGAAAGTACTGGCTCTCAAGTCGCTGAGTCAGAGAGATTTGTATTCGTCCGCCTCTCAGGCGGGGTTTAAACGTTCGAGATGAACCTCCATGACGTGGAATCTTCCGCGGCCGTCAAAACGAACCGGTCTTCAATCAGCCCCCCTTTCGTTGGAAGGGGATTCCAGGTAATTCTTAAATGCGTCAGGATGTCAACGTTTGCGCGCTTGCATTTCCGGTGATGATCGCTTCTTCACGCCGCACCGAGCGATCAAGGCCCCGCCAGGTGAATCCCGCTGGGGGGAAGCCCGGCGAGAACCGATCGTCGCTGAGTCGTTTAGCGGCTGACTCAAACAGGAGCATGGTAGTAGCCATGCAGACTTCACGAAAAGATATTTATGCCTGTAATTATATTAATGACTTAATAATAATATTGATAATATAATCCTTACGCGAAGTCCTATCACCAAGCAGGCTAGCTTCCGTCGCCTCTTACGACACCCTGTTCTGTCAGCGTAAGATTGA
>PDGT01000033.1:1303540-1316384 GCA_003671415.1 Megathymus violae
GGGTATTCTTAGCCCCCACAATACGGCCAATTTATTTATTATTACTAACAAATTATAATGTAAATTAATCTACATATATCTTAAAAACATTAATACATTTATTTATTTAATTATTCATATAAACACATACTTAGCAAAGTGTAAAATTAAAGATCTTAAAATTATACCAAAAGATATATGTACACATTATATTATTACCTATATATACATATAGACTATATGATAATTAAAGAGTAACATTAAAATACTTTAAATTTACATAAAAAATTCCGGAAATATAAAAACATATTTATATAACTATATTTGCTCTGCTAAGGGTAGGTAATATTCTTTAACCCTCCTCTTGGAAACTGAGATAGTTTTCGAGTCCCATATGTTAGACGGGAGGTAATTCCAAAGCCTTACCGCATGAACAGTGAAGGAGTGACATTAGGCACAACTTTTATGTAAAGCAAAGGAAGGACGAGCGAAAGAAAATCGCTCTCGCAGGTAGGATGGGGTTGACGTACAGCGAAAAATGTTAAAAAGCAAACATAAAATCCTAGTCTTTCTGCGAAAACGTATTGGGAGCCACTCGAGATCCTTGCGGAGATAAGCAATATGATCGAATTTACCAATAACAAAAAAAAAACTGATATTTAAATTTTACAACCGCTCAAGTTTGTTTAAGATTTCCTCAGTGGCACCCAAATAGCAGACGTCAGCGTAGTCTATCAGAGGTTGGATAAGGAATTTATAGAGAGATTTTAATTTTTAAGGGAAAAACAGCTCGTAGGCATTTCACCGAATGAAAAGCGTAGTGAATTGTTTATAATTTAAATGTATAACTATATGTATAACTTTATAGTTTTTAGTAAACATAAAAAAATTATGGTAAAAAAAAATCAATCGTAAAAATAAAAAATCAATAGTAGTGAACTTGAAACTTCAAAATGTTGTTCAGTGGAAAATTTTATGTTTATCATCCTAATAGTTTCTTTCAGCTCCTCGAAGACTCAGGTATATTCAGCTGTGGAATCTTTATTATGTATTTGGTAATATGCACATTTCATTAAACCGCTCGGGCTATTCCAAAATCCAAGTTCCAAGGCAGGATTAGGAACTGAGCTACGATTCGTTTTTTAACTAAATTTATAGACTTATAAACAGAACTAAATACAATCTTCCAGCTTCTAAAATCGTTATATAAATTTAAGTGTTAAATGTGTTCCCGTTATAAATTCATCAAAAGTAACTAACTTTGTAGTTGTAATTAATGTCCCCGCACGCAGCGGGGCAGCATGTTTAATTTCTGAGTGGACGTTTTGTTCGTACTTTAGTTTTTCAGGTAATAACTTGTTCTTTATTTTAATACAGTATTCATTTAAAAACAGCCATTTTATTATAAAATTCAGTTCGTAGTCAATTTTAAATTTTAGGGGTCAATTTTTTTTTTAATAATTCGTAAATATTCACTTCTTGATTAGAAATGTCACGGTATTCCTGAATAACGCTATTGAAGGTTTCTTTTAAGCATGCATGTTACAAATTCTGAACTATAGACAAGCTTAGCATGACGGCTTCTGCAAAATCATATCGATTGTATCATATTTCCATTGTCATACAACACGACGCAAGACTTGTATCCATCCTTTCGTAATATACATCCATCCGGTACGGACAACGCGTTATACTTCTTCATTTCTTATGTGTAGCTATTCGTACCCTCGGGTCTCACTTAGCGGTTTTTTTGAACAATTCAAAGCATTTCATAATTGTTACGTCACTATAGATATATTTTAGAGAATATTGAAGAAACTCTAATATTGTTTGTTAAAGAGTGGCGATCACAATTTTATCTCTAGAAATAAAACTAAATTGACTGTACCCAGTTTTACACTCGGTAAAACTAATGTCGCATTAATGGGAACAAGTCTACAAATTTATAATAAAATTCCGTTTGAGTTAACGGAACTTCCGCACCGTGAATACAAAGCTCGTGTCATATACATTCTTGTAATGAAGGGTTACTATAAATATTACTATAATATAGCTGGATGAGATTTCAAAGTCAACAATTTTTGGATATGACTTTCTTAATAATAAGTAAGTGTCTATGAATAAAAGTAGCAATTATTCTCCTTAGAAGTTACTTGCCACTTCTTCCAAGACTGTACTTGAATAAGACCGTGCGATGGCGTAGTTTGACTTTTGGAAATACCTACCGACCCTTAGTAAGTTTTCTATTTTAACTATTAACTACGTAGAAGACCCGCCTATTCATTCGGCAGTCATCAGTCAGTATATTCTTTTAAGAACTCTTCTACTATAATACATAAAGGGTAAAGGTCTCCATGCACCTTAACAATCAATGAATGAGCAATGGAGATAGGTCTTTCATATGGAGGTCGACGAATTCTAGACCACCGAGTTTAATCCCAACAGTACCGATATATTTACTAGAATCTATAAATACCGGTTTCCCCATTTTGTAACCGGCAACGTATACATGATTCGCTTGATGATGACACCAATGATGAGATGATTCATGAGATATCCACACACGATGATACGGTAACGGTAACAGTTTTTCGACTATACATATAAAAAATATATACGCTACAACGCTGATTTTATAAAAAATGGCCAAAAACTCCAATAGACTAAGGTCAGTGTCGATCATGTCAATATCTCAGATTAGTGCTTACTGCACACTCTCTATGTACGATTGTGAACAAATTACAAATATAAAAGTGGATTTTAATTAGATATCTGCATTGAAATTCACATTGGATTACAAATTTCTGTGTTTATTCTTGTAAGCTGTACCTATGTGCAGCCTTGTATCCGGCTTATGATTTGTGATTTTTGTTTCAATTCAAAATTTAAGCTATATTCCAATGTACCTGAGATACGGTACCTTATCATTCATAAATCTTCTATCTAACCCTTAAGTCACGCAACATTTTATGATAAGAATGCAGTTATAAGGATGTGTATGTAAATAATTTGTAATAACAACTAAAATATTTTATGCTGATAAAAATATCAGCATTAAAAAACCAGCATTAAAAAAATGGTTAAAAAAACCATTGCTTTTGATTGGGCTCGAGAAAAAAACATTAAAAATATTCGTATAAATCAATCTGATGTATAAACGAATATGTCAATAACCTTGGTCAAGTTCGCTACCAAGACCCCATATAGATTTATTTTTATGTTCAGTCATGAGTGTGCATGTCCCTCACAAAAGTATTTCTCAGTATTTTATAGGGAACATAAAACATGACCGGACACTATCTCTTTGCCCTTCGCCGATATCATCTTTCTAGAAATGTTTCCGCACATCTCTACTAGAATAGTTACGATCCCTTATAAGTCTTTGAATATAGGTCTTTATCATTGTAAATGTGAACAATCTCACTTTATTATTGTATCATACGTATGTGAAGCGAACCTGCGTCTGTAGGTATATAAAATATTTAAATAAATAGCTACAAAACGCAAACCTAATATTTTCTTTGTATGTATAGATTAGTCACATCTAATTCTACTTTATGCTGGCACTGAATTATGGGTCATATATGTACCTGTTAAGTACTTATACGTATATCTTTGAATAAATTTTTCAATTAACGTTTCACCATAGGACACGGTCGATAATCATAGGATTATAGGATAGTTAAGCAAAAAGAACACAAGTACGTAAACTTCCATGTAATGAAAACTTAACCTAACTTTTTTTTAATTCAAAATCATTTAATCATATAGGTATTCTGTAAATACACTTATACACATCATTTTTTGCTTCTACTACCGTTTCGAAAAGGTGCTTAACATTAAGGAGAAGAAACGGCGAAAGAAACTCCTCCGCACATCTTTTAAAACAACACATGGTAATCACAAAGTAAGTTTAAACCTACATGGAACTGGTTTCGACACTATTATTTTTAGACCACCTAGTCATTAATATATTCATCTATATTATAACATCTTGTACCTATAAGCTGTGCTGTAGCACTTGCTTATAAGTTCCAAGGTATCAACAACTCACGTATCAACTTTAGAACCTTATGGTAAAAACCAACTCCAAGCCCCTAAAAGCACGCTGAACCTTTTGAAAACGATGTGAAAACGTAACCAAATTATGCCTATTTCTTGTTTCATGATTGTGTGTATCATTTTTCTGCTCGTACATATTATATGTATTAAATTATTATTAAAATATTTACTGGCTTTTATTCAATCAACCTCTTTTTAACTTCAAAAAATATTCTAAATATAAATAAAAAATTGTAATATCTTACTTTGATATTAATGACAAAATCAAAAATTGTTTTGTATAACAAAAATACTTCGCAAATAAATAGAAAAATGGACATGACTATATAGAAAACGTATTATACCACAAAAATCAATAATAGTATGGATAACTTTGGTAATAATCATTGAATTTTGCTTTATATCTTCTATAGATTGACTCTTCTCGTTTCTTCAGTAAAAAAAAACAAAAATGCAATTACAGATAGGGACTTAGACGACCTTCTAAATATGACGGATTCTGATGACGATAGCGACTCATCAAATGGCGCCGTTTTCGAAAATAGGGATCCTGTAGTACTAGAACTTCACGAATTAAAGAAAGACGAACCCGCTGTAGAAGCAGTGACCAAAGTCCAAGAAACAAAGAAAAAAAGAGAAAAGCGAAAGAAGAGGAAGCATCAAGAAGATTCAAACAGAGATGCAGGCAGTGACAGTTCTAGTAGCCTAACAGATTCCGTTCCAACTTTGGTAGATGATACCAATAAAGAGGAGTTCTACGATGCCCGTGAAAGTTATCATGGTTTAACTGGTAAGATAATGTTTTCGATCTGAAAAATCAATGACTTTTAATTATCTTACATCAATACTTTCTATTAATTTCTGTCAGTTCTTATGGAAAGTTTAAAGTTCAATGATGTTAAAATCCCAGTAATATTAAATTCTGATAAATTATTATTAAATTAGTAATATATGTAGTAATAAAGCAGATTTAAATATGAATATACCAACCGACTGAATCATCAGCGCTTCCGTAAAGTCAATGCATACACTCGTCTCTTGTAAATAAATATGTTTTATAGGTAATCTATAGAATATTTTGTGATGTAAATTACCTTAACTTAATTCGAATAAGTGACAAGAGAATATTTAAGCTATTTCTCTAAATGGATAATGAAATTTTGAACAATATTAGTACAGACTTGAGGTATGATTAGTTTGCTTCCAACTCCATGTGTATGGGAAAGAAATATCCTACCATCTTGTTGCTAATCTACTCATTTGCAGACTAATAACATCAGAAGTTCAACTTCTACTAAACACCTGCCAAATTCACCATATTTTCATATCTTCAGAAAATCAACAAGCCAATCCAACTGCAGCATTAGTATTAGCTCAAGTACATTCCCAACATGAAGCAGACCCAAAAATAATTCCCGAAACAACAGCGTCTGAAAGACCATCTGTCACGCTTCGAGAACCATCGACTATAAATGTAGGTGAACGTAGTATTGTTGTTATTATTGTCATATACAAGAATAGTAAATCCTGATGTCATGTGATAATGAAGCGGAAATTGTAACACACAATAATTATCTTATAGTCAATGCTAAGGGATATATATATGTATATCTTTTGATACTTGTAGATAAAGTTGAAGAAGAGGATTTAGAGAACTATGGCTATCCTTCACTCTTGAACATCTCTGGGTACTGTATCCAGTTAAACGCCAAAGGTACTCATGTGTTGTGGTAGAGTATTTTACCTGCCTAGCTAGATACCTCCTCTCTTCTAGAATCTATTTGAGACATTTTTACTATTAGTATAGATATAAGTATAATTATTTATCACTTGGTTTAACATACGAATATATATGTGTTGTGAGTCACGCTTATACTTATCATCGTTAATCATAATTTCAATCCAGATTTGACTTGCACATGCACATGCAGGCAAATATTATTGTGCTTTTGAATTTGAAAAGCAGATTGAAGCACAAAATCAGGAAAGAAATAAATTGTGATTACGAATTTCTGGTTGCTATTGTAATGTATCGATGATTGTTTTTTATAGAAACCAGTATCCAATCCACCACCATAGTGAGGAGAAAACTAAGCTACGACATGGATGAATTAAAAAATATATATTTTTATAACAATAAAATAATAACTGTCTAATTTCTTTTGTTTCTGTTGGTTTACAAGAATGAAACAGAACTGAACCACGCTCAAGTAAACGTGTACTAATATTTTGTTTATTTTTTTTATTCTTGATGTACACATAATTATTTTACACATATTATTAGTAATTACCACATAATAAAATAAAAACGCGTCTTTTCAAAAATGCTGTAAAATGATTTGTATTGTAAATTGAATTAAAGCTCTCGCCTTAATGCTTCAATCCACTAAACGCAACTGACATTATTAATAACTTTAATTTTCTTGATGTACACATAATTATTTTATACATATTATTATTAATTAACACATAATAAAATAAAAACGCGTCTTTTTAAAAAGTGCTGTAACATGATTTGTATTGTAAATTGAATTAAAGCAATCGCCTTATTGCTTCAATCCACTAAACGCAACTGACATTATTAATAACTCATGATTAACTTATACAAGCATTTTGTAAATCGTTGTAAACGTGTAAATATGAACCATTAACAGGTGAGATGATAGAATTTGGTCTTTGTATGTAACGGGACCTACAACATACATCACGTGGACTATATGCCCGAAAACACTTTTTGGATTTTTGCGTTCTACCACTTTGACACTGATTAGAAATAAGGTAATTGAGAAGTAGTACTTACAAGATCACACATTCAAAGTCATTTAATCATTTAGGTACTTTGTAAATACTGTTAAATTTGGTAAATTATACATTTATACAAGTCATTTTTTGCTTATACTGCTGTTTTAAAAGATGTATTACTTTGAGAAGAGAAACGTCGAATGCACTTCCTCAGCACGTTTTTAAGTCGACATATAACAAAAAGTAAGTTAAACTTCGCGGAAATGTTTGCGGCACTATTCCAGGCTTCGTTGTCATTATTATATTCCATAATATTTATATCATAATATCCTTTAACTACAAACTGTACTTTAATACGTCGTTTTTAAAATATTTGGCAATGTTTAGGGATATTCTTAGGAAATGTGGAAATCAATTTTTTTATAAAAATAGCACTCAGGATCATAAAATATTTGTTCATAATAATGAGTTACGTGAGCAAAAGTGACTATAACCATATTTACTCTATACTATATTTTATAAAAAAAAATTTCATTAACTGTCATGTTATTAGTTGTCAGTTATTAAAATTTCTAGTGATAAGTCTTGTCAGTAAACCTTGCATTATCTAATTTATTTCATTCGAATGCCCCGCAAAGGAACCATCGTGGAAAACTCGCCAGTAAGTATCGATGGCAATTTTCCTAAGTGACCCTGAAACAGCTTTCATTCTATTCCATGAGATCACTGAACTATTCTTGAATATTCGAATACTCTTACTCTTCAAAAATGGCTTATATGTGTAACTATGTGTAACAATCATCGTATTGTAAGTGTGCTAACGTCACAAACGATTCTTAAAGAAAAACTTCAGTTACGGCCAAAACTAATCGAGTAATCCAAAAATATAGTTAATCGTTATTTAAGAGTAAAAGAAATTCCATAAGAAATCTTAAATCTCAAAACATCTGATTAAAATCTTATATCGCAGAAATGGAGAAACCAAGTCGATACAAAGCCAAAAACAAAAAGTCAGCAACTAAACCTAAAACATCAAAGAAACACAAAATCGATGGTAAGCAACATCTTACTTACCTAGTTAAATAAAAATAACGTATTATTCTAGTTAAATAATAATGAACAATTATTTTTTTATTTTATCTAGGACCAACATGCTCCACGTTTTTAGCTGAACTAACGAGAAAACTAGCTTTGAAGAAGAAACAAGAAACAGAATCACCTAAAAATGTCGTACGTGAGTTATATTCTACATTATTAATGGTAATGAAGTATTGATACACCGGTATATCGTGGTAACAATTTTTTTACAGAAATGATTATCGACAGTATAACGAATGCATTACCAGTCAAGTTATCTAAAAAATCTCCATCAAAGAAGGATTCACCTATGAAAATTGAAACTCTACAAACATATGCACCTGAACTTTTGCCAAATGATACTATAGACATACCACGGCCTGTAATAAATGCTTCAGAAGTTCTTCTACAAGAACTAGAAGCAGATGAACCAGCTCATAAACCGGGATTTAAAATGCCTAAAATGCCATTAATCAACAGCGATGTATTTAAAGTACCTCAGAAGAAACATAAAATGGAAGATGTGGCTGTAAATACAAGCGGCGAACACGATGTTGCCTGTGAAATAGCCAAACACGTGAATACATTGAGGAAAATATCATTAATCGCGGAAGAATTTAACCAGAAAACAGGTATTTTAAATGCAGACAAAATTATTAAAAAACATTTTTTTATGGATGCATGCAGCTGAGATGCGAATGTTGAGATGGATGTTTGGTGTTACAAGAATGGATGAAGTACGAAATGAGTATGTTAGATTAAGTTTGAAAGTAGCACTTATTGTGGAAAAAGTGAGAGGTGCCCGTTTATCATGGTATAGGCACGTACTGCTTAGGGAGGAATTTCATGTGACGAGAAGAATGCTGAGAATAGAAGTGGATCGAAATAAGGGAAGGGGAAGACCAAGAAGAGGTGGATGGACTGTGTGGAAAACGATATAAAGATTAAGGAAGTGTACACTGAAAGGACACACTTTACCGACCCCAAGTGATTGAGATGGGGGCTGGGAAATGATGTTTTTTTTAATATGTTGTGTTAATTGCAGTTTTATAATTTAAGTTAGCATATTTTAAAGATTTGATTATATTAATATGCACGTATATTTTTTGATATTAAAGAAAGGTTTTCCTTAAAAATATTAAAAACACATTACTATTATACAACACTAATAAATCTTTTTACATTTTAGCTAAGAACTTGAAAGAAATAGTTGATAGTGTACAAGAAGATCTGATAAAAAAACTAGAAGAAATAAAAGCAGAAGAAAAAACTAAGTTGGAGAAAATACTTCATATTACCGAAGACCCCATTACAGCACAATAGTGAATACTGGCTAAAAATAAAAATAAAATATAGAACAGAAGAAAAATCACTCTATGACATAAGGGCATTCGTGTCAATTAGTCCGTTAAAATTTTGAGTTACAATTAAATTTACCTTTCGTTAAATAAATTATATAAATATTGTTTATAGATTTTTTAAATTCGATATTCTGTTTTGAACGACGTAATTTTACCAACCATAACATTCTCTTACGATCACTTTTATTACTAGGTTTTTATTATAACTATATAGCACATTGAAATTGAATTGAGTTGTGAAATTTAGTTTAAACCAAAAAAAATTTTGTGAACCAACAATAAAGATCAGAATTATCGAACCAAATGTAAGCCTATTTCAATAAACGCCCACCATTCTGCTTAGATGCAGATAGGGGGAGAAATATAAAAAAAAATTGTTTATGGTAAGTAAAAAAGTTATACCTATTTTTCTATATAAATTTTTATATTTTTTATTAATTCCTTAATCAAATTGCATTATTTTAGGTTGGAATGGAATCTATTACAGTAGCTGCACCTGTACATAGGATTCCAAGGAGTGAATACATTCCAGCAACTCTTAAGCAAACTAGAGATAAAGCTCCTAAAGGTAGTTAAAATACATCTGAATATATTAATAAGATCTGTTATGTTTTCACTTCATCATCATTAAGTTTAACTCTTGAGATTGGGGTTTCAATGTATATCAATAAGACCTAGTAAATATCATAAAATATGGTATGCAGTGTCAATGAGATATTTTGAAGAAGTTAAGCATATTATATGCCTGTAATTATATTGTATCATAATATACAAAATTTTCAGGCAGAACTAATGTCCCACCGGAAGATATCAAACGTTTTGATGTAGATAAATCTCCAAGAACTAGCCGTATACCAAAACAGGCTGTTCGTAATCCTAGAGTTCAAAGAGATAATATTGGTATATGAAATTTCGTTGCTTTAATTTTACTGACACATACACAAAGCTAAGATACTCGTAGTGGAGAAAGAAATATTAATTAAGTTAAATCAATGAGATTGTATTAACAAACTGTTACTGAATTGAAATGTTCTAATTCATTCATTCACAAATTGTTTGATAGATTTAGCCGGTAGATTTAGCAATGCATTTAAACTGTAATAAGTAATTTTCACGTTAACACCGATGTTGCTTTCCTTACATATTTAAATTATATATAAGAAAAATATTTTCAATAAATATGTCAAAAGTGTTACTTGATACTGTAATTTTAGCAAAATTTAACTTTTTTTTCATTTAGATAAAAGGAATACATCCAAATTGTTGTGCAACCAAATTGATAACAAGACGAACATCGGTAAGTTTGCTTAATTATTACGAGTATTTGTTGCAATGTAAAGCTTCCTTGCTGCATTCTAAAACACTAAATAATTTGTTTCCTCGTAATCATGCTTACCGCAATTATTATAGGTATTGATCAAAAACAAAAATTAAGTCACATTCCTCGAAGACGCAATTATATGAAAGAATTACCATCAAAGGAATCAGGCGTGGGTGATACTGAAATTGCAAGCAACCAAGCGAGCGCCAACTCTACAGAGCATCAAAACGTTCAAAGAGTACAACTTTTAAATATCGATACAGGCAAGCGTATAAACAAATTTTATTTCTATCCTGAAAATTTTGTGTGTGTGTGTTTCTATCATTCAATCGAATCTGCAAAATGTGCTAAGCATATACAATACTTATACAATATTAGATTCGATTATTGTCATCGAATAATTTTTGATTTTCACCTTTCCTTCCTTAACAACCATCAACAGGCGACCTTTTCTTTTGTAACTTATCGACACTGAAATCATAAAAAAATATCATGCAAAAATGCTTTCTACACAAGTCCATTTTTCATTGAGATAACGATATTTTAATTTAACTCACAAAAAATGTTGAGAGGAATTTTAAATAAACATATTTATATTGTCATTTCTAACTAGTCGTATTTTCGAAACAAATTATAAATGGTCAAAGTACATTAAAACTATTTTTCGCAAAACTTTCTGCGCAGTCTAATGGTGGTGACATCAAAATAATAAATATCTAAATTGTAAATCTCACCTGTATTTAAATTGATTTTTTTCTATAAATTTGAGTCTTTTTAACCACTAAATCTGATTAAAAATATTCCTATCTATTGCAGAGTTTTGTACGGATCATCAATCGGAGTCATCATCAAAAGTAAAGCCAATACCGACATATGCACAAATTTATAGGCACAATTATATTACAGGTATTATACCGTATCTTCACTATTTCTTTACATTCGTTCACGACATTTCACACTGACATGTTTCTTTTTTTCTCCAATGTCTCAATCCTTTTGTAAACAGCTGAATATATCTAGCCATATCTTTGTCAATTGGCAAGACTCTGGAAAGCTTACACACACTTACTGTAATTTAGTCACATAAAACCGGTTCCAAAAATGTTTTATAAGCTTCCAACTTTTTTATTACACTATTGGGCAGGTCTCTTCTTCAAATCTTTGAACGTTATTCCGGCGTAACTTGCTCCTAACAGTTTATTTAACTGTTTTAAAGGGTCGTTGCTGTCAGCAGTTACACAAAAATGTTCCATCTTGGTTTTCCGAACAAACGATATATATGATATTTGAATAGATTCGTTGTAATTATTGAAGATGATCACAAAATATTTAATATCTTTTGATTCCAAACTCCATTGTTGCTTTCTTATGAATTAATAGTGCCCGATCAAATACTGCAAATGGTCTTAGTGCAAGATCGGAAATGAGTTCTAATATCTGGTGTTTTGGCAAACAAATTATTAAAATCGTAACAATCATTATAGTATCTCCAGAAACTAACATTTCCAGTCAGTACATACAAGAGTTCTATCAGTTTCACTCCTACTGTTCTGTAGACGAGATTAACGAATTAGCATATATTTCAGAAGTACGGACACTTAGGTCGCTTATTGCTCATAGACTTGATTTTCTTTAGCCTTATCGGACTAAATGTATTTTCAATCACTATTGCTTTATAGATTGGGTTTTGGAATCGGTGAGTGAATCAGTAGATGTGTCTAACAATTCCCTATATTTTGTGCCGAGAATTATGGAAATTACAGAAGAGAATAACGAACTTCGTACTCCTCAACACCATATAATTATTGGTAAGTTCATTCATCATTAGTAATTGTTATTGTGTATTATATGTATGTATGTCTACTTTAAATTATAAGCATTTTATGCCCACGTGAGGTAAATTATTTTTTAACTATAACGTACATTTATCATAACATATTTCTATGAACATTTAACGCAACCCTTCATAAATTATTCTCACAAAGACTATCTCTGTCTATCTCTTATTTGCCTATCTCTGAGAGTCTTTTTACCTCTTTCTATATTCTACTGTTTTGATTCTGGATACATTATGGAATTATTTACTACATGATATATTTCAATCAACTTCTTATGCATCAAAAGTACTTAGAGAAGAAAAACATAAAATGCTATTAGATCTTACCGAAATCTTTACATAGTATAAAATGAAGTCGCTTCCGCTGTCTGTTCGCTTAAATCTTTTAATGAAGTTTTCAGCAATAGATAGAGCGATTCAAGAGAAAGGTTTATATATATATATATATATATATATATATATATA
>PDGT01000033.1:1316414-1434738 GCA_003671415.1 Megathymus violae
TATATATATAATAAATATATATATATATTTATGTGTGTGTCCAAATGTTGTAGTATGAAAGACAAAGTTCATCTTCTTTAAATACCAGAAGCGATAAAAGTGTTTATTTTCATAACAATCAATTTGTAACGATCAAACGTACATTAGAAATAAGGTGTAGGGTTGGGGTGCTGCGCCCCACAAAGGTATCAATTTTTATTGTATTTATAGCAGAATTTTTTCCTACCTACTTGACACTTTTCAGTATATTTTGGACATTCTTATCAGTATATTCTTTTCAAATTGTAGATATTAGGGAATGGAATAGAGATTTTAGTATTTGAGTAGGTACTAAGGTGAATTTATCTATTAATCTATTTGGGTTAATTTATCTATTTAGCTACTTAAGCAAGATTGATGTCATTGGGTGTATAACTGTGTTGCATTTAATGTAAATAAAAATTTGTATTAAGTTTTGACCATATTTTCCACAAATATATGTAGGTGATACGAAGTTCACTCGGTCATCTAGTTAAGTAATAAAATGTTTCTTTCAGATTCGACACAGACTAGGGAATACGCATCTAATAGATCAGAAAGGTCTGTGTTGCCTAATAATGGACCCCGAGGGGCTTTTAAAACCACAAACGAAAATGTAAGCGATTGGCTCACATCCGAATTCGAACAATCGACCAGAGATAATGAATCTGGTAATTAACTTATATTTAGTTTTTTTGGTACACCCAGTAAATTTGACACTATAGTCAAACAATAATAAAGTTATACTACTACACTCCTAGTCCACTCCAGCAGTCCCGCATCAGGATAATCCTTTGACTTTTTTATATACTTCGTTCGACTTTCAAATCAGTTAAGGATAAGTAACCCAAGTATGAGAGATTTTTGTAGCAGTAACAAAAAAAAAATACGTAAATTAAACGCTAGACCATAACGTTAAATGCAGATATCAATGACGAAGAAACATATTGATTTGATGAATATAAATAGTATAAAGGTGAAAATGCAAGCAACTTATTTAATATATAACACTAAGAAAACGAAAAAAAAAATTGCAGCAAAATTATAATTCATCATCATGTTTTATTTGGCAATTTAAAATCGATTGCAATTTCAAAGAATTATTATAATTTTAATAAAAGGTTTAAATTAATATCACTACCATGTCTAAAAGAATTTATTATATTTTTGTAACAGGTTATAGATCAATGAGTCCTCCAAGCAAAGTAACATCTAGCATAAAATCAAAACAACGTGAAAATTCAAAACCAAGTATATTTGAAAATACAATGGAAGATATAAAGAAATGCAATTCTTCAGTCACCACGTCTGAGCAAAATATAACTAAAGGTATCTTATTAATTATGTTATTGAAATTTCAAAATAGTACAAACACAATAAACGTTTATGTTCTTAGAAGAGCTAAAATCAACTGCAAACATTATACTGTCCACTCTTTCTTCGGAGTCAGCAGTCTTCGATAGGGTTATGTGTCGTGTCGATTTTACCATTAGTGTTGCGGAAAAGTATTGGTGGTGGTGGTGGTGATAGTTTAGCATCGTATGACCCGTTGAAAGGCTTGATGCTCGTTTGCCAGCATTAGAAAAATAAACTACATATTAAGTCAGGTGACTATTACATATTAAGTTTGAAATCACTGTAACCTGTATCAAAAAATTTTTTTATGACAATTTGAAATTAAAGTCGACCTTTGCTGATTTCCGTGTCATGAAAAAGTAGCTAAAATACCAAGAATAATGTGGCTTAAATGAATTACAAAAAAATACGGATGAAGATTGATATTAAAATATTGAACAATTAAAATCTATTTTAAGCAATTGTTACAAAGTCAAACTGATAAGGGTTTTATTAACCAGTAAATTTAATTGCTTGAAATTTTTTTCATATATATATATATATATACATTATTAATGGAATCCCTCCGATGACCTCCCGGCGTTTATCTCATTACATGGTGTTGGAATTGGAATCACTTTTGACGGCGGTTACGTTATGTCGTCATTCATTTTGCAGGCAACATATTGATCGAACGCGAAACAGTTATTGTTACGAAGAATGGACCAGAATGTCATACGCCCCAAAACTTATTTCAAGCTATACCAAAAATTAATACAGATTTAAAAAATATTCAGCTCAATACAGGTATTTTAATCAAATTTTTCTGTAAACATTGCTGGTTTTTAAAAGTGTTATTTACCCGATGTTTAAATGGAGAGAGAAAAAACACATTTTCCGTCATTTTTACGCTAATTACTTGTCGATAATTAAAAAAGAATATGCGCATGCACGAACAACTTACCGTTTCTTAGTTATAATGTCAAAACTTCTATAATCAACTTTAAATCTAGGTATAGATTTAACATTTGTGACACTCCATGTCCAGGATCTTAATTAGGAGTGAGTTTTAAATACAGTTATTGAATTGTTTTTCTTTAAAGATCTACGCAAAAATATCAAATTTCCGTCGACACCTAATCCAGTTCGGCACCGAGAGAGTCCGAATAGTATTCCTGTGCCTTCCTATGTGGAATGTCCTTCAGAGGTCATACAACAAACTACAAATTTCGAGGGTATGTACTGTTTTTATTTGTAAAATTTAAAAAGTCTTATATCTAATAATTCGCACGCTTAGTATTTTTGTTGTTTATATATGTTTTAACCCCAAAAATGAAAATATTTTATTCTTATACTAGCAAATGCCCTCGCTTCGCTTCGGAAAAACTACCTTACGCTTTAAAATAGCATCTGCATTTTTCTGGGTTTATCTCGTTCTATGAATTACAAATAACAATATCAATTTATAACTTTTTTATTTATGAACGGATTGCAATGAAACAAACATTAAGTATTAAGCGACGCTTACTGCAATACATTAGTGAAAACCAGAACGAAATCAGTTAAGCCGTTTCTGAGATTAGCGGGAACAAATGCACAGACAAACAGACAAAAATTCTAACCACTTTTGTTTGATTCTATTGCGTTAATAAAGGCCCCTAATTATATTTTTTCTTATATATCGTTCATGTACAGAAATCGATCAGCTAGAATTTTATTATTAATATATTGATATATATATATGGGTTCACGTTGGAATTGAAACTTTCATTTCCAAACATACTGATTTACGAGACTATGGAAACAACCAAAGACATACATAATACTGGGGTAATATAATATTTTTAATAATACGATTTTAAGCCGATGTCGTGGAGTATGTACAACGCTCATTCTGTTGTCGATATACCCGCAGGCCAAACATGCTTGCAACTAGAAGACTTATCCTGCGATCTTATGTAATTTAAGGACATATGAAGATGGAGATACTGTTTAACATGACATCTATAATTTCTTATGGAAGGGACATACATAATTCTGCTCGATAAATCTTGTGACAAGCATGCTGGGCTTGCTGGGTTTTTATATTCCTTACGTTGCACATTACATATAATATCAATTAGTAAAAATTTATATTTCGAAAAAATATTAAATTATTGACCGAACGGGCTTAGCAATTACAAGACATGTTGCAAGGCATTGTATTATGTAGCGGGTACTCACGATGTTTTTATTTGTTGCTAATATTTCGACCCAGTTGCATGGATCGTGGTCATGGCGAAACTGCGGTGGCGGGGAGAAACCGTCGACAAGCTAGCGGTAGATTAATCTATCTACCCCACGTTTGTTCGTTTTTTTTTGATAACCGTATCACGACACACGACACTCACTGTATCTTCACGCATTAAACTTTGCACTTTGTGTGTTTTACATAAACTAACCACTGGATTCCACGTTTTTTAGCACAAACGTGGAATCCAAACAAATAAAAAACGTATCGTGAGTACCCGCTACATAAAAAAAATGTATTGTAAATTCCGCGATATCATCAGTTTAAAATCACATGTTGCAAGGCATCACTAAAACCATGTAGATATTTAATATACTTTTTTAGTTTTCTATAAAACATAGGTAGGTATAGCTCACTAGATCTTATATGCTGAAACATTTTATGATCTTCTTAACTATGTAGAATGTATTTTATCTCTGGTATCTTTACGAACACTGAGTCCTTAAGGAATAATTACTATGTCTAGATTATCGTACCGAGCATTATAATTGTTCCACATGTCGTATTAGCACTACTATTCAAATTAATATGTCAAGGTATCGACATATTGAGCAGTGTAGCCGATACAGAAGTAGACACTTGCGAGGATATGAGCCAATGCACCTTGGAGCAGATGGATGAACATATTGCGCTGGAAGACCGTGATCGCCTTCGAGATGAGTGGTCTCAACAAGACAGCAGCTCGCACGCCAGCACCGCGCTGCTGAACCTATCAAAGACGTCTGATGCGAAGACAAACAGCACATGGTATAGCCGCTTCAACGAGCACAGAGATGGAATACACGATGAGTCTGACAGGAAATGGTCAGGTAATAAACTAATACCTCTTTATACTTAGTTGAATCAAACAAAGTATCCGATAATTACAGGTTAATAGATCTAACTCAGTAAGCGCGATAATAAATAGTAACTATTTGTAATTTTCTTTAGGGATCTAGCTGGTTCGTTTTGCAGATAACTTAAGTAAGATACATCTTTACCTATCCTTCTCGGTTGTATAAACTTTATTTGTTACGCACCCATCTCAGGATATTTTCTGTCTTCTGCATGATTAAATGAACAACTTTATTTACCTGATTGGCTACTAGTACTAAATAATAATAATTAATAAATAAATAAACAAATAATACTCTACTAACTCACAATCAGACACTAGCTTACTCCGTGTTTTAACATTAGTTTTCTTCGTTTGCGCAGCACCCAAATTTATCTACATCTATATATATTTGCTCTTACTTTATTACTCTGGACAGTTTTAAAAAATACAATTGAATATTCATAAATGACACAAGTTCTATATTTTGTAGGTAATAATTACAACTACCACGATTACTATCATCATTATTGCTGGAGAAAGGAAGTCAATAGAAAATTTGATAATTCGAGTGTAAAGGACCACAACGGACGATATATGAAATGCCAAAAATGCAGACGAAAATCAAAGAGTAAACGCAAATGTTAGATTTACTTACTTTAAACTTTAAAGTAGTGAAATAGTCATAAGTCGGCATAAAGAAAAGGTTTTAATAGGAAATTCGGTAATTGAAAATTATTGTAATAAATTGATATAACAATTGAAACCGATTGCATAACGTAAATAGTTGAAATGGACTGATAAACTTAACTTTGGAAGCACAAAAGCATTATTAAAATGTTGCCACAATCCAACTCATCGGAGTCCACACTGAATTATTCGGCGTTATTTGAACATAAATTTAAGCATACGTTAAACGGAATTTTCCTATTACAAAACTTATCTTCCCTTTTTAATATATTGTTTTATTAGTTTTTGTCTGTTTTCTTTTATTGTCTTTGTCGCCTTGTCACTCCGTTAGCCCACCGACCACGCCATCAATCGCTAAACTTGGTCCATCATTTGCAACCGACACATGCAATTAGACTATTGAATGCTTCAATTAATTGATATTACGGATCGGAAATCGATATACGTAGAGCACATTTACTTAGATTTTAAAGAAGTAAGGAAGGAACATAGTGAATAATACCTCCCCATTAAACCTCAGACTAATAAGCATAACCCTTTCTAATAATCGAAATAATAAAAGGAAATCATTCACTCTTCATACGAAACCTTAAAAGTGTAATAGGATTATTTTAAACATTAATTATTACGAATATATTCAAAGTGCAATGATGGTTATGATTAAATGAAAGTATTAATTACTACTCTGTGACCTTACATCCTCGATTTTAGGTAAAAACATTTACTTACGCCGGTCCGTGTCAATAGTACAACTTTAGCGTAATACATACATATATTAATTTCGCATACAACGTTCTATTTATCTTTCCAACTTCAAAGCGTACGATTATTTAGCTAATAGTGATAGGTTTTACGTAATTCGGTCAATTACTGTCATCTGACTAATATGTACTGTTCATTTGGTGTCTATTCATAAAATTAATAATAAGTTTTTTGTTTCCAGTGTCGCAACCATTTGAGATCTTGCGAAAACAAATCTCCATAGGTCGTATTTGTCACCCCCGATGGAAGGGCGTTTGGAAGAGAACTGCAGAACGGTGGTCGAATTGGACGAAAGCGCCAAGCAAATTTAGGAAAAGTAAGTTATTTTTTTATACGCCGCATTGATTGCACTTTGTGTGTTATATGAATATAAAAGACAATTAAAAAAATATAAACGATTCATAAATCTTAAACGTATTGTTCAGCTGTTATTTCTATAAAACTATTAACTCTATTTACTTGAGATGTAATTAAAGATACAGGTAATCCAAGCTCAAGGTTGTGTGATATGTGATCATTTCTTATTACCGTCTTTCAACTATATGGTCGGTAACCAACATAAAAACATAAATAAAAAACATAAAAGATATAAAAAATACACAAAAAATATTGGCTTAGGCAGTTTGGCAGGCAATAGAGATTTTTCTCTAAAATAAGCGTGTGTGTAAGGGCGTGTGGGACTCCACCCATGTGTTGGAGTGTAAGGAGTTCTATTCATTCTTCAATCCAAGCCAAAGTTCTCGATGCACCTTGACGAACAACGGACGAGGTTATGCCGAACAGCCCCTCCTGTTGGAGGTCACGTTGGTAACTCCTATAGTGTGACAATTGTGCACAGACGGCGCTCATCACTTACAATCAGGTGGCCCATCAACTCCTATGTCTTCTATCGACTTTAAAACGACAAAACGATGAGCTACGGGGCACTGCAACTAATTGGCATATAATAGACTATTAATTGGTATAGTATAGTATTAGTTAGCCAACGTATTTTTGCATCAGTACTAACATTAATAAACTTAAAATTTTTTACGACCTTATGATTGAAATTTGAGCGAGGGCTCCCAGGCTTGTTTATCGGCTGAGTTAATGTGACATTAATGTGACAGATGTTTGCGCTCGGGTCGCGGTTGTTTGTGATCACAACACAGGGAATCCTTGTGCGGGGGATGTGTGATCTTATATTTATTATTTATTTTATTTTATTTTGTTTACGAACTTGTACCTTGTTGTTTGCAGTGCGTGCTATGCATTATTATCTTCGTTCGATAAATTGGGACAACGCTAACGTACAAACTACAATATTTGTTTATAGAGAAATGGGTAATTGATACATATATCAATATTTTTATTGTAAATTTAATCAGTACATTAATAGCTTAAATAAGTATTTACTTCAAATTTTAGTTCTGCTCGTGTTACTAATGTTTAGGAGTTGACACCGTATAATTTTCATAGGAATCCTACTTATTACCACCTTAGTTTACGTAGTTACAAGGTTAGTGGTACGACGGTAATATAATAAAAACTGTATTTTAGTACTAAAGATAATATTAGATAAGCATAATATATTATTGATGCATATGACTTCCTCGTCAATACCACCCATTATTGTCGAATTGCTAGACTCTGGTCTCTTTTCCCAATGAGGGTGGTCAACACTGCCCGATTTCAGATTGGCAAACATCACACACCTTTAATAATGTTATGGATAACTGTTTTTTTCACCGAAGCAAATGATAATGAATTTGTAATTTGCACATAATTTGAAAAAATAAATCTTTCGATCCTGTATGTCTTTTTACTGATTTTTATACGTACATTATATATTAATACATAAATAGTTACATTTAAAGCATTCGCTTTTTTTATTGCAATTTGTAGGTTATTCAAAACATGTAACACTGTAAACAGTGTTTTAATCAAACCGCACATCACACGAGAAATAAGATACAGTGCTGCAACCGGCTGGACCCTGTCTATTCATCTACGAAACGGCTAAGCCAGAGTAGTTTCCCGCGTAAATCGCCGGGCTATTTCCTCTCGTACGGCTATGACATGTTTTTACTTTTTACCCCAAGGCACGGACGCGGTGGCGAAGGAACAGAAGTCTGCCGAAATTACCACCTCCCTCAAGCTTAAATCGCGGTCGTCGTCGTGTAATAAAATCGAAGCAGGTCTGACCCATAACATGTTTTATCCTTTTTAATGTGTCGGTCACATTGCCTCAATTTACGTTTGACGTTTCTCAGCACTGTGTAGTCTTGTATCTGTTGTTGCACGCGTTAAGTTAAGCGTAAGCGTATGTTAAGTTCTATAGTATTTTCAAAATTAATAGTACAAGGTTGTCATTACTGTATCACATTTTAGGTGTACATGTATGAATATTTTCAGCTTACGATTATGAATTTTATTTTAACATAGAAAAAAATCGACTCCAACGCCTGATTATCTACACGTAATTTGACAGAAATGAGGTAACATAAAGCGTTCATTTAAAATATATTATATTAACTAAGTAAGTTTCCAAATTTACTGATAAGGCATATATCCATTGAGTATAATGATGAATTATCCTTTGATATTATGACTACAATGAGATCGTATACCATCTAAAATTCTGTGGTTTCTATTGTTATGAAGTACACGTACGGCGTAATAGATTCGGACCCTACTTAACAAATTGTATTGTTGTCCTATAAGGAGTTATGATGCTTTCCCACAAGAATAAGCTATATCAATAAAGCAAAGTTCTCATATAAAATAATATGGAAGAATAATTTTGTAGTGCATTACCTTTATGGTTCTCGGTAATGTTCGTTATTCTGTGTATTGTGAGTGGGAAAAAAAATTAAATCATTTTTTTATGATAAACAAGCAAACGAGCAGACAATATGTAAATGGTCACTATCGCCCATAGACATTGACGACATAAGGGGCGTTACAAGTGCAATGCTGATCGAGAAACGAACCAATTTCTTGAAGGTCGCCATGTCGTAGCATTGTGGAAATACCGCTCATGGTAATTATCCACAACTACCACATACGTGACAGGAAGTGTCGTATAAAACTTACGCGAGCGCCGCGTATAAAGATGGTGTTTTTGGAATTTGGTATTGCGTCGTGGTGAACGGCAAAGGTAATTGGCCGCCGGTAGTAAATTAAACAGTTCTTCAGAACACTACCCATTATACAGACGGTTGACAACGCATAGAGAGGGCACGTTCATTCGCTATCCGAGCGAATCTAAGCAGTCCATGAGCTTATTGTAACGTCGACATTGCTTATTGCTAGTCTTTGAATCCGATGAAAACGGTGCACTTAGGTACTCGGTGATTCAAACCAGAGATGTGAGTAGTACTCGCAGTATTGTCACACTTGTGCTTTGAAGAGTAACAACCTGTTTTGTGACGTGAAGTACTGCTTTGCTCTAGGAACACCCAAATTCTAGGGGATAGATTGGCCTTGTCCTCCAGGTGGTCTCTAAAGTGGATTTCTTTTGAAATGTAGACTTTGAATTGTAGATGTTAGTGCTCTATGCCACACCCTATCGAAGGCTTTAACGACGTCAAGGCTTACAACTAGTGTCTGTTGCTCACTAAAGCTTTTGCCGTTGGAAGGGTGAAGTATATTAAAGATCACTAGCAATCTTCCCTGTCAGAAATCGTGTTACCTATCGTTTGTTAGCAGTATTTGCATGATAATGAAACATTTTTTATCGCCTTTTTGAAACATTTTTTATTTTATCGCCACCCTTAGCCCACGATAGGATATGAAAATTATAATCAACATTACTATAGAAATCTGTAGCGTCTGTCTTGAAAATTTTTGTCTGTCTCTCTGTATATCACGTTATGCCTCATGGACGGTTTTGATCGATCATAATGAAAAACTATATGTAGTGAGAACACATCAATACGCAGATGATAGACTACATAAAATATCAATAAATGGTAATAATATGATGCTAATGACGTCTAATCAAGACAATCAAAGAAAGTAACCAAGACAAAAATCATAAAATTTTGAATAATCTTGTATATACTGTAATTGATTGTTCAACCCAAATAAAGTCAGAGAGGACCGCTACTAATAATATCACTAACAATCCTACCATGTGCAACTGTAACATCCATCTCTCGCGTTACTAAATATATAGCTTTTTGAGAGATATTAATGAAATAGCGGCACTGTCCATCCACACATCCATTACTGTTAGACCACCCTTTACTTCTTTTACCATGCTGTCTACGTCAATTGACACCAAAGCCTTATCACTTCGATTCTTATTGATACAATATTAACAAATCTTCACCAGCCGAAGTATGGAACACTCGAAGCATTTCTTGTACTTAATTCACAATTAACAGTTCTTTAGGGACTATACAGATACTGATGTTGCATCCGTAGTAAAAATTTTATAAAGTGTTTCGGATGCAGTGTCAGAGTACCTACCAGTTAAAGAGTGGATTCATAATCGGATTATTTAACGTTAACCGTGTATGGCGATGGTGATGGCCATGCACCAACATGTGATCTGTCTGCTCATTCGTTCGGTAAATATCAAAAAAGAACTACGGAAAATACGCGCGGAATTATCAGCACGCGACGCGTAATTACATACTGTATACGTTTATAATTTTTTAAACTAACAATCGATTACTCCTATGCACAAATTTACCAGCTAAGTTACAAGATGTCATTTTCCGTAGGGTTGGCGCTAAACTAAGTTGGTTATGTTTCACGAAACGAGCCGAGGTCGGTTATTAGTTTAATTAGTGTAATGAACTTACTCATGTATTCACATCAGAAGGATCGGAAGGTTCGCGGTTAATTAATTTCCTTACATCGATAATTGCCTATTATCTAAAATACGTTTTAAATATAAATTTGATAAATTGCGTGAAAACTTTAAGCACATATGATACTATGTTATTTTGATTATTGCTTATAAAATTTAGTACAACAGTCACGTCATGTAGCGTCAGGCGTATCGCTGTCACGTTTAAACTTGTATTTTGAGGTCGTTAGCGCCAATCAAATTGACGCCCGATGCTTATTGATGCAAACTCTATAACTCCAGAATTTTTAGTATCATGTATTTTCTAAATGCATTTATTCAAGATGTGGACTCTACTACTGAAAAGGTGCAGTAGCAATGAAGGGATAAAACTTTTCGGCATACCTTTAAAACATATTAATGAAATGAAACGAATAGAAAAAAATGAAATTTTATTCGAAGTTGGTTCTTAGAATCAATATTTTTTATTGTTTTTATATGCACCACATTACACCATTAGGAAAATGTACGTGTAAAAAAGCACCTTGCTTGGTATTCAATTCATCAATTCAAAATTATTAACAACAGAATTGATTTTGGCCAAAAAAATACCTTAGGAAACAAGCTTCTATGTGTTTCAATGCTGTCAAATATTTACATATATATTGTAGTATATCAACTTGTGTTTTTTAGACTATGAGTGTGATGATAAAAATTAATTGTTAGTTGTTTCTTCCATATTATCATCAATAAGGATGTTTTGTTTAGAGTATGATGTTTAGTAATATCGTAAAGGTTTTTTTACAATAAATATCAAATTATTCTTACTAATATAAATCCAACGATAGACGGTAGTTTTGATTTTTCTACCATTTTACCCTACCGCTTTGATGTTAGCGGAGTACTAACATCGTTTTCAATCTTTATTGCGGCATTTGTCTGTAAGAATAGTTAGATATTTAAATTTTAACATTTATCTTTTTACGCTTCATCTCTATGTACTCGTAAGTCTTTGTGCGAAACGAAATTGATTCATAGACATTTCGATAATTCATTTCTTTGTTAGTGTACAAATTAGAGTGAGTAAATGATTATTACCTGATATCGTGTGTTAGTATTCAATACGCTCCATATTATTGTTGAAATATTTATATTCCAAAAAAATATAATAAATAAATAATTACATCGAAAATCGGTGCAATTGAACAAAATGTGTTTTTTCTCTCACGGGCTTTGAGCAAGAGATTAGATATTACATCTGTAGAGATATGATGAAACCTTGATGGAGCATCTATATGCTTTTAGATGGCATATTGTGGCTTTAAAATATGTCATATTTCGTTCTATTTTAGCGTGATTTGGCTGTTTTAGGTCAATCCGGAACGTCATTCAAAAGCAACAAATCGCACATGAATCATCCTAACGTCGGACCTTCAATGTTTCCATTTTTATGTGGTATGGGATTTTTATTAATAATTATTAGCTGAATACAATATGAATAGGTATTTTTTTACTTTTATGTATTCAAGTCTTATTAGGGCCACAATTCTTCAACAAGTTGAAGCCATCATTTGTTCCCAAGAGGGAATATCGTCCGGTGGCCTCCCGTTGAACTGTCCTTGCCACCTAATTTTACCAATATTATACTCGTACGTGGTAGTTATTTACCAGCCTCGCTAGCTATAACCATCGTGGTAACTAACATCTGCAAAGTAGAACAGCTAAATGCTAACTAAATTTAAATATTCCTTCAGGACTTGATACTTCTTTTTTTTATGATAATAGCCGACAAACGAGCAGACGAGCCACTTGATGGTAAGTGGTCACCGTCGCCCATGAACATCAGAAAGACCAAAGGTATCACTGGTGCGTTGTCGGCCAGGAAATGAGAAGAAGCTTAGAAAGAAAGTACTGGCTCTCAAGCTCCCAGCCGGAACACGACAAATCGTTTGACGGCTGACTCAAGCATAGATTAATTTAATCCACTAACATTTCTTAGATAGCGCATTAAATAAATCACTGATGATATACTAGTGCGCCTTGTCATGTTTGTCCTCACTTTTGTTGTGGGGAATAGGACGCTTCTCAATCAATGTGTCCATTGCTTATTGATTGAGATCCAATTTTACATAACTTGTTAGAGGGCCCCACATTATCGTAGAAGTGAATGCTAACAATCCCTCTAAAAGTTTTTGGTTGAAGTATTGGAAAGTCTATTAATGTGTGGGTTCACTGTTTTTTTGTGCCAAGCGTTTATGATCCCTCTGGTGTTAATTGTGGTCTAAAAACGATGATGACGTCGTCATGGTTAGATGTTAGATGGCCTGACCGTGCCATTAGCCGGCTACAAAAACATAAATATAGTTCTTGTTACGTTAAATGTTTGTCTGCAAAGATGTTTTTTGTATAATAATGATAAAAATGGATAGTGACGAGATAACGGCAAGTAAATTAGTAAATTATTTTGAGAAATTTAAATGTCTTTCTCTTCATTTCTTACCGTCTGTAATAATGTTGTTTCACACTAACATGCTAAAGATACATATGTAGGATCTTATTATTATTTAAATCATTTAAGTTTTCGTCACAAACATAACTTTAACACGTAATGCAAATTTACACGAATAATTTGAATGTTATCAATAAAATGTTGCCTCGAAAATATTTTTGTTTTTTTTTAATTCCAGGTACAAATTCTTCAATCATAAAGAAATGTTTAAACAGAAAAAAGCATTGCAACCCATCACAAGATAATATGAATGATTTTAATTCGAAGAACGTAACTGAGAGAAAAGATGCGATAACCGATTCAGGTAAAAATATTACAGTAGGTAGTGCCGGTAAAATATATCGGACGAAAATATAAAAAGGAGTTTCCTACAAGAACTTTTATTGAAACCAGTGTCGCCAAACTTCCAAACAAAGTATATTGAAGTAATTTTATTTAAGTTTCGTCAAAACTCGGACAACTGACTTGATTTATTCTTACAATTGACATTGATTGTTACTGACACTGGTTGGCGGTGATTTTGATTGACATCAATTTATCTCATACTTAATATTATTTCTATTTTATGATTGCGTTTAATTGTATTTATGTTGACATTGTATTTCATGAATTATTTTAAAGTTTTTTTTTAATTTTCTTTCTTGTCTAATTTGTTCATATATATGTTTTATTAATTAGTGTAATCGCTTAATCCGTACCAATTAATTCAAATAAATAATAATAAGAACTAGCATAATCGGTGTTAACCGCACACTAGAACTTAATAATGCATAAATTTAGTGTGTGTTGTTACAGAGCGTCAGTCGTTGCACAAATCCACAAGTTTAATCGCATCTGTAAGTAATACTACTGAAATGGGAACTGGTGAGTCGAATCTTTGAATATTATATTTATAATTAAATCATGTTCTGATTTTTTGTACATTTACAGTAAACCAATATGGGGATAACCAGCTTTATGTGACGATTTAGGCAAAAAATCTCGTCTTTAATAATGCAATTTGCTAAACAAAATAATTTCTGGTTATATTGTTGTCTTGTCAGCCGGAAGATACTTCATTTAGCATGAATACGTATGCAAGTTTAAATCGAAGAAAATTGCAACTTTTATAGAGGAAAATATAGTTTTGAAATAGTTTTATTACTTTGAGTGACAAGAATAAGTTTTGTATAACCCAGAAATGCTATTTGTTTGTTCCCAAATCGAGGCTCGCATACAAACTATTTAAAACTGGCTCGATTCCAACAGATACCGCCGGCTCGAAGTGCCTCATTCGGTTTTATATGCTTCAGGTTTCAATGTCTGCAGACAATTCAGTTTCAGTTATCAATGTGGCCTTTAAAATTTTCGCGTTTCACTATTGCGTAATAGAAATTGTCACGGGAATTTTTCTTCGTTCTTCAATGTTTTTTCCATCTGAGAAATTACCCTTACGCTTGTTATAATACAGGATCGTGTGGCCTTTAAGATTTTCGTATTTTCATTATTTCTTATGAGGGAATGTCGCACGATACACTTATACACATATATTTTTATAGGTATCCTGCAGCGTTTCATATAAGATGTTTCAAACGTACTTCATTTCCGTTAAAAGGGTGTTACAGTCAGTTACACTTAAAATGAGTTGTTTTATCTTAGTCTCCGTGACATATTTTCTGCTTTAATGTCAGCAACAAAAGCTTTTTGCCTCATACTGTTTACCATTGTACAAGTAAATATCACTTTTAAGCAATATGCGACTGTTTAGTTTTAACAAGCAAATAAAAAATAGATTTATAACGTTTATTTTAGAAACAGATGCTCCGTCTCCGACGGAGAACAAAGTGACAAATACAATGTTCTGCCCAAACCCGGCTAGAACAAATCCCTTGAAAACTGTTACACGAGAAGTATTCCAAGAGCCAGTAACATGTAACAACACCGGTAATCATTTTACTTCAACAAGAACGGTTATGGGGACAGCAAAAAAAATTTCGATAGCTTGTAATATTTTTTAGGTACTTAATTAATCTAAGTACACGGATACTTTTCGTACATCGTAGACAATCTTCAGCATTAAAAATCTTCGTTTTATTTGAAGTTGGTTACTACGAAATACATATATTTGGAATGTTTTTCTATATGCCAGCGCTTCAATAAATCCCTGCCATAAGTAATCCTAGTAGACGGAACAGAAGATACTCCTAAGCACTCGATATGTAGAATTTATTCGACTATTTTTTTATTTTTGATATATTCAAATTAAAAGCAGTCTTGTCTCAAACTAAAAATGTAATTTCAATAGTCCTTTCGTTTGACGAAATTTTTATATAATTTTCACTTGAATTAACCACAATTCAATTTAAATTTACAATAAAAATTCTGATTTTAGAAACTGATGCTCTTTTGGTAGAGAGTACGACGACAAGTCTAGTGAAAGCTGTTACACAAGATATCCTCATTCAAAGAGTGATGTCGTTAAATAACGCAGGTATGCAACGTTATGTTATAACATGACAGTAATACCATAACTTAACGAAATTATTATTCAGTCGGCAAACGGACGTCTACACAGGACAACCGCGCAGGGCGCACTAAGCCACTTTCCCAGAATTTAACAGCTCTCATTTATGTTTTTATTATTTACTAGCCAAATTTGATTTGAATTTGACGACCGTAGCCCAGTTGGTAGTGAGCCTGCCTGCCGAGCGTGGGGTCCCGGGTTCGATTCCCGGCCGTGGCAGATATTTATGTGACAGATAAATGTTTGTTCTCGGGTCATGGGTATTTGTGACGTGATAATTGTGTATGTCCATGCCACCCGCAGCACAAGGAATCCTAGCGCGGGCGTGTGAGTGTGTAAACGTTAAAAAAAAAAACAACCAACTTTACACGTGTTCAATTAACTTTATTTAACATGTCTCTACCTTCAGTGCCTAAAGCTGTGCGTTGTCAATCAGACATTTAATTCGTCGAGTAAATATTATAACAACCGAATCCTTCATTGAACAGAACTATCAAACTGAATTTTTTCTAGTGGATTTTTAAGAAATTATGTTTAATACTAACAAACACAACAAGTAAAAAATTAACAAAATCAGTTGAACCGTGCTCAAGTAATGATGTTTCATACTTACATAGATGTATACAGTAGGTTGTATTCAGTTAAGATAATTGATGACGCGATAATTTTTTTTTGTTCGTTCTGTATAACAATATTCGGACGTGAACATTGAGTTTAAATATTAAATAAATACACACACCACTCTTATTTTAAATATAATTTCGTATAACGTCACTTGGTGTCATGTGACAACCCTGATGAAATGACAAAGGGTCTACACCTTGCCTACTTTCCGACTCACATGAAAGGCTATAGACCATAACTAGTTCTTAAACTGTAGTAGGGTTAACTAACAACGGATGTAAAAGCAGGAGTAGTTCAAAACCATTTATTTAACGACATTGATATGAACACACTTTTTCCATGTATCCAGTAAACTTTTAGAGAGTGAAAATTTTTCAGAATTATAAAAGAGATTTAAAATATGAAACATTTTATTAACATTAACCAGTCGCTTGTTATAATCTTACACACCTATAATTATTATTATATCATCAGTTATTATTACAAATTTATTCTTAAACTTACTGCTATAATATTATAACACTAAAATGCCTTACCCTGATGATTGCTTACAATTGAAAAACTTGCCATACAACCGCATCACATTATACAATGCCGTAAACAATCTTTCTAATAGTCTCGGTTGGCTGTGTTCCAACTACAAGAATAGAATTTTACTAAACGCGAAATAACGTCGATAGAAATTTTGTCTCTTCTAGGCAGTGCCAAATTTAGATCCCTTATAAGCGATAAGGGTTACTTTTGTTAGAATCAAAATAATCGTAGAATTTGTGAAGGCGGCATCAATTTGCGGCTTACAAATAAATTAATTTGATTTAAACAAACATCTTGATCTTACTTTGATTTTGCGTCGTTTCGGGCCAAAACACGTATGGATTATGTATTTCTTCGTACTATGCAATATACCTTTCTATCCGAATCAATATTTATGAAGCAATTACCAAATTTAAGAATGTTAATTTCAAAATTATTCACATAACTGAAATGTTAATATTAGCCGAGGCGTTAATCATATTACTAAACACGACTGAGAAATCGAACGCGCGATAAGCTATTGTGATCAAATTAACACAACTGATTTGACAGCTCAAAGCTTGGTGAATGCTAATTAATTAGTTTTGTTCTCTGACACAGAAACTCAAGTATCCACAGCGGATTCAACCAGAGCGATCTCTGCAGGCGTGTCGACGTCACATCAAATATGCCAACACTCTAAACCGAGTGTTGTCACAGGTTACATATTTATACAGCACTTAAAATTGTGTTTCTAGCAGGCTTGGGACAAAAGTTAAGCTTAGAAAGTTAAGCCATATTTTTACTAAGTATGCTTGGCTATTATTTATGACATTTGTAATTACGTACGTATGTTATGTAATTATATGAATTTTCATGTAGCTACGCACCGTCGACATTGTTTTAAGATATTACCTACTTCTACGTTAGACATTATTTACATAGTACAGATTATATTATAAATTCCGTCTACTTACATTATTTTTACTTGTCTCAGAACATAATCTTGAAGAATAAACACAATTCGCCCGTCCTTTCACAATTTTGACATGTATTGACAGATTAGACAAAACAGATTGGTAGAATTTCCCACACTTTCGAGAATATTGTGGAGAGAAGCGATGATCGATTTATAAAATTCACATTGTTTGGCAAAGTAAATAAAATAATCGCGTGTAGAATTCCATTAAGCTTTCTCTGCTCAATTTTGAAACAACTTCGACAAACCAATGTCGCGACTGTCAGAAAAAAGAATATATTTTTGATCTCTGTACTTATTTACAACACTTTCACACTAACAGATACGATTGTGCCGTGTAGAAAAGTAGGAGCCATGGAGTTCTCTACATTGCTAACACCCAAAGGAACAATCCTTTCATGCACAGGTAATTTAATTAATGGCCATTATAGTCATTGTAATTGAAAGTAATTGAAATGGCTAGAATGCTTGGAAATAAAAGCGCTCCAACTGGTTTTGCGGAGTATAAAAACTTGCTTTGTAATTGTTACTTGTTGGTTCAAAGGATTTGCTGAGGAGTTTTTTCACCGATTCTTCTCCTCAATATTAAACACCTTGTCGAAACGGTAGTAGAAGCAATAAATTATGTGCATTAGCTTATTTATAAAACAGGATACTTTTCAATGATATTAAGTTTAATTTACACGTCAATTCCTGTAGGTTAATTCAATTAATAACCTGGTTGATAGTAAATTATTGAAATATTTCTACTATCGCTGTAGAACTAAATATCAACATAACTAAACATAACAAGATCAGTAATTAATTTTAAATTATATATTTAACAAAATTTTGGTAATCCCCATTCTAGATTTCACCATTGTTAAGAGTAAATACGGTGCCGCTCTGGATCTCATTCAACCGATTGGAGTGCTGTAGTTGGCTGTTGTTTTAATAGGTTTATAAATGTTTTCGTGAAAAATGTTTAATAGTTTTTATGTAATGCCCAGACAAACTGTATGGGTTATATTTTTTAGAATAACTTAAAAATATATTTAATTTTGGTCGCGTGCAGCAATCCCAGGAGGTAATAAAGCCGGGACGTTCTTATTATTTACTTTATTCCTCAGAGAATGCTTACTTTGAAATATAATTTTGACAGGAATAAAAAATATACATCAACTTTACTGTTACTGTATACAATTATTCTACTTTCACGTTTTAAGTTTTACCAAACCATTTGTTACCAACTTATTTGATTTTCACTTTTTTGCAGCTGTCCCGATATGGAAAGCGAATTTCCGTTTGTATTTAACATTTGATTCGTCTTCTTTTTGCTACTAATCAACATACCTATTTACACTTTTATCGTGATTTAAGTTAGATTTATAAAATACCTATTGTTGTTTATCAGGAACAAAAATAACATCAGTGTCTTCAACAAGTATAGACCCGACGTCAGTAATACCGACACAGAGCGCAGGTAATAAACGGTTTGAATGTTTTTCAGTGCAATATAACATTTGAACCGTTTAACATTTCATATATTCTTTGCAGTTGTCTCTACAGAGGTAACCGTGCATAATGTGGATTGTCTAACCGCACAATCTTTACATGTACTTGGGCTCAGAAATATTTCTTTGGGTAATATTTTTATTCAAATCCTACATTATTCATTTCCTATTTCCTAGTTTACACTGTCCCTATATATATTTATATATCATTGTTCTTTGCAATCTAATTACAATATTAAACTTCAGTGCGTCAACGGTATCTATATTAATCTATACTAATATTAAGAAATAGAGCCCAAAATTTTCAAGTTTTTCTATATACGGAAGGTAATCTAACTATGACACCTATTTGAAAAATTATTTTACCGTTGGAAAAGTACATTATTCTGGTTAGATATGGGCCGTATAAATGTATGTATATAATAATAAATTGTTGGACCTGAACGATTTCGATACGAGACGCTAGTTATTAATAAAAGATGTGCAGAGGAGTTTCTTTCACCGTTTCCTCGCCTCAATGACAAAGTGACTTTTAAAATGATGGTGGCTACACAATAAAGTGACGCGTATAAAATGTATCAGTGATACCCATACCTATAAATGAATTAATTTTATTTTAAAACGATTTGAAACTTTTATATATTTAGATACATCACCTACAAATCAAGTTTTCTACGACAACAAATCAACCTGCACGAGCGAGTTGAGTCCGTGTCTTAGTACAGGTAATATTGGAATATTCGTCATAACTTTATATGTATATGTAACGTACACCATTAATCTACACCAATTATAGACAAACATTGTACCTTACAATATTAATCTATACCAATTATAAAATTGTAAGGGGGTCGAATCTGTACACCAAATATTTTTTTGGTAATTTTATATAGAACTTTGTTATCGATGTAGAGGCCGAAACAATTTTTTTTGGAATGTAGTTTGTGTCCGTTTGTTTGGACACGTTTAAATGAAACGAATAAAAAAATTACATGACTCTGTCATAATTGGTAACTTATATTACGGATCATTTTTGGTCCCTGGAAATAAATATTTTTCTGGGTTCGGGTTACTTGTTTGTTAAGATTTATTTATTTATCGATAACACTTTTTTTATCCAACATATTTATTGTTGAAACATAGTTGTATAGTTTTATTATAACGTAACTAAGGGTATTCTCGTATTTATGGAGACTTGGCGCCATTTCTACCTGTGTATGCCGTTGCAGAGTGGCAGTAATAAATATATTTTGTTTGATGTTTATTTGCGAAATACTAAAAATATTCTAAATCCACAATTTAAATTCCAGCAGTTAATTTTTTTATTCTCAATCGAATCTCAGATATTGTTTTAAGGAGTTCCAGATCGCATACGTACGATATACCTAAATACTATTCTACGATTTTCAGTAATTTTAAATTCTACTTTTAATTATAGTCGCTTCAAATTTGAAACCATAACAATCAAATTTCAGGGGTTTCAGCGTTTGAGGTGGTCGAGCAGAAGTCTTTCAACGGTGGATCGCATCACACGAAACAAAGCGTCGTTACAGGTAAGGTTGTATGTACAATAAATTGTGTTTTTATAATGCCAGTATTAATGGTCTTTTTACACGTATTATAACCACGACATACATATATATTCACTGTATTTGTTTCATATACATTAAAAATAACGCTATGAAATCGGATATATATATATTTATTATTTTACCCAATGTTATGCCCCTTTACACTAAGAATACTCAGCGTAGGCATTCGGTAAGCGCATGCGCTGCGCATACAGGACCCATTTTTGTGATATACTGCATAGCATGAAACACAATTACAAACAATTCGATTATTTCTGTAAATGCCGAAACGTATGAACATATTGGATTGTTGCAATATTAATATATACACTATCAAAATATCTAGCCTATGCAGCTAATACTTGTAATAGAGAAACGCTAGTGCAAATGGCTACTTGTCCGTATTATTCCAAAACTTGTACTCCAGATCAACTCTCTGGTACACATTTAATGTAGTTAATGAATACTCATAAATTCTTGTCTTTTAAAAAAATATTTTAAGTCACCGAGAATAGTGTAGGTACACAGGGCAACATAGAGTGTCAAGTTTATGAATTCCGATGATTAATCTAAATAAATAAAAACTTAATAAATAAAAAAATATATTGTAAAGGGTTATAAAAATTTGTTCTTTAAGCTAAAGTTTTTTTCTAACAACGAAGCAAAGATTCCTGAATCAGTTTCACACACTCACAACAAATAGGATTTCCTGTGTTGCCGAAGACATGTGCACAAATGACACATTACAAATATCTAAGAGACAAATATTTAAATTTATATTTTCACATAAATGTTTGCCTCGGTCGGAACTCGTATTGACGTGTGTCTGTCGCAGATTTTCACTTAGTGGCGTATTCTTTATAAAAAAATATTACGCCGTTATCCTTCCTACCTTTGTATAAAATTATATATTTATCTATGTATAAAATGTAAATGATGATTCGTATGTAATCCAGAAATCTGGAAATTTCTTTCTTACCTTCTTATTTCCTGGCCGACAACGCATCAGTGATACCTTTGGTCTTGCTGATGTCCATGAGCGACGGTGACCACTTACCATCAGGTGGCTCGTCTGCTCGTTTATCGGTCATTATCATAAAAAAAACTCGTTAATTGTCTCAGATGTTTTAATAGTTTAATTTTGTTACAATTCCTCTGTCTTTTGGCAATCTTCATATTATTTTCTTATACACCAAAACACGAAGATTGTCGAGAGCCACTTCTTACATTGGTCGCTGGTCAGTCTCACCGTAATTATAATCCATAAAATTGCTTCCATAAAATACAAGAGACGTGAGTATCCGTTACAGTAAAATGTACGCGATGATACCAGTATAAGTTGAAAATGGAGACGCACTGTACACTAATGATGTTTCCAGAGTTTCACCCGGAGCATAATTCAGCAATCACAAACACTATTACCGAAGTGAAGTCTAAATCCGCCGGCAGAACGTGCTCCGTCGACAGTTTGGAGCGATTTAACGATAATGCTAATAGAGTTGATGCCTTTGTCCAGTACAGCGGCAATAACGCTAACAACGGTAAGTCCTACATCCCTTGACTCGTGTAATATAAAAATACTGGATATGCTATCTGTACATTTCTGTGCCTGCTTGATTTACGTCGGTTTCGCGCACATAGTTTTGTTGTTGCAACGTATCTAAATAATAAGACTAGCTGCATCTCGTATGTCGCATGCAAATGTTGAAATGATAAGTGATCATAGATGGCCATGAATGTCAGTAACACCAACGTATTGCGAAGGAATCGCCAAGGGCTGATTCTTGGCTTGTACGCAACGTTGAGACTGAGCTGGGTAGTATAGAGCCTTGTCCCTGTAGCCTGGGACCAGAATAGGGCTACGGTATCCCCTGCCTGTCGTAAGAGGCGACTAAAAGGGGGCTTCCGGGGTCGTGGGCGGCTAGGGTGGTAGCCTGAACCGTCCTGCCAACGACCCCGGGAAGGACGTTTGTACGTGTGGCCGCATACCGGCGTAACACCAGAAATTTGGGGATGTTCGTCCGCTCATCCTGAGCAGAGCCCAACGGGGCACGCGCTCATAGGACTCCGGTCGTGTTCCGATGGAGATCCCGGAGTCCTATCACAGCGCTGAGAAAGGCCACCGGGGGGGTTTTAGTGCGGTAAAAATCCCATATACCCCGGCGTCGCTCTCACGGCACCGAGTACCTTTTGAAGGTTTCCCGTCAAAAAAAAAAAGAAAAAAAAAAGGGTAGTATAGAGCCTGGCGGACACCAACATGAGGATAGGGCCATGTTTCGATCGTTGTTCAGCGGGATGTAATGCGAACAGGAGCAGTTGGTTCGGGTTCGTGAATGGAGCCTTTGCAACCCATAATTAATAACCATTACATGATAATGAATGCAGCACTTAATAAATAATTTCAGATAATTCAAACCCCCTCCACCAATCCGCTTGCATTGGTCGCAGTCAACTGATGTCTGTACGAATGCTGTGCGACTCGGCAACTGAGGCGGCAACTCAAGCACAACCCCTATCGGTCTGTGCAGGTAAAGTAATAATTTAAATAGTGTATCAATTTTAGATATTCGAGAACTTTACGTACACACATACATACGCAAAGACACACTCACGCACAAACATAAAAATGCAATTAAAATATTACACGAGCACCAACTACTTTAATATGTGTACAAAATGTTAATATAAATGGGCTTTTTTATCGATATTCGATGTCAAAATATATTTTTACTTACACAAATCTGTCTGTCTGACTGATCACGCGTAATATTACCACCACTGAACAAATAGAACAGGAAACAGAAACTTATATTATTGGTCTTAATCTAAGACACTTTTCTTCCTGGATAATCAATCAATCAATTTTAAAAATTAACATTAAACTATCAAGACGATAAATTAAAAGGAATTTTCACGTTACAACAGGAATCGACTTTTCAAATTGCCTTCTGAACCACGGAAGCTCTGTAGCAAGTTTACCATTATCGACCACCTGTTTCGTTAACTATGCCCATCTACGATATAAACGATGCTATAATGCAGCTCTAATTAGATCTATTAGCATTTCCATAATAATTTAATAACATAAAAATAAGAAGGGAATGTTTCTCAGAAGATGAGCGCCGACACGATTTTCAACTCAGTAATAACAACAAATTTTGATAAAATAAAATCCCTATAAAAGATTCTCAACAGAAATAACCTTCATAGAGGTGGGCTTACTGTGTACTGAATAACAACAATAAGTAAATGGTATTTACGAAATTAACATGAATTAAATCATTTTATATGCGGTAGAAAAAAAATATTAACAGTAAGTTTAAACGGTACCGCGGCGATCTCTAGCACAACGGACCTGGAATCCAATTTGTACTTTTTAAGTTTACGCTTATTACAAATAAATTATCGCTGTAAATGACTTTTCAGTGATGGAACACTTTGTTAGAAAGTCTGTATATCTGAGATTTACATCTATATATGGCAATGTGCGCTTAGCCAGCAAAGCAACCGGTAAAATATTATTAACTGAGAACGAGAAAGACAAAATGCTATAATCAGTAATGTTACAAGTAAAGTATGAAAACAATTGAAAACATATGCATATACAATAATAAAAACAAAACAAAAATCAAATATTTTTTATTGAATAATTAAGTACAGTTGGAAAGCTCAATTTTAATGTAATCTCTGCTACTGGTCTAAACAGAGAAATACAATAGCGATATGAATAAACAAGTGGTGAATAAATTCAATATACACTTGATTAAAGATTTGAATTGTGTATTAAAAATCAAGTTTATATCTGCTTATACAGAAACAAAAACAACGCCGAAGAACCACATGTCAACGTCAGCATTCACGTCGCAGTACTTCTTGGGCGAACCCGCCTCAACATCTATGGTGCCGCATAGGGAGATTGAGAATGTCAACCCTGGTAATCCACTTTATGTATAAATGTTATTCTGGGAAAAAAACACGCTAATCATGATTAACTGTTTTGTATAAACCGTGGAAAACTAAAGTATTATATAAACTATTTTAAAATATATTATAAAATATTGTAATTTTCTATTGGTTTTACAAAAAGCTAAAATAGAATTTATATGTTACTAAAAATAATGTCTAAAACTAGAGAAACGATTTAAAAAAAATCATTAATAAGGGTATACACGTACATTGAGTCATCATCATTTGCTTTACCTTATCCCATTATCTGGGGTCGGGGCAGTATGTCCTTCCTATCATCGCGCTTTCCTGTCATATTTATGTTCACTTCCACCTCTTTCATATCAAACCTAATAGAATCCAACTATCGTTTCTTGAGCCTTCCTTTCGCTTTGTATCCATTCATATTCATATTCATCGCTTTTTTGGTCACATGGTCTTCATCCCTTCCAATCACATGCCCAAACCATTCTAACCTTCTTTCATGTCTTTGGGTATGTATACATGTACATTGAGAATCAATTATAATTAGCTATTTCTGATAATTATATTTTTGGGTTACTTTACAATAGATCTTTTTTCAACAGCCCCCATACTTGTGTGTGGTTGTGCGCAAGTTGGCTCTACTACTTCACAATCGCAAGGAAACGTTTCTAATAAACAACTTGGAGTAAATTCGAAGCGCAATCCAATCAATGTGGCCGGTGAGTTATTAATAAAATTGAATTTGTTTACACTGTTATAAATATGAGCCGATCTGGAATTACCTTTCTTTTTCTTCACGGTAAAGCACCTTTTTGAAACGGTAGTGTAAGCAGCAATGGAATTTATTTTGAGAGGGTTTTTTTCCATCCCTTAGGATTATTGAGGTGGATTGCAACCTCCACAGCTCATTGTTCATTCTATTAGACTACAGTCGATGTGAACCAAACAAAAGTTCAATTATGTATCTAAAGTTTGAATCTAATTGCAGCAACATATCAGTATCAAATTTTTAACCACCATCAAAAATAGTTGCTGTACATTTTACTATGTATTATTCTCAATTAGCTAAAATTATTGACGACTCACAAAAATCACGATATGCATCATTTTCAATATTATAATTTACATCTTGAAGCTCTCATAGCTCCTCGACTTGTGTTAATTTTGATTGCGAGTTAACCTACTGGGCAAGAAAGTTATAGTTAAGTATGTAAAAGTTAGTGGCAATATATCCTAAACGCTTTTATGGTTCATAGGATACGTTAACTCGTCAGTTCCGATTGTAATCCTAGATAATGCTTTACCCATACGGAAAGGCTCTCGAAATCTCGTATGAGAAATTTCAATTCCGATCTGCATTGGGGCAATGTGGTTTCGAGCTCACTCAAGCTCAGCCAAAATATTCGCTTCTAGGTTTATCGACAGATGAGCAGGAAAAACCACCTCCACAAATTGTGGCTACAGAGTCTAAATCGTGTACCACTTCCAATAACTATCAACCGAACACTGTGATATCTAGTAACCTCAACGCTGCCAAATGGATGAATCCAAATAATGTTGAGAAAGGTATGATATTTTATAAGAACAACCTGCAAACTATTAAATGGGTCATTTATTTTATATCAATTGCCGATAAAAGAGCAGAAGAGCCATCCAATGGTAAATATTATCCGGCAGACATGGTAGCTTATAACACCAAGGATTTCACTAAAGCGTTGTCGGCAAAAAAGGGAAGCAAAAAATTCGCTTTTTAACCAGCTCTGCAAAACTGCGACCGAAACACGTTAAAACATTTCACAGTTGATTCCAAACAATGGTAGTAGAATAAGTAGCTAACCGTTCAAGTAATAAAACTCTTCCACCGTTCATAGGCACCGTTATATTAAGCTCGGTGGTAAAAATACCCGCGTCCACCTTCAACATAACGATCCTGATACTATAGCCTCCTTTCTTGTTCAGCACGGTGCATATCGAGCTGGAGAAGATGTTTAACCTTTAAGACAGATGAAGCGGAGCTGCTTAAATCCTAGGACACACGTGAAAAAACGTGATTATCGGATAACTCTTGTTGCTGGACCTGTTGCTGACCAAGAAGGAACTGACGCTTTTATATAAATGTGTTTTTTGCAGATTTTCAATCTATAATTGACATAAGTCGTTCCACGGTGTCAGAATCTTTGGACCGTGCTTCAGTGATGCTTGAAAACTCCAAGGCTCAAATGGAAGCAACAAAGAGACTGGCACGAGAAAAATTGTCCAATAAGGAACCTGCTACCAGTTGTTGTAAATATATTAGTAATATTATATTAGTTGCAGGGTATGGGTCGAAATTGAGGTCAACTTTTTGCCAATGAATCACTGCGAAATATATTATAGGGGCAGGTATTGAATGTGTTCCATCTTTAACATCGACGTCATCACCCGGCACACCAAGTACGGTTGGGTTAGAGGCCAATTCAAGTGTTGCAATTCCTATTAACACTATAGATAAGGCTTGGCGACTTCTATCTGACACAAATAGGAAAGGACCAGAGACTAAGGTTATTTCTGTAACATGGAACTCTTCAAAACAAATTGCCCAAAACGGACATTAGTACTATTGTCCAAGTAAATCACCAACTGAATGTCGCTCGCGAAATTATATTATACGAGTATGTACTAACTGAAATTGTAGTCGTGAATAACATGCTAGGTATTAATTACTGTTTTACTACAAAATTTCTTAATAAACTTAGGTACTGGAGCTTAATCTTAATTTACTTGCACTTTCTTCCACGCACATATGTAAGTACCGACCTAGGAGTAAAGTATTAACGTTATTACGTAAAGTTACGTATTAAAGTTAGTTTATTAACAATTTAGTCCATTTATTGAAAAAATCATTAACGAACCACATTTCAGTGACGACTCGAGCCACTATATCCAATGAGAGTCTTTTGGACGTGCTGCCAACTAAAGACTTGAGCAAGCCAGTGCCCGATCTAGAATGTAAAATGGTGGATAAAATAACTTCAGGTACGCGTTGAATCTGCAACAAAGGATGACTTGCTTTACTTGCTTCTCATTGAATGTAATCAATATTTAATGTGTGATCCTTTTTTGTAATGGATGTATGATGTCACGGTGCAGAGATAAACCGGTAGTTATATCCATTCACATTGAATGTGATGAGTTGAGTTTTTAAATTAATTTAAAGACTATTGAATATTAAAAATCAAAATCGATTTCACCATTTCTTATTCCAGCTTGGACGAAGAGAGCAAAAAAAATATTTGAGTTACTCAACAATATAATTTAATACTCAAATATTTTCAAATTCATAGTTAATTTTAGTTATTGTTTGTTTAAGCAGTAAACGATACTGAACTGATTCTGTAAAACTCATTTTTGTAGCTTTTGATCTACAATATATTTTTTGTTTTGCAATTTCTCATTGTTAGGTGAAATTAATTTTATGCCTGCACTACAACATGATATGATTATGAATATGATTACAAGACATCGATCAGTATAAGCACTCAATCTAATTGATGTATTGGGCAGTGGTAAGATTCTCGCAAGAAGCAAGTCACTAGCTCACTCGATCATTACTCAATTTACTTGTAAGTAGGTATGACGTAGTAATTAAAAATGTTAATCAAATGCCGTATCAGTTTTGATGTTTCCAGATAAAATTGTTGCAAAGGAATTAAAAGAGACACTTATTCAGGCGAGCCCAAACGTGCGCGAGTCAGGTAAAATAATATAATTCTTTTGTTTCTGTCCCAAGTTTTCAAAAATAACCCAAGTGAATTTCTTCTCCAGTAAGAAGCAATACCACAAAAAATGGTTCCAAATTCGGTATCATCTTAAAACTGGATCGAAATAATGAAAGCAATTGTGTTATCACAATTAACATTGAATCACTGTCTAGAAAATCGAAATAGGTAGGAAAACTTTAGCATATAATTTCAGATAAATTGCTTTTGTAGATGCTATATTTACACAATTTTTTGTTGATTTTAGGTTTTGATAGCATGCCTCTGCCTGTAACAGAACGGAAATCAGCTAGCGTTTTGACATCCAGATTCATACTTCCTGATCCTTTACCGTGTTGTATGAGAAAACATGTTGGAAGTCTTCAAACAGGTTTCCAGTTTAATAAAACACAATACAATTAATGCGATTGAAATTTAATGTCCTATAACTTGTCACAAATATATTCCCAACCACATGTAAATTTAAAATTGTCTTATGTTAAAGAATAATCCCATATTTACGTAGACGTTTTGTAATTTTTACGTCAGAAACTAGAAGAGTTTCAAACGACACACACACACATACACGCACGCACGCACACACAATAGTAGCGCAGTTCTACAGTTGGCTACGTCAAATGCCGTTCACCGTAATGGCCGTATTGGGGCGGCCTAGAATACTCCCCCTCGATCCCATGCTTGCGGCAGAACAGGACGTTGTACGAGGCGACAGAAGCCAGCCTGCTTGGTGGTAGGGCTTCGCGTAAAGATTACATTATCAGTATTATTATTAAGTCATTAATATTATTACTGGTATTATCTTTCGGTGAAGCCTGCCTGGCTAGCTTCCACCCTCCTGCTTGAGTCAACCGCCAAACGACTCGTCGTGTTCCGGCTAAGTGCTTGAAAGCCAGTACTTTATTTTTTATCACATTGTCATGTATTATATACGATATTGATTAATTATACACTTTTATTAAGTTCTAAAGTAATTTTTGACATTAGAACGACTCGACCAAATGACAAGCTTCGAATCACATATCATAAATAAATACGTGCAGTAAAGCAATCAATATTTCTTAAAAAACAAATTCCAAAAAGTCACAAACACCAAAAGAGTCTTAACGACTAATATGTATACATATTAAATATACATGATTTGTATAGCTTTAGCGTGTTTACACGAAATAACGTAAGGTAAACAAAGTATAGTAACAGAGTACATATGTACATATAGCTGATCGGAATAAAGTGCCAATGCATTACATTGTATTTCATAGGAATTGTTTGTTTAACTATTTTATCCAGACTGTGAGTTTTCTATAGTCCTCCGTGACCGATATTCATACATATATTTGTAATAACAATCTTACATTACAAGTACATGATCTATATTATTAGCAATTACGTAATAATTTTGTTAACTTATTGTACCCCATTAGGTAATGGCCCTGCGCGCCGACCGAGCAGGCAGTTATTTGACAAATAAATTGTGTGTCTTGCTTCCGAAACATTCCAGTGCGGAAGTGTGTTTAACCGTTTACTTATTTATATATTTATTTTCTACAGAATGCCTCTTTGTGTACGACCATCCACACTGCATAATACATAAGTACCAAAAAGATGCCGCCAACCAAAAGGAGTCGGACCATGATTGTGGTCAGTTAATTTAACATTCTGAAGACCTGTAGTATTCGTAAAATTTGTAGATTTGCTTGGACTCCTTTATTATTATTTATGTTATTTCTCTATTTTATTTTATTTCTCTGTGTCGTCTCAAGTATTGCAATATCGTGGTGAAATTTATTACCTACAAAGAAGCATCAAAATCCGTTTTTAATGACTATTATGTACATTACATCTATATTTGTATAACAGAAGTATTCACCCCAATTTGATTATTCAATTATCAATCGGATGCAAATTTTTAATATTAACATAGGATTTAAACTCTAGCGCGATGGCAAAAATTAAACTTATTTTATGAATTTTAAAGTTTCATACAACATATGAATATATATATATATATATTCTTAGCAAAAACGAGACTAAATAAATAAAAATAAGAAATTAATTAAGATCACGAGTATTTTAAACGGTGAAATTTATAAATTACGAAATAGAAAATCAAGCAGACTGTTGTAAATAAATTCTAAACAAATATAAGACGAAACAGAATTGACTATTCAAACGGGCAGAGTTTCCCCTTAAAACGTTCACCACAAATATAAGTGTGTCAAGACGAGCGCTCATCGTCTTATATAGGTGCTTGGCGGTGACTGTCCGCCATCCCCTCCTCTTAACGGATGTGACGTCACTTTGCTGCTAACACTATATATATATATACTCGGGAAAAACGGTGTAAATTATGGTTATAACCTCAAGAACCTAAAATGTTGTTTAATGTTCCATACACCCTCGTGCCCAAGCCAATCTCCCCTAAGCGTGGTGGGCTGGTCTTTAAGATTGGACGAGACTATATCGTTGATTGCCTCCTATCACGGTTTCCCGGAGTTTGTTGACCTTGACGAAAGCATGGTTGTAAGGTTTTTTTACCCACCAGGTTTACCCACCATTCACTTACTGATCTTCCAAGCGGTAACCATTCAATGTTTAATTGAATTTCGCTAACAGATTTCGAAGTTCAGTAAAGATAATATCAGTAGGTATGTTCAAACAGCAGTCTCCCGCTTCCATTTCGAAACGTGATTTAGTCAAAATCCAATATGTACTAATACGCGTCTTTACTAGAACGGTAATTAAAAATTCTTAGACACGTTACCAAAATTGTAATTAAATGATATAGTCCCTATTTACTAATGTAATCGCAAACGATTACGTACGTAATAGAAAAATGAATACCTTATTCATATACCAAACAATTTGAGATATATGTATCTTCTTTTGACATATTTAAAGTTTAATTATTGACAATTTTACATTACGTCAAAAATTCAATATACTGAAAAAATAAGAAGCTTTTATTTTAAAGTTCGTTAAAAACTGCACATTTGCTGTACTACATTTGACTGGTATAATTTGCGTTCGACATGACTTGTTCAAATCAAAACCACACAAAGCACGGACCGAAGACTAGCAATGGAAGTATCACAAATGCTAATGCTAAGACGAAGCTACGATCAAGCGAGCAATAATCGATATTGTCTATTGCTCCTAATTATGCCCCGTTCACGTCCGAATATATCGCTCGCTTGGACCTTTAGTTTCTTCATTCGGTTACATTAGTTTGTGTTGTGTGCTGCTAGTCCCTTTTATGATTGTGTAATATATGATTTTCACTAAATATTTTTTTTTCGTTTTTAACCATAAAGATAAAAAATTAAGGGTCTATAAAAATGTTCAGCTTAAAAAAATAAAGCTGCCTGCTTGCTATAATCCTAAGTCGATTTTCGTCTTTTTGAGAAAGCCTTTTTGTAAATTTGAAAGATTTTACTCTGGTATCGAAATTCTCGATAGTCCCGGGAATTCCCGATTCCAGTTGAGATCGGTACTGAAATTCTCGGTTCCACTAAAATCCCCCGGCTCTGCAAACTCTAGTAAGTACATAGCTATTATTGTAATAAGAAAATGTCGCATAAGACATGATAGTTTTTTGAAAAGTATTAATTTCAGTTCAGTGGAACATAATGTGAATAGATGTTCAGTGGTAGTATTAACAAAACAGACGGGAGCATTAGCACCGATTCGTCAGCACCACGCACAAGATCAGATCGTAGAACTAACTCCACTTAATTATTAATATATTTATTGGCGTTCTCGTCATCAACATCGCCTTCGATAACATCATCAATATTTACGTGAATAGTGAAGATACATATTCTTCTAAGCTTATCGGTTAAACTTAGTCCTAAAGCGACAAAGGTGTCTGGAAAGCTATTTCTTTGGGTTTCCATAGACACCTGAGATTATCATCTTTGAATAAATTATTTTCATTCTATTCCCATATACGGTAAACAAGAAGCTTAACTTTTTTTTAGTTTTTAAATTACACTCTGAGGCATACTATTATTGCCTGGTACAATAAGTATCTTATCGCTTAAGATATATAGCCACCATGAAATTCTTGGATTTGGTTGCAAAGATGCTTGTAAATTTAATCTCTCAATTACGGTATGCAGAGACGGCAACAATCGTGCTTATGTCTTGTCTGTAAAGATGACATTGAGTGTATTGCATAGGGTACACCTCTGTATTTACTCGTATTTCATTAAAAAGTGCAACGCAAATTTATATTGTCTCAGTAAAGCAAGTCACCGGACGTGCGGCGGGAGTATTGACGTCAGAACGACACCCCAGCGACCTCATCAGTAAAGTGGTTACACAACAAGGTATGGAGCTCGCTAACTACATGACACTTATGAACTTTAGTCGTAATCTTGATAAATTTCACTATGAAACTGATTTATGTGATGACACTTGCTTTTAGTTGCTACTAAGCACTGTTTTGGTTTAGAAGGACATGGAGCCTGGGTTAGTAACAATAATATGGCTTTATAAATATACATTTCAGTCGTCAGGAGTAGAACCACAATCCTTTAAATAGGACTATATATGTCGAATAGAAATTCGAAATAGATTGTTGTATAAAAGGGATAATCCACCTAAAGATATTCATGAATTACAGTGAACACCTATTAACAAGAAATAAGTAAAGAGTCTTGTCGCAGTATGGATACAATATAACAAGGCAGATTGTCGCGTAATGTCTATTGTGGATTATCTGTTAAAAGCGTATTTTAGTAGTTGACAATGGCTGCGTATTGTTCAAAATGTTATCAATTATTTAACCTTTCATTTGTATAAAAATTAAAAAGTAAATCCACAGTAACACTCCCACAACATAGGGTTGAGGCACAGTTTTATTGTTTATGAGATATTTGATATGATATATTTGATATAAAACGGAATATAATGACTAATTATTTTTGACGTCCATAATACGACTTTAAAACACAAAACAATGCTGCCAGTGCTTTTGCCACTATACTTTGAATAATCAAGGAGTAATTGAGATCATGGATTGGATTTCAAACTAGTTTATCCTCATGTGTGATATTTATTGCTGGTAGCCTGATGTAGTCGTAAAGCGTAGTCTATAACTAGATTAGTACGCTTAGCAACCTGCATACCTTGAGTCCCCTTTGTGACATTGATTATTTATTGACATTGTCTTGTCACTATTCTGTAGTCTCCACGACTATACCCATTCCCCGGTTATTGAACCCATAGATACAACCTAGTATTTATCTTCTCTACATCGCGTGCCCAGCCACGACTTTTCTTCCAACTTGATACGCTAAATAATCATTAAGATTGCTTAAAGTTTGCGAATATATACCATGTTACAGCATACAAACCTTTGTATGAAACAACTAAATATTTGATCAAGGAAAATTTAAAGTCTCAAAAACCAACGCGCTCTGCAGCCCTCCCCTCGTTTGATGGGAACGGTAATTTATCTTAGAATCTGAAATAAACTGAATAATTTACTAAGTAGTTTCAGTCAGGAGAAGACAAAGTTGTTTCAACAAAATATCTAAGTAGATCGGCTGCATGCATCGAATAGGCGACGATCAGATTATTAAGATGGTAGGAGATCAAGACTCCTGGCTCATGTTAACTAGATAAAATCTAGTTCAGAGTCAAAGAAGTGCATATTGACAGGAGCAAAACAACAACTGGATTAAAAAGCCACCTTCTCCGCGCCATCATTTACGTTGCTAGCTACATCATGTTTCAGTTTATACGGGCTAAATTTACACCCCAATCAACGATACGATTACTAGGATCGGAAAAATCAAGGTCAAATTACTCAAAACTAATCAATAGAGGGTTGGGTAGTCTTAATATTGGAGAACGGATGATCAGGTGTTCAATTTTACTGTATTTAATTGTTATTCAAAGTGAATAAATTAAGCGAAGTGAATTAGTGCGCACGTAATTTTGAATAATGCAGGCTTCCTCGTAACTCGCGTCTTTCGTTCAATAGACCGAAGTTTTTCAACCGTTAGACTACCATTACACCTAATAATAATTTATTTACTTAATATACGAAAGTTAACGGGACGTCAACACAACAACCGCGAGCCTCCAAGCTCGGTTGCAAAGTTACTGTAGGTTAGACCACTATGCTAAAGGTATTTATTTCGTTATATCATCTATACTCTTGTAAAGATTGGAAAAGACAGCTTCAATATGCTAGCGGCCCGCCGCTGCACAGATCTTTGTTCGTGATTGAGAAACCCCGAGAGCTAACTGCTCCACGCTAGCCGGCGGATGAATTAATGAACAAGCCAAGCCGAATTTCAGGTCGCGCGAAGACTTCCGATATAGCTTTACAACTTTTCTCGTAACATGTAACAAACAGGATAGAGGATTTTATGTGTCCTCTGAAGATCGAAAATAATAATGAAATTGGACACTAGCGGTCACAACGAAGCACAAAAAGCTTTCTCTAGTTTTAAAAATCATAACATGAAATCTAATTGTAATTGTGTATAAATTCTCTTACGCATTATGCTTTTTAGCCTGGGCAAATATCAGGAATAGTTTTGCTGCCCGTAAATATTTACAATTTTATTCATGACAATAACCTGTGGGAAAATAGTTAATTTAAAATCTTTTTTTTTTCATTGCTTCAGTGCTTGGTTATAAAAAAATCCATTCGTTTATTTGTATTAAACGCTATCAATATAAATTTGTAATGTTCAACTAAAACTAAAACCTATTAATGTTAAATAAGTTTCACTTTTTTATTTATATGTACTCATTTTTTATAAAATAAAAGTGACAACCCTTATAGCAGGTTTTTACAATTTTTAGCTTGTCTACAATTCTATTTTATATTCAGTTACAGAATTCTGCACTCGTTCGACCCAAGCAGTGCTTGACGTGCCCCACCACTGCCCCCGTTGCTGCGTAGAAACGCTTGATGCACCGCAGAAACTAAATCTAGGTACAGTACACCCCCAAATAATCATCATTTATTAATAACTAACAACTTGCTCTACCTTCGTTCTGGTTGAACAACTATATGATATATAGTCTATGTCCTTCCGGTATAATGTACCTTTCAAATGGCAAAAGAACTTTTCAAATAGACGATGTGGTTCCGGTGATTACTCTCTGCATACATGATTACACATAAATTCACAAAATTCGCATTCTCTGTTTCTAATATAAAATAATTAGTTTAGGATACAAATACTCGTAGATCTCTCTGCAAAGATTAATAAATAAAACACAAAACAACTGGCTCTCATACTTTGTAACCGGATCACGGAAATTTTCACGTTTCAGTTTAGTTGGAAGTTATTACTCGTAATAATAGTACTCGTAGTAATAAGAGTATCGCCGGAATTACTTTTTAGTTTACGATAGAGACCAGCATTGAAAACCACGGGATCTTCCATTAGCATCAAAAACTAACTTAGACCCGATAATGAACGGAGATATCCCCCCAAATTCGTTATGTCTTTAATTAATCTTGTTTTATGCAATAGGTACAGATAATGTCGAAGAATATCTAAAGTCATATTTGACGACTTCATGCCGCTACTACACTAACATGTTGACCAAACAACTGGACAGAGTTAAGGAAAACTGTGCGTACCTCTAATCAACTATAAATATTAATTTTGAAATTCGTATTAAACAAGAGCGAAGTACGCAAGAGAAAGGTCCTTAAATAGTTTACCAGCAGACATGGGTTGAGGATGTAAATTCGATTCAATTTAGTCGGTTAATTTACCTTAATCAATCGGTTAATTTGTACCACATTCAATTTGTTTTATGTATAGTAATTTTAATGTTGAAACAAAACTAAGTTTTCTTTCTTTTCTTTGTAATTAAAACGTTATTTGTAAAATGTAATATTATTGTAATGGTCATATAGTGTTTAACTTACATTTTACCTATTAAGTAACTATGTACTAACTTTTAACATAAAAGCATCGAGGTGGGGTGTATGCCCCAGTGGATAAATGGTGGGAAGTATGGTGTGTTGATTTGGTCACAGATATATTATATGAATGGGGTGGTCCCTTTCTGCCTGGAGGAGTTTTTGGAATTTCTTATGTAGCAATACGACAAAAATTACAATATGCGTATATCCAACAAATAAAATTACTAAATAAATGTTGTTTTGTAATTAGTATTATAACATGAACATATGTATACAGAATAAGGATTGCAATCCGGAATAACGTATCCGATGTTTAGTTAAATACACCATTACTAGGCGTTTACCAGATCCGGTACCAATATATACGGGCATCGGTGATGCCAAAATTATCACGTTGTTGCTTGAGTACATGAAGTATGAGGCCATAAGTTCTTTTACAAATAAAAATGTTTTTATGAAGAAATGTAATGTTAACAAAAGTTTTAGGTATATTATTCATCATCTACAATCAATTTTCATGTAGTGCTGCTGTGTTCCACTGCTGGGCTTTGGATCTCCACTCACAATCAGAAAAAAAAGCCATAATCCGCCACTCTGGCCATGTACGGGTGGGCAGACTTCACCTTTGAGATATGGAGAAATCTCTAGTGTGCAGGTTTCCCCACGATGATTTCCTTCACGGAAGCATGTGATAGTTAATTTGTAATATACCCATAATTTGAAAGATTTGAGGTGCGTGCCAGATTCGAACTCGAGTCTCCCGTACGCTGGAGACCGATATTCAAACCAGTAGGTTATCACTACTTACCTATATACCTATTTAATAAACAGAAAATATTTCTATGCGATATGTATATCTGGTTTTGGTGCGGGCCTTTTATGTCTGGCCACGCACTGTTTCCCTTTGTAATTTAGCCATTGTTCACTCTAAAGACTACTTAAGAGACTCAAGTTTTGCGTGCTGTTTAGACTAAAACTAACCACAATTTGAAGTACACGTGTTTCAGATTTGGCCTAGATGAGGCTTCAGCTCTTATAAAGCCGGAATGACGAAATGAACGTGTCTTAACACGCCCCATTAAACCATGACTGACGCAGAATGATAACCACGTACATACGTGGTGAATGATCGTACACTTCGTAATTTTGCTTGTAGTAGTGCTATTGAATCGTGAATTTTTTTTCATCAGAGAGAGAATATTTTTGTGCCTTTCAATCGCGTATAAAGGACAACAAATGTTTTGATCGATCCACTCTCTTTAACTATTAGAATTAATATAGGGCATGACTTATGTATCGATGATAAGCGCCGAAACTTAGGTGTTGTTTGATGATACGAAACAGAATTCCTGCGAGAATCTTTGCTTGTGGCAAAATTTCTTTTTTGTTTGTAAAGAGTGTCAGCGAATCCTGCCTTTACTAGCAGCCTTTGTTGTTCTAATAGCACGCGGCCCTCCCGAACTCTTATTCGACAATGAAAGTTTTTGTTATCTGTTTATTGTCCGATAGAAATGTATGGCTAAGCCAAGATTCTGAAGTGCCTTACTCACTTTGTGCAAGGCGATCACTGAAATTGTGTTTTTAGCATCCCATTCTATTGCAATTTGATGTTAACCCCACAAAAAATACACTTGAGAAAACGTAAAATCATCGAAGTTTGTAACATAATAAATACGTTTCAATACGTTTTATAGCCAAATGAGTTTATGAGATATTGGACTGAGTATATGATAAAAAGTCCATTATGGATCGAAAGGAGAAAATTTCGCAGATTTTATCAATCCGATCCGATCCGGATCAATTTAAATTCAGCAGGATTGTAATCCCTATTACAAAAGAACTTGTAATTTTTTTTATAACAACCAACAAATGTGTGACGGGCTACCTACCTGATGAAGAAGTAAGCCGTAGCTCTTTTTTGTACCCACCATCCTACAAACATTTTTGTTTCAGTGAGAAATCACCTAACGCTCCCCGGTGACGGCATATACAATACTTCTTCTGCGTCAAACTTTTTTATTGAAGCTTGCACGATGAAACCAAGTGGAAGACAGGACCACTGCTGTCAAACTCTGATGATGCCGAATAATTTAAAAAAATTAAACAGACTTCTTAATTTGACCACTGCCTTTAGCGCGACTGACTTTCGCAAAATGCAAGACAAAAAAGATTTAAAAGCCATGTATCATATTTTGTCGTCGATAGAGGGCAGAATTCACAGACTGAAAAGCAATTTGTTGACTTAAAAGTGCCAGGTTGTAATCATAGATGTCACTATTCCCAAATAGAATTAGAAATGGAAGAATTTTATTGAATTATACCGATATCTATTGTGCATGTATTTAACATACTATCAACAAATCGATGTATTCCCTGTAAAGGTTTCATTATATTAATAATATTGTAGAAATAAAAACATTTCTTGTTATAAGTAAGCATATAATAACAAAGTAAATTAATAATATACAAATCTGAAATACATTTTATTCTTAATTTAAAAACATTTTCATTAACTAACAGCTTGGATACTAACAAAATAATAAATACATAATACTTAAAAACATTTTGAAATTTGTGCATAAAAATCACATAAATGCATTCTGCCTCATCACAAAACTATCTGTCAATAAATTGTATACACAAATATGCGAGTAGGACAAACAACGCTAAATAAGATTAGAACATACAAAAACTAGTGTGGCCTACTTTTAGTTGACATTTAAAACGTAACAGCATTTTTATGTTTTAGCCCACAACTTGATACTAGCACAATTGAAAGTAAACTGAAGTAGAGCACATTAAGTTTGTGCGTGTTGGGACGGTTTGCGGTCTATCTTAGTCCATTTACCGTCGATAAATAACAACATATAACTTTTTGTGACATCATTAACTATCATAATGATACCTAGTGCATTGCAAAATCTAAATACAATGATTTCATATAATTTGAAAAGTTATAGACAAACATATATGTAAATGTTGAACATAAAACTGCACAGTGGTTGTGTACAATATTTTTTGTGACATCAAACTATATATACGCTAAGAAATAAAAGCTATAATATATAGCTTATAGTGGTGTATCAACTGTGGAATGCAAGTCAAATGTGTACACCAATTTGTCGTTATAGCATAATACCATATTTGTTTACATTGATTGGGAAACATCAATTTTTTTTTAATTATTATTTCAATTTAGATTTCTTTTGTGGGTCAGTAATGGTAAAAAATTAAAACTGACAATAATATTACATATAAAGGCAGTATCTACAAAAATTTTTTTTTCTTTACAGCCCAATCTCATATGACAGTGATAAATAATGACAGAGTTCCATAAAAAAATTTATGGCAGACATGTCAAAGCTACGGAGGCTTTCTAGACTTGTCAACTATACTTTTCTCCTTTAATCCACCCTAGTCGAACATGGTGGACTCTAAAAACTCCTTGTCATTACACTGTAAATTCAAAAATAAAATAACAATAAATACATCAATGTAGAAAAATATGAAAAAATAATAATTTGTAACATCTCTAATACTTCTGTTCGCATTAAAACCTAATCCCATACAGGTTCTTTAGACACTAATAAAAATCTATGTTAACATATATAACTCATGATGATACAAAAATATAAAATGCAAACAATACACCTACTAATATTTAATAATGAATAATATTTATGCACTATACATAAAACCCTACTTACTTACATACAACTCTATATTTTCCCAACACTTCAACCTTACAAAATCCCTGTTTCATCCTAACCAGTGCACCAGTTGCTGAACAATAATAGACTTTAGTACTTTGTATTAAGCGTTCTTACACAATACACAGTTTTGGCACAGTACATAACATCACACAGCCATAGAGGATTTTCGACGCCATCGTATCTGAAATAAGACCACATGGCATTATTTATTATAAGAATTAAAAATATTTTTTTCGTAGGTGTGAAAAATTCCAAAGAAATTCACTATTATTACTATGTTGTTACACTGCCATACTCACACTAGTGACATGGATATACCACACTATGTCATACAAAGAGACAAGCAACCAAGATCCGCATACAAATATTTGTCATAATAATAATAATAATAATAATTTTACAATGGAATCTTGCTTGACAATTGTCGTAGAGTAGGTGAGGTATAAAAACAGATGTTTCAAAATGTGTGGAATATCACCTAGGTGTAGGGAAATACATGAATACCAATTTGAAAAGACTAATTTGTTTGGTAAAAGAACACAACACAATAAACTTAATTTGCACATATTACAAATCATTATCTTAGTAATTGTCAATATCACAAACTAATGTTATTTGGTAACATAATAATTTGGTAAGTGTCAATGTAATTAATGACAATTAATATTTATACAAATTACATTTAAACAAATTATCTGTGGTTTACCAGAATTCCACGGATTCTTAATGTTTTTTTTAATATTACACATAGATTTATTATGTTCAAAAGAATGCATTTTCTACACAATTCAAAAGTTGCATTTATAATTTTCGAAATTAATTCAATTAATACTGTATTCACCTGTAATTAAAGAAACACAAATTTTCCTTGTATTACTTAGGTGTTTAGAAATAACTATATTGTGTTAGAGGACCTTAAATAAACAAATAAACGAAACTCACCATACCCCCTCCTCAAGTAAGCGACCGTGGAGTGAACACATGCACTAATGAGTCCCAGCCGCAATCAGCTATCTGATGAGGCCTCAGTCCATTCCAGTCCAGGCCGTACGTGAACTCAGAATGGTGTCGGATGGTCTCCAGAGGGTCGCAGCCACGCTTCAGATCCCATATCCTTTGGGATTATAATTAGGTATTGCACTTGTAATGATATCAAATAAAATGTTAATGTTTACTCTAATTGAAATCATATAATTTTAACTTTACACATCATAATATTTTTCTGAACTTGTACATCACTGAACTCCTAAACAGCTGACCGATTTCAATCAATTTTCGTGTATATTTACGTGCGTTCAAAATAATGGATTGTGTAGATTCACAATTGGACCTGATAGTAGGTGGCGCTACGATCGGGTTTTGGGAAATTTGTTTTTTATTTTATTTTATTTCAGCCAGGGCGCCAGTACGATCCTTGTAGGTAGGTATAGCGTGTTTCTTGTATTAATTTGTCCCGGCAAATAAAACTAAGACAGTGAAAACACAAAATAACAAAGTATATTGCCATAGATTTTTGTATTTTCTTTACATAATATAAGTTAACGCTTGACAACAATGCCACCTTACGGTAAGTGGTGATTAAGTCTAAGATATTGAGCGCCTTAAGTTATAAAAGCCTATTCACTGTCCTGTTGAACATTCTGTTGAACACAGCATATGTAGTCGGAATACCGACGCGGGCAAGTTGTTCCAGTCCTTGGCAGTGCGCATGACGAATGACGAATAAATACATATAAAATACATATTCACAAGCTGGTTCTATAGAGATTAAATGTGGATTTTTTATATTCTATTGGGGATTCGCCCGGTCACCGAGACATCGAAAATGTTTATGTTAATAGCGATCATACAGGTAGACACTTTGGTAATTGGTCACCGCTGCCCATGCATATCCATCATCAAGGACGCGAGTATTTACGTGTTTTGGTTCCAATGTAATTATCATGAATTGTGTTGAACCAGTAATTGCCCATTGCCATCGAGACTTGGCAACACGTGTCGGTGACACACAAGTGCATGGGCCGCGTTGACCACTCACTATGTGAAGACCTGTCAAATATGATTCTCGGTTATTAACATAAAAATAACCATGACGGGTGGTTTGTGAACTGCGTCCCCAACACTTCACCGTTCATTGAAGATTTGATTTTATTTCAGTCTGTTATTTAATTGAAATAAAATGAAATCACCTCGTAGTGAAGTCATACGACACAGCCGCTAGCACCGAGGGGGCGTGCGGACAAAACTGTACCCTCCTCACTGCACATTCACACCCTGCAATTATAGAAATTATAAATTAATATTTAAAATTCGAGATTAAAAATTGTGTGATACGTTAATGATGGACCAAGTTAAGCTGCTTCGAGTGCGGTCAATAGCTTGATGGGTGACCTCTTCTGGTAAAAATGCTTCCATGCTTCAGAGAGCGTGGTCAATTCATCTATTTCTATTGTTGTCCTTAGATAGCAGTGGATAATATTACATTTCAATTATCTATCTATCCCTCACTGATGATTAATAAATAATGCGACAACAATTGTAACTGCATGTTTTCGTTTTATTAAATAAAAATAGCAGCACATTCTATATAATAAATTAATATATCGCTCTGATATATAAGTAAGCTTATAAATAAGGCAAAGACTATTAAAAAGGGACCTTTAACCAGCAGTGACTTTAAAAGATGTACTGAGGAGTTTCTTTCCCCGTTTCTTTTCCACATTTTTCAATGCATCTTTTCGAATAGGTAATACAAGCAAAAAAATTATTATAAATGTTTTTGCAAAATTCCCAGGTGATTTTGAATTCGAATCTAAATAGGTTATTTAAACCGGCCGTATGCTACCTTGGGGCCCTTCAGGCGAAATAACAGCTTATGCCATTTAGTCACTAACCCGCATGTTCCACAGCATGGTTCAGTATGCTCCAGGGATCCTAATACCTAACAGACCAGTACCCTCGGCAGCTCCAATGGGTTGAAGTTAATACGGCGCACAGCTTATCGCCAATTATTGCAATTATATGAACTATGTGACTGACTGTTCGTACTGAAAACCAGTATCCGTTGGTTCTATACCACCGTGTAGGCTGAAACCGACCTTTTTAATTATTTGGCCCGGCAATCACTTGTACACGGCTATTCAAACTATATTTTATTTATAAGGGATGTTTCTAAAGGCCGTTACATCGATTATTTTATGAAATGTATTTTATTTCTTCCTTTCAATTCGGCATTGTCATAAAGATAAGATCACCTTTGAGCGTAAACATAGGCGAGGTGAGTCTCCGCAAGTCCCAACCTCTCACCAACCCATCCGAGCCGGCGGTGGCCAGCGCGTGTGATTCCGTCCGACTCCAATCGCACGATAGTACCTAGAAATGCATTTATTGTAGAAGTATCTATAATAACTACATAGATGGATTACTATTACTTCAGCACTTGATACTTACTAAAATAGCACATTAAACAAATCGCTACTCAATAGAAATTAGGGATTTTATGGAGCTAAGTAACCGTAACCGAAGCTATCGGATACCCGAAGTAAACGTATATCCGAAATATTAACCGAATCCGATAAAAAAGTTTAAAATAATATCAGATAAGGACAAAGTCTAAATGAAACAAGTCATTCCAGGTTTTCGCTGGTCGAGTTGATAACTTAGCCGCTTCGCTCTCATATTTAGACAGATTTTATTAGTAAAGTTTTAATGCTATTGTTCTTTTCTATGATTGTGATAACCAGATAATATCTAGAGAGAAAGTTAAAGTGTTACCTTGTAAATACATTATATACTTTTTTTTAATCCTAAATCATCTAATATCCGTAACCGTAACTATCCGAAGCAATAGGATAATCCGAAATAATTTCATATCCGAAACCGGTAAAATATATCCGTATCCGTATCCAGATCGGAAATTTCATATCCATTACATCCCTAAGAGAAATGATAAGAGGGAGTCACGCCGAGTCGTTCTAACACCTGTTATTGTAATAATACTCTAACGCGCCTTGCCGGGTTACTCCTCACTTTAGTTTCGTGGTCGTGATTTAGGACACTTTTTATTCCGGGAAATGATATTGTTCCCGTGGAATCCCAGGGACGGTGGATTACTAGAAATAATATATTAAGTGTTGTACAAATGTTGAGTTACATTACAACTAGACAATAACTGATTAACAAGATATTTTGTATATAAACAGACTGATCTACGTATCATTAAAGAGGTCTTTTCTTTTTTTAGAAACTGAATTATTTTCAACGTATTTTATAGAAATTTATATGTTGCATAGTTTACTTCAAAGGTTTTTTTTTTTAAATACCTGAGGATTATCAGACACCCTTATCCTAGCAAATATCACGCCGGCGTCGTTCGATTCGGAAAAAAATAATCGTGTATGTAAATTTTTACGGTCAATTATTATTTTAACATGAAAGTTAAAATGGTTACTATGATCGTCTTAGTTTTCGCATATAATTAATTAAGGGTATTCTGTACATAAAAAAACAACCCACAATTCGTATCAGAGCTTAACATTACTAAAATATTTAAAGAAATATACTATGAGTTTGCTCCATGAAATCTTCACGATACCTCAGCATCGTGCGCCTTTACGGCAGCTGCGGCTCTTCCCGGCTCCGCGACCGTCCACAGCTTGAGATGTCCGTCTCCCGACACGGACGCGAACGTCCCCGGGGAGTGATGCGAGAACGCCGCCGTGTACACCAGCTGAGAGTGTCCCGCGAACGTGTTCAGACACGACTCCGTCTCCGGATCCCACTGGAATGAACCACATATATTTTTCTACCGAATCGTTTCGAGATTGAAAGGGCTTCATTAAATTTCGAGCCAATCTCTCCGCTCATGGTGCAAACTGCTCAACAAAGGACGAACGAACAGCATAAGCGTCTGCATTTTGGCGAATGTTAGGCTTCCGTGCCATTCGTAATTGTGATTGTGATAAATATATTTAGGATAACCAGTAGGTAGCTACAGCTCTTTTAGAATCAGCCACCAAAATCAAAAAGTGCAAAAACAAGTTTGCAATGTTAAAGAACTAAAAAACCTAGATGCTTTGTTCATCGCTACCTTCTTGGCAGATCGTGGTGTTATGTCCCGTAACATATACATATTGAAAGCATCACAGGATCGTAAGATAAAATAACTAAAGGCTGATGCAACTACATAACACCACGCCTGTTGTTCATTATAATATGATACGTGTGTTTAGCCACGATCTAAGCCAAGTGGGTCGAAATTTCAACATATAAAGTTCATATCGGGAATACCCATATCGCAGCAAAATCTGTACATGGCAATTTAAGGTTAAAATACACAGGGATTAAGCTGTAGACGTAAATTCTTACCAATTTGACAGTAGTATCCCAGCTCGCAGTGAGCAAGTGTGATCGTGGCCAGTCCACAGAACAAACTTCACTGTGATGCGCTCTGAGGACGCGCAAAGGAGCCGCGCAACCACTCCGCCATATGATGACGGCGCCATCCCCAGCGCCACACGCTGCTACATCCTCCTTTACCCCTGACCACGTCTGCAATACCATCCCATTGTCAACTTTGTGAAATTCACCACGTAAACCAGTTTCAAAGCAGAAACCATCACGAGAAGCCAATTTCATGATGCATCCTTTAACTGACCGTGGCTAGGTCCTCTCTATTGATTGTCGCAGATCTTTGTACTAACAAAATTTAATTAGATGGTATATGTACCTTATTATTATTTACATATATTACTTTATTTTTTTACGTGATTGAGTTCCAATGTTGTGCAACAATAAGTGGATTCACTAATTTTTCCTCAACCAGCAGTTTTTGTTACGATAATAATTTTGATGTACATACATGGACGACGTCAACTGACCACGAGATGATTATTAACATAAAAACAATTGAATCGATCTCCCCTAACCTCCTAGGAAGTCCTGAAATGTATTAAAGTTACAAAACATCTAACACTTAAATGAATTATTCATAAACTTATTGGTATAGACCAAGTTAATAGTAACTTAGGATGAATATATAAATAATTATCACAATGCTTATGGTACACAATACATCGACCAACTCAACAGTTTATTTATATGCGAAGGTGAAAGATTAATGAACGAATAAGCCTCTTAAGTGCCTATGAACACGAGCGCACGCATAACTACGGTTGTATGGATTCACTTGCGTAAGGAATATGCCTGTATCAGCTATAAAAATGGTAACTAAATAATACTTCAAGATGTGTCCAAGTAGACATTTAAATTATGTAGTAATTTCCCTCTCTCCCTCTCCATGTAGGACTGAAACTTTAGGCATTCAAACAATCTTCAACTGAAGTTTATGAATATTAATATAATTAATATAATAGAGAGTCAACCACATTGGAAAATTGGAAATATCTGTACATTTTAACTTCTCTATTTCCAGAGCCTTTTTGCTTTATGGTGATAAGTTAAAAAGAGAAGTAATTTTTTTTTTCTAAATCTCAATAACTTATAAGAATCCTCGATCATGAAAAAAAAAATATCTGCAAGCATTTCAATTTAAATAATCCTGACATTTTCAATATTCCTTGAATTCAGTTTATTTCAACATCATACTAGTATACTAAGCTAACGAGTATTTGATAGTAAATATTGATAAATAGAACTGATCACCCTTAAAAAGAAAAATCATTTATTCATTACAATAAAATTTGTAGCCTTAACATTTGAAACTGTTGTAATATAAATAAATATGAACATACCACATCAAACAACCCATCACTCCACTCCAATTTTTGCAATTCCAGCATAGTAGCACCATCTGGTGCTAGTTCTAAAAAGAATAGGGTTCCACCTCCGGCTACACCATAGTACTGACTGGTGGCAACTGCGAGGACATTCGGCTGAGTGCGGGAAAATCGCACACTATAGCCGTGCCTCCCAGGAGTTAGGAAGGTTGGCATGCTGAGAGTGTAACTGAAAGAAACCAAAATAATAATTATGGTACTATTAAACAACTGCAAGAAACAAGGAGACAGGTCACCTGAATGTGAGTGATCACTGTCAAGGAATGATTGTATCATAATACTGTAAGATGCTTTTAAATTAATTCATATATTACTGTCTCCTTTCATGTGTAATTCCATGCCGTGGTGAACATAGTAATGTCACCAGGTATCCCTTCTAACAATGAAGTTACTAATGCCATGCACCAATGAAAATCTGTTAGGATGTAATAGAAACAAACTAATACTCCTTGTAAGAGTTCCATTTTTACTTTATAGACATCCATAATACCAAAGGCAATTTTAACTTATAGTTAGCAAAGAGAGATGTTCAGAACTAGCATAAGAATTGAATAACATATGTCTTATGGGTGAATTGGAGATAAATTAGTGGAATGAACTGGGTTATCCTATTCTAGGCCAGCAATGCATAAACAATACTGGATGTTACCTGGTTATTTTTACCATCAGTTTTAAGTGTGGTTGCTATTAGCAACTTGCCTAATTGACTGGTGGTTTAAGGTTATTGAAACTGTAGCCATGGAAACCCTATAGGCATGAATTCACTGCATACATGCACCATTTGGATTATGAAGAGATTTGTGAATTAGTAATCATTTATCAGTTAATAAATAAAGGGAAACAACAAACAAATTGAAAATACTTGTACTTGGAGAGTTCTTCATAATGTTCCTAAATGCATTTGGCATCAATATACATATGAGACATTTACTTACTTATTCTTAGATAATAAGATAAGACTCAAACTCAGCAGTGCAAAACATTTGGGTTGCACTGAAGTTGAACACATGATCATCATAAACATCCATTTTTGCCTTCATTTTGATTGAACCAACCAGTTAAACTGTGAAACACAACATTAAAGGACCATTTCCATGACTTTCAAAATTAAATTTATTGAAAAATGAATTAATGGATTGGCAGCCATTGCATTCAAAATTAAATGAAATGATTGTAATGAAAGCTTGGTGTAGAGCAACGGCATTAATGAAAATGAAAGAGATTAAAGATAATCAACAAACTATGTATAAATTACACCATATGTATCATCCAATTTTATCTATGTAATAAAATTAGCAAGAAACATTGGACAATGACCGCACCAAGAAAGATGTGATTGTAAACTATGGCTAAAATAAGTACAGAAATAGAGACTACTTGTCTGTGGGAATATTGTGTTTCTATCCTCATGTGCTACAGTTTATTGGCTTCTGTTGGTGCCAAGGTTGTGTGACTTAAGTGTGTAGCAGTAGCTACCCCTTCGATGTTTAGTTTAAATGTACATTATAAATATTAGTAAATGTTCAGCTTCTATATATACAGATGCAAAAATGAGTTCTTATTGACATCAAGTTACTTGAATGGCCTTAAATTATATAGTACATGAAATAATATTTAGCTATGTTTTATTTTAAGTATGTTAATAATTTTAAAATAAAATCATGTAATTTTAAAAGTTCAAGGGATATCAACTAATTTGTTGATTCTACTTTGATATAAGAACAATTATATTTGTATACAATATTGAAACAAAGACTTTGTTTTTTAAGCCAGCACAAACTGTTAAATACAGTATTATAACAATTAGAATTCTAGGAATTGTACATTCGGCTAAAATCTTATTAATATTATTTACTAATAAGATTCCTATTATCTACTATCATTCGTTTCTATGAAGTAGAACTTGCGTATTTCATGGCTCTAAAAACCTACCTTTAAGCCGCAAACACATTTATTAGACAATCAATATCCAACCTTGCGTATGTAACAAATTGGAAAAACGAAAATAAATGTTGTTCATCGTGCAAATACAATAATGGAAAAAAAAAATTCGACGGTACATATTAACGAAAATATTTTTCATCTAACTTACGGATTCTTCAATTACATGTTCTTATAAGCCGATTAAAATTGCTTTCGATTTCGTGGCTCTTATTCATGTAAATACCCACTCAATTCTCATTTTTTGTCGTCTTATTTGACATGTTTCTATAAAATTTCATGAGATCTACAAAACCTTAGGTACCCTAACCCTTCGCCTTCTATTCAGTACCAAAATTGTCAAAATTAAAAACGTCAAAGTGACGTACAGTGACGCACCGTAATCGAAAAAATATTTGAAACATCGATTTATGGGATGGGCACAATTATCGATTCGGTTTCGGTATGCGTCACACGATTTTAATCCTATTTGTACTCCCACGAGAAATCCTATTACAACGTTATTCCATTCTGAAAGAAACCTCACATGTTACGCTTATATATAAATGAAATTTCCAAGCTGCGATCATTTCTGGCAGGCGCTGGAAAAGCTAACACTAGTTAAATATTTTCATATATTTTCAAAGTAAAATATTTGTTTTCTGATTAATTTCTCTGCCCTATTTAAAAATAATCAGGCAAAATGATTGACTGTCTGTCTTTGGCGTTCGTTGTCGCCGTTAAAGTATTTAAGAAAACCACACCCAATGGAAAAGTTACGGTGTACCTTGGCAAGCGTGACTTCATTGATCATATAGATTATTGCGATCCCGTGGATGGAGTAGTAGTCGTTGATACCGAGTACCTGAAAGGAAGAAAAGTTTTCAGTCAGGTATTTAAGTGAAATGTGCTTAGTGTTGAAGTGATGGTTTATGTGAAGTGAAAGTTAAATGTGTTTGTTTTATTCAGCTTATTACGACCTACCGCTTTGGTCGTGAAGAGGATGAGGTGATGGGAGTAAAGTTTTCGAAGGAAATGATCCTATCCCAGGAGCAAGTTGTGCCAATGATCAATTCCAAAATGGAATTGACCCCCGTTCAGGAGAAATTATTGAAAAAACTTGGACCCAACGCTTATCCTTTTACATTCAACTTCCCTGATATGGCACCGAGCTCGGTAATAATATTTTGCTACAGTTTTATCCATGCAATCTATTACTTTTAATGTTGTTTGAGACACTTCCTTCAAATAATTCCCAACAAGTAATTATTGTTAACAATAGTATAATTTACAATCACTAATTGATGAGACCAAATTGATTTACCTATTTTCTAACAATAACTATAGTGAAGCTCGTTGACCTCAATTTCTTTATTAAAAAGAAGTTGTTTATTAACTTTTCGATATAAATATTTTAAATACAAATTGTGTTAATTTCAATATCAAGTAATCAGTATCTTGACATATTTGACTTATTATTATAATGCATGTCAATTAATCTGCTGATACTGTGACGTACTTTGTTAGGTGACTCTTCAACCTGCTGAGGAAGACCAAGGCAAGCCGATGGGTGTTGATTACGTTGTACGCACGTTTGTAGGAGAGAGTGATGACCAGAAAACTCATAAGCGAAGCTCTGTTACGCTTGCTATTAAGAAGGTACCTTCTCCGTTTTGTAATGTACTTATAGTAATATTATGTATTTCTTAATAATATTCCATCTTTCAGCTTCAATACGCTCCAAGCAGTCGTGGCCGTCGTCTTCCAAGCTCCCTTGTGAGCAAAGGATTTACGTTCAGCAACGGAAAAATAAGCTTAGAAGTGACACTGGACAAGGAAATCTATTACCACGGAGAAAAAATTGCTGCAAACCTTATTGTTTCCAACAACTCTAGAAAGTCTGTGCGCAACATTCGCGCCATGGTTGTTCAGCACGTTGAGATCACTATGATCAACTCTCAATTTAGCCGCCACGTGGCTTCATTGGAAAGCCGTGAAGGCTGCCCAGTTACACCAGGAGCTAGTCTTTCCAAAACATTCTATCTTGTACCTTTGGCTCGCAGCAATAAAGATATTCGAGGTACGAATTAATAATATAATTTTATTACATACAATTTGAAAATATCATGAATGAACTTTTATTTGATTCGCATTTTAAAGGATAAAACTAATGTTTAAACGGTAAATATAATTTTTTTCTGTTAATGTAATAGGTGTGGCTTTGGATGGACACTTGAAAGATGATGATGTTAATTTGGCTAGTTCTACATTGGTCGCTGAAGGAAAATGCCCTGCTGATGCCATGGGTATTGTGGTGTCCTACTCTGTACGTGTGAAGCTGAATTGTGGAACTTTGGGTGGTGAGCTTGTCACCGATGTTCCATTCAAACTGCTTCATCCCTCTGAAGGTAATAAAGCAAAATGTTTTAATGATTATTACATATCTGACGGAACTCTAAAAGAATTGTAGACAATATATGTCTAAGTGAAATGAAATGAAATAATATTTATTAGAAAGTTGGTTTTTACAAACACTTTTCGAAAGTCAAACTACGCAATCGCTTCAACAAATCCCCACTGTCAGTGGTGCCGAAAGAAGAAGTAACAAGAAACTCCCGAGGAGTTTCTTTTTCCTACTCACAATTACAGACCGCACTTATGGTTATAAAGTGGCTTAATATTAAACTTACATCCAAACAGTCCTATCTTGAAAGTAATCATCAAGTTTGTAATAACCTTTCCGCATTTGATATGGTTTTTAAATTCACGATATGGCATTTCTGTCAATTGTAATGGAATTTTATTATAAATATTAAAAATACATAAAATATTAAGAATAAAAATACTGAAAAAATGTAATCGAACTAGTAACTCATTATCACTAATTTTTATATCTCAAGTTTTTAGCGATTTTTCTATAGAATAAGATGTAAAAACTTTTTTATCCATCTGTCTTATACAGCAACTGATATAAAGTAAAATATTTTTATTTTTTCAATGCAGGAACACAAGATCGTCAACGCTACAATGCTATGAAAAAGATGCAGTCCATTGAAAGACACCGTTATGATAACTCGCTTTATGCAAACGAGGAGGAAGACAACATTGTGTTTGAGGACTTCGCTCGCCTCAGGATGAATGAACCTGAGTAAAACAAAGTTTAAATAGAACAAAAAAAACGTAAAATATGATAAAAAAAAAAGAAAAAAAAATCCTCTCCTTAACATAACATTATAAAATATTACACTTTGTCTTTTCAAAAATGGTTTTCATCATTTATATGTAGGTACTTTCCAAATATTCAAACATAACCGAGAACGATGACAATTTTAAGTTGAATTCATTTTATTCCACATCAGTTTTAATTAACAATATTCGACGCAAAAATAATAAATCATGTGTGACTCGAATTATCATTACTAATATGCCCATTCTTAGTATTATAGAATTTCATAATACAGTATATCTAAACGGTACAATAATAATAATTTACAAAAAAACGTGAATTTGAAATGAAACTAATCCGTCCAGTTCTTATTCAATGCAATAAATATTCACGGGGCTTATATAGCTCTTTCATCTTTGTGTTTTAGTAAATGTATTCACTGATGCTATTTAAATCACTTCATTGTTTTTTTGTTTAAGTAGTATGTTTAAATGTTATTACGATACACTTTTTTGCGGCGTTTAGGTTGACATGCTTAAAGAATTAAATTATTCTCTATTCTCTGCTTTCAACAGCTATGTGCAAATTTTAGTTATCTATAATAACACGCATTATTTCATATCTTTCAAATTGTGCTTCTTTAATATATTTCATACACGCGTAACTAATATTTTGCGGTTTGCTTAAAACATGTAATTCTTACCTTATAATTGCTGTGTTGTGTATTATAAAATTTGAAATAAATTATAACATCACTAAACTGACTTTAATTTTGATCTAAAACAACAAAATCGAGTTATAATTAATCGATGTTGATCCAGGAACGTCTCGTACGTCACTGACAACGTTTAGAAATGCAATTGAGAAGAAGTTACGATGCTCTTTGCATATTGCATTGTATTTATTATCATATGAAGGGGTCGGTATAGCCCCGAACAATCTTTAACCACCCCTCTTTATAAAAGTCAACAATGATTGCAGGTTATTCTTTAATAGTATAAAGTTTGACCATAGTGACGTGTAAAGGGATATTTTAATTTTCTACAGGTAAATAACAAAAACAAATTTTACGAAACGCTACGAGTTATCATTCTTACCTACTTGTATTAGGGACAGTTCGAAACGTCAAACTTCCACACGACAAACCCAGACTATAATCGTACAAGTACCTACGTCTAATTCTATAGGTAATTATCAAACTTGTACTCGGGAATGAAAACGGGAGGCAATACACAAACTTGAGAGTTCTCTATAATATTCTCAAAGGTGTATGAAATCTGATAATAAAATGAATATATATATATTATTCTAAGTTGGTTTTTACGAACACCTCGAAAGTTAAAGTACGCCTTCTACATCAACACGTAATTAACACCACGCCTATCTATCTCTTAGATGAGATCTGAACCTCGCTGTGGGACAGTTATGGGATTGAACAACAACTTACCTACTTAATTAGTTACTTTGAAATTAGACAAAATATGATAAATTTTAATGAAATCAATGTTTTAAATTACTTTCACCGTCCGGTTCATTGTAGGGCTCGTGTGTCTCCTCTTAGTTCTAGAAATAATGATCTAGATTGTATTAAACCACACTGCTTCATGTCGAATTCATGTAAAAGGATACCATTAATCCGAAAGTTAGGAAGTTTCTAGTAACCACGTTAGACAACAATCGAGACGGATGCATACTGTACTCTTAGATACTCGGGGATCATGCACTTATATCATAGTGATATTCTACTCTGGAGTAGAATATTACTATGATATAAGGTGTGAGTAAGTGCGCAGTCTGGACTGCGACCGCGTCCGCTTACAATTAATAGAAGTCGTCTGGCTATTAGAGTTTTGCATCAACTTATTGGCACAACGCTCACGGAAGCCGACGATCTTGAAGCGTTATACTTGAAATTTGAAAAATTAAGTCATAGTTTTCATAATACATAATGTCTACATACGACATAATGTCTACGGATTAATACCTAGTAAGTAAGGTAATGGCAATTAATACCTACTTGCAATGCAATTGAGTAGTAAAATTGCTCATATGAAAATGTCAGGCTCTTGAACTCTCGCTCTTGCTCTTGCTTTTTTTATGTAAAAAGTCGATGAACGAGGATGCTGGTCACCCTATAGCTTGTATGTTGATGTTATCGATGTATTGCCATCTAAGAAGGAGATTGTGATTCTACCTAACTTACTACTGCTACTAATTGGCTCTCCAACAGCAAGACAGAAACAGATTCAGCTAAATTTAGTAGTTGGGTAAGTAGCCAGGCAGGTACTAAAAATTATCACCCTGCAGGAGTACAGTTGCGCTTTATAGGATAGAGCCTAGGAACTTGTATCAGCAGTGACCTGGGGTATTACCTTCTACGTGGGTCAGCAGAGTGCACCACGAGCTGGGAGGTTATCTAAGACTTAAGGATGAAGGCACTCCAAAAATTGTCTTGATTGATAGTATAATTTTTTAGAAAACTAGTTATGTTAGATATTCTATTTAACGTTTAAAACATTGCACTTTACTAAAATTGAGTTGATTCAAATCCAAAACGTCTATTCAAATACAAAGTTCTGCTTGCCTCCAGCTTGCGAAAAACTCACAATGCTCAGTCATTTAGTCTTCTAATTTTTTCGAACACTTAGACTAATTTGTCAGGTGACCTCAAATTTAAAATTTCTTACCTGAAGAAATCGCTTCGTACTTTTACTCATTATATTTAAACAATGAAGCTGACGATAAGTAAAAAAAAACAGTCCATTTAGCTAAATCTTGGTGAATACAAAATTTCTGTAAAGCTTTTGCCCCATCCCCGAATCAATTCGAAAACGTATTTTATGCGCACTACCTGTTTGACGAAACAAGACTATATTCTGTACTCTGTGACTCGTCTAGAGATCTTGTATGGAGCACTGCGTGAACGACTATATTTATACTAGAGAAATACATGAAATTTCGGATCCGGATATGGATACATGATTAATATTTTACCGGTTTCGGTTACGGTTATGGATCTGAAATTATTTCGGATTATTTACGACTTGGAAAATAAATGTAATTACAAAGTTTGACTTTTTTCTAGTTACTATGTACTTAGTATTATAAAAACATAAAAAAAAACAATTGCCTTAAAAATTAAATAATAAAAACTGTCTAAAACGAGAACGACGCGGCTAATGTATCGGCTCGGTAAGCGTAAACCAGTCATAACGTGCTTTATTTAGAAATCCGAAATTATCCGAAACTTTTATCTGATTCGGTTACGATTTGTTTATATTTTTATTCTGGATATCCGATAGTTTCGATCACAGTTACGGAGCTCCATAACATCCTTGGTTTATACTATATTCATAGTCTTACGTTAACAATACACATATAGAATAATATTTCTCAGCCACTAAATTCTCCTACTATTCAAAGATATACGCGAACATTTGTCTAGAAATGAAACAAAAGATCTAAGATAATATTTCTCATACTATTAACTGGTCAAACAAGTTGTGGACAATAGACCACGAAGTAGCACCTTTAATTTAATTGCGAAAAGGGTTCGTCCAAAAACCTGTTTGACCAGCTCGCTGTGGGAAAGGACACCGAATGACCCTCTATTTGCATTTTTGAAGAGTTACCGTTGAATGGTGTCTTTAGAGCGCGACACACTGCAGTACAGTTTGTTGTTTGATTTTACACTGTTTTTACAACAATTTTTACTATTACAATTATTAATTTTTTACAAATTAATTTTATTTCGTACGTAACGATTATTAAAATATGTGTTATAATAAATTATTTGCGTGGGCAGTCTTCGATATTTATTTCATACCGAATTGAACGAACATAAAATGCATCAAACTGTGGCTTAGATAGTTTTTTAAATTCATAAATCATAGATCATAATCATATCATAGATGATGGAACATCATGTATCTCTATAAAATAAAATCTGCCGGTCTGTCTACATGTAGTTATATCTAAAACAATTTCACGGATTTTCGTGCGGCTTTTAAAAATTAATAAAAAGTAAATATAAAAAAATGCTTTAAAAGCCTGAAAAATAAGAAACAATTGTTTCGAATGCGGTTACCAATTGTAATTATTGTACTGAGAATATTTTTTACCAAAGTGAAGCAGTGGCTGATTATAACAAATGTATAAAAAATTAATAATAGATAATATGTGGTTGTAGTGTACAAATCATTGCACTAATAATAATAGTCAAAATAATTGAGTTACTGTAATTTGTAAGGATATACTAGTATACATATTGTTTGCTTGTTTATGCATAAAAATAGAAAATATTTGTAAAAATAAATTTTTATCTACAAATGAAAATCAAAGAAGTCAAAAAATATTACTAACAAATCTCATAATCCGTGTGTTACGAACTCATGCATTCTACTTAACAATATAACCCTTTACATGAACAAGTGTAGAAAATATCTTTTGTATCTATAAAAAACCATCATAAGACACAATCGCCAAAGGAGAGTTTGCAAGGGACATTGGCCACGATTCCCACGTACAGCCGGCATTAGAACTGGTCAAACTGGTTTAGAAAGCCGTAAGGGTGGACACCTCGCGGCCGTTTGCGAGTAGATACATACGTGATAAAGGTTATTTACCGAGGATTTAGGGGCAGTGCTTGAGAACTAGTCATGAAACAATATTTTTTTATTCTGGACGTAAACGTAGTTTATGGTTTTAGACTAAGCGTTCGACACCAACGTGAGATATAAATCAGTAGACTTAATAAAATAACAATAATGATTTTAGTTGTTGGAAAGATGGAAGTGCTGACGTGTTAATATGACAGTACGGTTAAGGAAAATGTTTGTGTTACTATAGTCAAAAAGTGTTTCTTAACCATTGGACATAGTTATTTTTTATGTTGTCGATACAAGAGCGAAGCAAATATTTTAAAGTGTTGTCATTTTCCTAATCGCGTAACTATGTTGCGTTCGTACCGCGCTGGTATTAACAATCACTAAAATATAATAAAAAAAAATAAGTTCTACTCAATTTGTGTCAGTATTAAAGGTTACGTCTCTCACAACTCTGGTATCGAGAAAAGGTGATGAAATATGAAATGCAATACAAACAAAAACACAATACATTACCAAACAAAAGTAACATGCAGATCCATTTTTTTCATTTCAGTCGCGTGCTCACATTTAAATTTAAATAGGGTGTCCCTGGGGAGATGCTGGGACCCTTGCCGTATATTCTTGTTATGGCACTGTAGACTTCTTAGGACCTTCAATATAACGATTCTGCTGCAATTATACGTTTAAGTGGTTTTTTAATATAATTTAACAAATAACTTGCTTAATTACCAACTTTAATTACATATTTACTGATAAAATGAGACATTCCATTTTAGTTTGCAACATCAGTAATGTGTCTATGATCGATTTTAAAAAATGACGACGATTCTGTTCGCAACTTAATGAAATTATTTTCAAATCCAAATAAGTAGATAATATTACACAAATTAAGGTTAACTACAAAACTATATAACTTATTAATATCACTGATTTCTGTGTATAAATATATTTTTTCATTAAGCGTAATTGTCATTTTTAAATTTAGTCACAAGTCATAAAGTTTATAAGTTCTATGATGACAAAAACGTGTACCTATATAATGAAGCGCCCCGCATGTAACGGACTGTCATTGTTTTGTGACTAACGTGACTGTGATCAAATAAAAGATAAATGATAGAAACCAAATAAAAGAAAACGTGGGAAAGTATTTATAGAATTGACCCTAGCGTAGGTACGGTCGTTGCTCGTTCTTTATCAGGTGATACATTATGAATCATATAGAAATATTTTAATAATGTAATATAATATTTTAATCTGAACTAAGCATTGAACATGACTACGGGAAAAATAAATGTCATGTATTCTAAACACCAATAGAATGAAATACCTAAGGATTTTTACCGGAAAATTGTAGATTATCTGAGGCGCAAAAAGATAGTATTACAGGATTCGCATTCATATTTACGTATTATAATTTTTTTTAAGTAAGGTATACTACTCAGAAACTTATATAAAAATTGATTTTAATTTTTTTCTATAACTGTATCTTAAATTCTTAATCTTTTATGTATATACATTTTTATATGCGACATATTTATAACAAATATGATTCGTTTAATTTTGAATTGGCTGTCACCATACATAGATTATATACATTAGATATTAATAAAGTTTAAAAGGTTCTTTTTTTTAATTGTTCGCTATAATATTTATTGTGAAGTTTCTTAGATGATGAAGATTTAAAAGCGTACAAATAGTGACACATTAACTAACTTCATATATAGATTTACCCTTTTTGTTGTAGGTCGCTTTTGTTAAATGGTCGCTTGCCAACAAATGGATTGGACAACTATTTGCTCATTCCATGCCACAAAAACTCACTTAAATATAAACTCAAATTTTAGTTTGCTCGTTTTGATAGCTCTACATATTAATAAAGAAAGTGACTCAAATTTATTTTGTTCACCGGAAAATAGTTTAGTAAGAGAAAGTTTGAAATGAGAAAACTTTTACTTCTTACACAATGTATTTCTTCTAGGCTTTTCTTTTTACCTCTCTAAGATAAAATAAATAACAGGTCACTTAATATAAATAACTATAGCCTAATGTTTAACTATAAACAGGATTAAGATTAATTGGTTGCAAAACGTATGCTTGACCCGTCGCCCGATCTACTACATGTCCCGTAGATGGGTCTAAGAAAAGCCTTGGAACTGAAGCAGCCGGAGTGATCTCTGCCTGATAGTGTTGTCTTACACCCGCGCCATCTTCATATGGTACAAAAACCTTTGCCTCAGGATTCCGTTGCTTATACCGTACAGGCTGTTCCCCTTTTTCCTTTTCATTAACAATTAATACGACTTGATTTCTTTCTTTTGTTGCTGCGTTTTCTTCTCTGTTTTGTGATTCTTTTTGTGGACGTCTTTCTTGTATTTTAGTTGACGTTTTATGGACTTCCAGATTCTCATTTCCTTCTACATCACTATCATTGTACAGAACTTTTTTCTGCTCTTTTTGCTTAAGAACTGGCCTTTGCATAGCTTGTGGTCTCTTTGTTTCATCTGATTTTTCTTTTTCTTGAACTCTTGCCATCCTTGTTTTTATTGGTGCCCGCTTTTCCCTACCACTGTCCTCGTGATGTGTAGGATTTTTCGAATCATAACTAGGATTATCATAATTTGAAGATTGTTCACTTGGTTCTTCATAGGAATCACTAGAATCCAGTTCGCGATATGATCCATCATCATCACCATGATCTGCAGTGTGGCCAGCATGGTTCAAGTCCCAGTAATGTTCGCCATATCCTCCTTTTTTATCTCCCCAGCGAATCTATTAATGATATTGTAATTTAACTTTATTAATAATTAATTTGTAATAAACACAAGAAATAACTTGAAAACAGCTCGTATTATCTTTGCCTGGTGTGTATAATATCGCATCACAACCACTCCGACTAGTTATGCTGTGAAATATTTATTTATTTAACAAAATATTTGTGCTTCGGTTTTTTTGATGTTAGGGTCAGTCATGTTTACAAATGAGGCATTCCATCTCGCACCTCTGGTGTAACAAGATTTATGACTGACAATACTTCTAGTTGTGGGTGTTGTCCAATTTACAGTGGCAAAGAAACGAATATCTTGTGCGTTATTTACTTTCATGGTAAAAGAAAAATTGTAACGTTACAAAAATAAAGAGAACTGACTACTGAAATATGATCGCAACCTGATTTTCTAATACTAGTGGATAAAGTTTGCTCCCCCCGTGAATAAGTTGATATTAATTTCAATTCGAAATTAATGCCTCTATAATATTTATAGTTTATTCTTGACAATTGCAAAATTTCTTGATATAACTAATGCAATAATATAAAACTTAACTAAATATTTGTATATCATAATAATAGTATAGAAAGAACTCACTATTTCAATATTATGAACCACCTTTTTTAACCTTACTTAACAAATAAATCACAAACTATTTAATGAATGATTTCATTTGATGTCAAATATATTAATCGAGTCACTAAAAATATGTTAATTAAACATAAAAAAGCTCTAAATGTAATGAAGTGGTTATGAAAAATAAGTAAGCAAATCAGCAGATACACCATAATGAAGCGCAAGATATTAAAATTAGATATCGATATTTAGAACACATACGCCAGTCAGTGTATAGAAATTAATAATCACATACTTCACAATATCGATTTTAAATCTCGTTATCAAAATAAATTACATATCGATCCTAAATGATATTAATTCCTCTTCTTCGTTATACAGACCCATGGACCATGAACATGGACCCATGGGACACTAGTGGTTTATGATAAACTAGATGGATAATCAGTTAATGAATATTGGTACAGAAATAAAACGTTAAATAAAATATATGCGCAAATGTTTGAACGGATTTGCAATCTGTTGCTTTATAGATAAAAACTAAAAAGTTCTAGCCAATGCTTATGTTTTATAGTGTACGATTATAAAAATGGAGTTATTGTTTTTTAATTCACTGAAATAGAGAGAATAAAAGCAGAAGCAGCGTACTTTAGCAGAGAACAGTCCAGTAGACGGTCTTGAGCGTTCATGCCTTTCAGTGAAGTGGCGATCGCTGCCCAACCGATGACCCTGATTGTAGTCCTCCGCAGACGGGAAGTGTCTATACCTTCAGCCAAGCCAAGCCAAGTGCGACAGAAAAAGAAACACAGAGAAGTTAGAAGACAAAGCGAGGTAAAAAACAATTGTTACTTTTCCCATGTCCCTGTGATTCTTAAAATCTTTCTTCTCATACCGCTGCTCCCAAGTATTCGGGTCCTCGCAAACGTGACCGAACTCTATCTTGTACGGACTCAATTGTACCGAGAAAAAATCCCTACAAAGCAAATTTAACCTATTCACTTTTTGATTTCAACAAGTCTTGATATTGATCGACAAGTCACCTTAGAAGGCAATCCAGGTTTTCAGTGATGCGATAATTAAATAATATATTAATAATATAAAAGTGTATTAGGCAAATTATAATTATTTTACATATGAGCGTTATGCAAGTAAGCAGACGAAGAGAGTGTACATGTGAATATTCTTACTGGAAAAATTTGGCCTGAGATTCAATCGCATACGGTTTGCTTGGTGGAGTCCTGATTGCCACACATCTCACTGGATTCCAATTTGGACCGTAATATAAAAATAGTAAGCACCAGAACCATTTCTGAAATAATAAAAAAATATTATTACTTATACATATTATACATAATACATAATTTTGCTAATATCCTTACTCCCGACTAATAATACGAATTTAATCAAATTTTATACAAATGCACTCGAATTTGCGCTTTTACACTTGACATTGAAGGACACGACAAATCAGTGGTGGCTCAAATCCCATTTCAATCAGGAATTAAGCACAAGAATTTATTGAATTTTAAATCAAATAACTTTATTATTTAAATTATCAAGAATTGAATAATTATTATATAAAATAAATTGATAGTTAATTTCTTACACTTTCGAGCGAACATATAATTATTTTAATTTAAGTTTTAAATTAATTCGGGAGTTTTTTTCAATTACATGTGAATAAAAAGTAACATGGAATCGATATTCAAATCAAGTTACCCTCGTTTTCGGAAGTAAGGCAATATTCTAACAGGAAATTATAAAAAAAGAAAAAAGTATTAATTCTAACTTCAAAGGACAATGAAATCTACTAATCTTAACTAATAAAATTATGTCAAAATGAAAATACCATTTTAAAATAATTACAAAATATTTCGTAAATGTTGATAACGCGAACATTACTATTTTTATCGCGCTAAAATCAGAATCACCTACGTAATTCCAAATTATTAATATTTAAAACGAAAGGGTTAAGTTTTTATAAGTACAGATAACAGATAGATATATGCTACAACTAAAATTACTGTAGAAATTTCACTTTAAATCACTGTTTATATACACGTTTAACACAGATACTGAACAGTATTTAATTTGAATTACGGTTAATAAAATTTAAAATATTTTAAATGCTCGGTACCGTGGTGTCGTGGACGCGTTGTGACATCTTGAGGTATTGACAGTGGGTGAGTGAAAATGGCACCGGCTAGATCATTTATAGAGACGGTTATTTAGATAGTGAACGATAATAAAATAATAGGGACGGTCACTAAGTTTCCTACTTTTGTTTATTTTGGACATTACAGAATTAATTCTCGGTCCTTCATGGAGCAAACGTTCCGTTTGTAATTACAACCTGCTATTATGCAATTTTATTTGAAGTTAATAATATTTTTCTATTATAAACTATTCATAAGTTTAGTGTGCATGAAATTTTCAAAGTTAATAGGTAATATGTATTTTGTATTGTAAAAAACTTTTTTCTACAATTCTGACGGATAATACTTGTAAACGTTACGCATTATTTGAAATTCTTGAATCTGAAATACGAAAATAATGTTTGATATCTAGTTAAAAATTAGCAAAAATTGCAAACGCTACAGATATTCGTTTTATGACATCTAAGCTTATTATTATTTAAAATTATAATCACTGCACACTTTTGACGTTTTAAAAGCGCTGTAATTTTATTGTGACAATTAAGAAGTTGATAATTTCGAACAATGTTGCGAAAAATAATAACCCCTCATTACAGGTTAAATTATATTGACGCGTTAGCGTAAAATTCCGGATTTGAGAGTCCCATATGCCAATTTACCGGCTTTTTACTCGCTGAATATCCACGTAACTGTTTACGTTCGTGTCATTATTGAAAGATTTTCCCCCAGCGACAAAAAAATGTTTAAATATCCAACCAACTAAGCCGGAACTTCCCTGATTGGACAGTTGAGTTTCTAAGCATGGATTCTATTAAAATTACGTGAAATTACATAAACCGTAATTACACGGACTGGTTCCGATCTGTGGTTTAACCGAGATCACTATTTGACTATTTGTAGTCAACAGTTTATCGTTAGACAGTCAGCTGCGTCGCACCATTTGCTTAAAATCAATGTTACGTAACTTGTTACCAAACTAATTGTTAAGGCTCCGTAACGATTAACAACTACTACATAACAGTATTTGGTTACAAGTAAACAGTAGTAAATTATTTGACAAGTTCAATTAGCGTTACCTTAGCTTTGTATCTCTGTGAAAAGAACAAGCTGCATTTTTCACTTTTTCTAGGTCAGTTGCTGAATATAACAATTTTGATATTTTGAATTGGCAGATCTGTAAATTGCCTTGAATAAAATATGAGTAAAGTCGATATGTCAACTTTATTAATCCTATTAACATAGTATAAATTATAACTGAATGTTATTCGGTGCCTATTTCCGTGATAGTAGAAAGCAGTCGCGAGTTCAAATCCCGCATGCAACATAGATGTGTGTATTACAATTTAATTACCACTCGCTTCGGTGAACGAAACCTGCACATCTGAGTTCTCCATAATGTTCTCAATGGTGTGTAAATTCAGCTAACCTACACTTGGCCAGCCTGGCGAACTATGGCCTTAACCCCTCTCATTGTGAGACGAGACCCGAACCCTGTAAAGTTGTAATAATGAAAAATATAAATATAGTTTTCATTGATTGAAACGATATCTGTTTTATAGTTATTAAAAAATTCACTAATTTAATTAATTAATTGAACCATAAATAGTTTGTGTAATTTGGTTTAAAAATATGACAATATCGATTATTGCCATACATTGTCATTAAGCTATCCAATAAGACTACAACAGGCAAGCTATAGTGTACAGACAGTAGTGTTTCACACAAAGAAACGGTCACGATCGGTCAACCGCATCTAACGCGAATAAATAATAAAAGATATGAAATAATTATAAATCATAAATAAAAAATGTAGGTAACGGAAACAGGGCGAAGGTTTTGCCATGTACTTCCGGTCAAATTAAGCATGGCTGTAAACACTTCCCAAGACAATTCGATCAATTCCAGGTTTTTGTATCGTTATTCTAATTGACTGGATTGAGTGCTATAAATGTGTAAGGTCCTTAAATACTGCGCTCGAGTTATCCAACAAGAGTCCTTATAAGTTTGAAGTCAATAGTAATTGGCAAGGGGATTTAGAAAGATCACTTAATTAATTTATTCTATCACAAAACAAAAAAAATATGTATATGATTTCCAATTGATATATTCGAACCGGACGGATACTGAAGATTACTGTACTTATACTAATATTTCAAGTTAATGACATGCATCAAATAAGGTAAAAAAGGCAAATAGGGTGGTATAATGGGCTCCGTACAAACTTGAGTCCAAACCATTTCAAATACGTTTTCACTTTCACCCTATTGGACAACGGACAAGGCACCGGAGGAGGATGCCTCTTAAAAGTGGCTCCATAATCTAGAACCCGGTTTAATCCTGGCGATACGCGTGCGTTGTGATTGGATTTTACTTGTTAGCTTTCATCCTCCTTATAGTACAAACGTGAAATGTTCTTTACGAATTTAGGTGCTTTTATGCTAAGACCCAACAAAAGAACACATGGGATAACTGATTTAATTTTACGTTGTAGCATCCGAGAGCCAGTCAGCTCCGTTTCCTTCTTGTCTGGCAACACAACGGTGATGCCTTTGTTCCGACGAGTTAAAGATGTCCATGGTCCAGCCATTATGTGACTATTGACATTATTTGACACTTTAATTTTAAAGGCGTTCTTATCGCAGCAGTCGGCAAAGCATATCGTACAATAATTTCTTCCAAATAATACCTTGGCTACAAAATAAAACAGACAAAAGGTTCAAGGCTGCGCTGCTGTAATCTAAATCCACGATTCATTAATTTGATTCCATACATAAATTACATTTGCAACCTCAGCAAATCCTTTGCTGTGGAACCCGAAGTCGTTAAATGAAAACGACCAATTATCTGTTAAATAGGTACAAAAGACTTAACTCGAAACTGTATGTTCACATTCTCCATAGTTAAAATGAAAACAGTACCTACTTCTTAAACATAAAAGTTTGCAGTGCTAAAATTTAGAGTAAAGCAAACATGAAAAAGTACAGAAGGTATTTATAAAATCTTATTCTATACTAGCTGTGCCCGCGACTTCGTCCGCGTGGAATTTAACAAAAAAGTTATTTATTTGATATAAAAGTAGCCTAAGTTACTCCTTATTACATCAGCTACCTGTCAGTGAAAGTCCCGTCAAAATCGGTCCAGCCGTTTCAGAGATTAACCGGAACAAACAGACAGACAGAAAAAATTGTAAAAAATGGTATTTTGGTATATTTACCGCATATGCATGTAGTACAAAGCGGTTATTTTAATATTACAAACAGACACTCCAATTTTATTAATTAGTAAGTAAGATTAGTATAGATTACTAAGTTGCTGGTGTCTAGGAACTTTCTAATTCCAAATAGTAAACCTATTATATATATTACATATTCGATTCCAAGAAATGGTACATTTTTATTGTTTTTAAAATGAGCGATAGTACAATAGAATTTACATCCGATTCAAACGGAAGCTGAAGCAGCTTTCACACAACTTATAGGTATAAATTAAGCCAGATAGACAATAAGTTCTTGTGAAACGAACTACGCCGACAGCGGGAAAGTATGTCAGGCAAGTATACTCAGGGCCATAACCTTTTAATCGGCAATAAGTTAATGCCTAAATAAGCTACAGATTTTTTCGTGTTCTAGATACCGATGTCAGGTAACTAACTAGATCTACTACAAAAAATTATTAATTTCAGCAAAACAATTCAATCTTACTTGTTTGTTGTGTATATAAATTGTATATTTAAAGTAAAATGTTTATTGTGCAATGTTGAATTTCGATTGTATCATTAATATTTGTTTAGTGTCTTTAGGAACAGTAATTTAGCGTGCTCCATCGAGAAACTATTATCTGAGTCAATAACGTTCCTATGCAAATAAATCTTACTAGTTTTGATGTAACATATAATAGCTGTTAGGTTAATCTTTATCAGGGCATATAGTAAAAACCGTGCTAAAAATCGGCTCAATACGTGGCAATACATTATTGATTTCTAGAGCGCCATGGAACCAGTAATATGTGTACTTTTAATTATTATGATTTGCTTCGTTGAAAAAAGACATCATGAGAAAACCTGTGGGGACAAGGGAATCTGAGAGTTCTTCATAATATCATCAAAGGCGTGTAAATACTGCGAATCTGTACTTAGCCAACTTGGCGAACTATGGTCATTACCCCTCAACTTATCATGTGTTGTGCCGTAGGACCATTATTAAGATTTTATCTCAAATAAAAAAAAATTGAGGTATTTTATTATGTCACGCATAAGTATGTGGTTTTTGGTTATCACTATCATTCCATAACTTCCTTACGAAGCTTTATGTTGAGGAGAAAAACGTTGGAAGGTGGTTCATTAAGTTTTGAAGCAGGAATACGATAAAGTTCTGCCCATATAAGCTACAAGACTTGAGAGTGGCTGACTTATTATTATCGCAGATATTAAGATGTTTCTCAAATTCAATTAATTACTCTGAATCTCCATTTATCAATTCTTATGATTAAGAGGCACTAAATCTAAATCATGAGGTGTAAGGATCTGCTTTCAGTAAAATTAAAAAGTTTCAGTTGAAGATGTCAAGGAGATTACACTGCACTGTGATTTAGCACTCCATACTTTTGATACTGATGTTTTACGTTTTCTTAAGGATGGAACCCATCACATCCAAAGATGATGAACAGATACTAATTTCCGAAGTGAATCGACGGACGGAAACTGCTAAGAAATAAATTAAAATAAAATATGTATATTCATAACTGTGCATGACTGTACAGTGTCTTTATGCGTACTATCTATGCAGCGCTCACGATCGACGCGATTACAATAAACAAAAATACAATGTTACTTTGTTAGAGAAAGCCGAGTGCAAGTACAGGCGTGATTAAAATACAATATATTTATGTACAGTAACTCAGATATTATTAAATGCTGTAAGAAATTTTATTATTCTATTTACAGTAAAGGACGGAAACTTGCTGGGTATAAGTAGGGTAGGGTATATATGCAATTTTTTTTTTATATAAGTACCCAATTGTAGTGAGAGTACTGATGGTTTACGTGATTTTTTTAATGAACACACCAATAACATATACAAATCAAGACATCACCAACTAGACATACGTCTTCAGAGCTCTGAGCGTATATATACAGCATCATTTTACGTATTGGAGTGATTTTCAATCGTGAAAATTATTTCACAGTGAAGAGAACATTTCTATGCCTTTCAATCGCGTATTTGGACGTCAACAGCGTTGATCAACCCACTCACTTTAACTACAGCGAGCGATTTAGTTTATGGCCTGTATATTGACGATAAGTACCGAGCTTTAAGTTTTTCAAATAATATAATTTATTTTCTTATAGGTTAAAATAAATATTTCCTCAGGTTTTCACCGAATCCAAGCTTTAACGGCATTAATAGCCTTTGTAGTTCAAAATTTATAATTTTTGATACAGGAAATATTCGTATATCTGTTTCTTGAACGGTCTTCGAAATGACCGACGGCTCCATACCTACTTTGTGACAGACAATCGCGGAAATTCTGTTCTCTTTAACATCCCATCCCGTATTGGAAGATCACCATAGCAAATCCGCATTATATGCACTATAGCAAATATCGACCAACCTTTCAGGTCTGTATAACATCAAAACCTTTTAGGCTTTTTAGTTTTATTTTACATAAAATAAGTTAATACTTGACAACGATTCCACCTGATGGTAGGTAAGTGGGGATGAATTCTAAGATTTTGAACGCACTTATAAAAACCTATTCACTCTCAGTTCTTCCAGTTTCTAAAAGTTAATTAATTACAGAGGGAATTTATGGTATTGTTTCTGTTTTATCATAAATTATAACACTTCGCGTTCTCCAACCTCGTCGTGACTTCAAATGGAAAACATATTGAAAGAGAAGACTGGAGGAAGAATTCAAACGAACGGTTATCGAGTTTTTTTTTAATAATATAATGTTTACAAGTTATCCAGAGACTTTGAACAAATATGCAAACCATTCCATATCGCAATTAATCCACTAAAATATATACCTATGACTTGAAGGGAAAATATTGTTGCTTGTAACAAAGTATGAGCTTTCCTAAAATTCAGAAAAAATAAATAATGAACAGACCAGTTAGGTACAGAATCAGAAGCATTATAACCATTTTGCCCAAGGCCAAGTTGCAACATAGTACGATTTAGGTAATAAAACCAATATATGACATACACACAATATAACAAAGCTCCAAGTACCCTTTTGAGTTCGAATAAAAACAGCGTAAGTCATGACCCAGTTATATTTAAGCTGTCACGACACGACTCAGTCACACACCACATAACCGTCGTTATAAAAATGATATAAGCATTTCGCGGATATGATCGAGGTCAATGTCTTCTAGCTTGTATGTATTAAGCAAACTTTTGTCAATTTAAAGTTTATTATTAAATTAATGTTAAATATCTAGCAGGTTTTCGATTCAAAATACTGTATTCATTTCAATTTGCATATGAACGGAATCCCGAAGACCCCGTTTTGTTAATCTTTTATTCATTACATATTATATTAATCTAATAAATATCTTTCGCTAAACTCATTTCACCTATAATATTACTGAACTCGGCTCTCTTCACACAGTCAATTGGGGTAAGGTTCAACCCATCTCGCTAGCCCACTGTAGATAACCCCCCCTTTGAGACAATTATAGAGAATTGTGTTTCCTTTACTGTAACAAGACAAGTAATACCTACATTTTAAATAAGCCCTTTACTAAAAAATCTGGTGCAAGATTCGAACCCCAACGAATAAAGACTATAGCCAAACTACTAAGCTACCGCTGTTGTTATTTAATATAGAAATTAAATCTATATGATACATAATAACGAATTGCGTTTTTTCGGTCATTTCTTACTTACTCCAAATTACTTTTATTGCCAAACTCGCTGTTACCATGCATGAAATATCGTAATGCAACATTACAGTAATGCGTAATAAATTAAGTTTTATTGGGAAGTGCCGGGTTCATATAAGAAATGTGGAAGCATTACGCAAGCTACTGCACTACTTAAGTATTGACAATTTACGTAGATGTTAAGACTTACCAGCACTGGGCGTGGTTGCCACATATGTATGTAAGCGCTTATAGATAGATATCTATGATTGAAAATGTTCACAACCGGTTCCTGCGGCTTCTGACCTGGTATTCTATAGAAGTTTAATATTGAATATAACTTAATAAAAACAGGTAAGGCTATATTTTGTGCCTAACTTTGTCTAAATTAATGAATGCGTTTCAACATCTGAAATTACATCGCTACTTACCATTGTGAGATTGTAGTTAAGAGTTGTATATGTTTACTAATAAACAAATGTAGGTACAGACACAACTATGAGTCCCAAAGTCAAGATGAGTATCGAAATAGATTCATTTCATTATCAAAAAAATAAGTTAATATATCGTAGTAGTACCATGAAGCAATACAATTGGTTGTAAATTTGCTGAACTTTAAACAGAATACAAAGTAAACAATGATAAGCTAAACACTATCCCACTTATTCAAAATATCTTATCGAGTTTTACTTCAATATTATATTTATTTTTATAGCACACTATGAAATCTAGAGGTAGGGGGTACACCGTATCTCATCCACTATTAATTAATAACAAATTACGTTAATTATTTATGGATATTTTCACAAGATTATTTTCGTCCTTCAGTTACCTGTATATCTGATAGAATTAGTAGTTTGGTAAAATGTAGCGCGAGTGGCTGAATGTGTCCATTTACTATTGATATGCTGACCAAAATTAAAGGAGTGTGCGAAACCTTTCAAAATTTTAGTAATTCGTTTAAAATTCCCTTGCAAGATTTGACTCCAACCTAACTAAGTTAAGGTAAAGTTGATTTAAAGAATTTATAACTACTAGGTAAGACAATACTTATCAACAAAATCAATAATTTCATCGGCAGTAGGTATTCTGAAAGCCTTAGAAGTTCTCTCGTGATATCAAAACGATCAAATACGTACGAATATAAACCAATATTAATCTAATATTGATTAAGGTCACGAGGTAGCAATCTGAATTCTTAATTTACTACAAGGTGGCAATTGTTCATGAAATAACGGACGTTGCTTAATAAAAAAAGACGGTTGGCTGAGACAACCATACATAAAACATACTGATATCGATTTTTCAAAAATCGATAACGTAAGGCGGAAAGCTAAATGCCGAGGCCATTAAGTTGAAGCTCTTTAATACCCATAATGGCGTTAAATAGTTCACATATTGCTAATAACATTTATTTTAGTAATAAATTTTTTCAATGCATAAGAATACTGTAGATTTTTCAAAACGTGACGAAAATGCTTTGTTTTTGTAGATTTTACTCAAGGTTAATATTTCTTTTAAAAATAATAATATAGTCTGAGGTAGGTCGTGTGTTATACCAACTTCAACTGGGTATATCTCATTTCTTTTATAAGTAAACAAAAACTTTTAGTTTTTCTGCTATTAATTTTTGAAAGGTAAATACAATAAAAGGAGTTTAATTACAAAAGCATCATAATTATTCCAACAACTTCCCTTCCAAGATGCCAATCCTCCTTGTGATAGGATTTCATGTGTCAAACTTTATATCGAAGTACAATCCTTTTCTAGGAGATATTAAGAAAGTTAATCCTTGCCACAAAGTCACATTCTTCTGTCCACAAAAATAATGTAAAGTGTAAAGCCAAAAGAACTAAAACACAACCAACCCTTGGTACTTAGTATCATAGAATAACCATATCATAGAATAACGTGTTAACAATTCCGATAGCACTCCGACACAGTTTTAACAGAGATCTTAGATAACTTTTAACGCGCTAAAGACCTTTTCACTGGCACCTGAATATTTAAACCAGATCGGTACAGTCTATTGTATCGGATCATTTGAACCGAATCAGCCGGCGAAGCGTAAAATCGTCGAGTAGAAAGTGTTCAAAAACGTTTTCTTCTTAGCTTATAAGAGGAAGACTGACATCGGCATCGTCATTGTGATCACGCCGCTAAAAACCGATATGTATTGCCACACTTTGGTGAGTGTTTTTATTAGATACTCGATTAAGTAGTAGAAGAATGACTTTTTAAATCCGTTTGTTAGCATGACCTAGTCTCGATCAGTCAACGTTGCTTGATTGAGACCTAAGACGCTCTATTCTTTCTCGAGTTAAGTACTTCTCCTCGTGGTACCTACACTGATACTCAACAAACGAGGCAGTTGTGTAAAATTATTTCCATTTGAGTTCCGTAGACTTGGTACCGTCCAGTAGTAGGAGTTTTTGACTGTTTAGCTAACTACCGTCTAAAACATTGAGAAATTACAATCCTATCGTTAGTGAAGAGCTGATGAGGGCCGGTAACGTCTAGTAAAAAAAATTAACTAAGATATGCATAAATTTATCGTATTTTTTTTAAATAATGTACTTAGTTCGCTGCTCTACATTCCTATTTTTCCTCTTGGGTGGCTACTGGAATAGATTTCGTTGCAAGATAAATAGTCCCCTTTTATTCCGTATTCCTTGTTAACTGTTGTTTTATTCTCTTAAATTAATGATCGAAATTCGAGTAGCAGATTTCAACGCCGCGAACTATATGCAACTATATTATATGTGTTTATAAATAACAAGTAAATGCCCAACATAACTAATTTAACGAATTTTAGAGTAAAATAAATCCTCCTAAGATACCACTTACTCTTCATTTCGTACCACACCTGCCACCACCTACCACAAAAAAAAAAAAGGCTGAAAAAACAATCTATATATAGACAACCTAAAATCCGAATCAATCGTTCTTAATTTATTTCGAATACTTTCCATTCGTTCTCCTGTGAGTATAAGAACCTGCAGAGATGACATACTCCGGCGAAGCCTTGAGAAATCTTTGGTAATCGAACTTTGAGCGCAGGTATTTGAAATGCAGAATGATCAGTAGGTTACATTAGAATTTCATATACCTGTTTATGGATTATTTAACAACTCAATAATATGAGCTAACCACGCGATCAATATTTTACAAAAGTATTTACTTGAACTTAATTAAAATCCTGATTATTATCCTAACTTTGGAATACTTTACTTTGCGTGAACTAATCTGTACTTGACCATTTTTTTTCCTACTTATTACATAGTTCTCGCGTTTATTTTCATTGCACTTATTTTTTTAAATTACATCCAGCTTAAACCAATGTTAATTAATCAAACAGCCTTTTACAAAAAAATATTTTAAATTATTTAAAAACGAATCCTACGTTTCATTTATTTTAACATTTGTACATAAATACTTCACTTCCAGAGAAATTAACTAGTAATGCATGTATAAACTTTTCAATGTTCGTTTGATTGAAAGTATCAAAATTCTGTGCTCGGTTGTCGAATGTACAGAAGGGAGTAAAAAATTGCTGCTTCTATGTATGATTCAGATTTTTTTTAGTTTTGTTAATTTATTCTGTATAATCTGTACTTAGTTTTCTCATGAATTCTTGTCAGACTTTCAAAATTTATTATCACTACTATCTTTATTTGTAAAAATTTGTTAAAAGTATCGATATTTTCATGAGTCATGCTGAATCAAGTCTATATTCATATTACAAAGAGAGAGTACCGATTTTGTGAATTTGTGTATATGCGGAAGACAATCTTGCTAACTACGGGACATTATATGAAAAATTCATTCATTTACCATTTGACAGGTACATTATTTCGGGTGGACATGGGTTGTATATCAGTATATGTGTGTTCAACCCGAACGAAGTCGGTACGGGATGCGAGTTATAAATAAATATGTTAATTGACGAATTATAAAAAGCATTAATTTTTTTTTAATTACCTCTATATATATAAAAATTAATGTTTATCTGTATGTCTTTTATAGAATCGTAAACTATGCATTGATCATGTGATGATCTTTAGCAAAGTTGTTGTGCATGAACCCACGAGGGTTTCTGAGTCGGTACGACCAATTTTCGACAGATGGCGCCACTGTTTATTTTAATTGGTGGCCTACCAACGCGCACAGGGTACAGCTAGTACTAAAATATAAGACCATACGTCTACATATGTATACGTCAACTATAATTTTCTTGTTGCCGTAACTTAATTTATCATTAGCTCATTTAAAATTAGAGTATAACAGTTCTTTATACTATAACTACAGTATTGCAATATATTATAACTACAAGTATCAGCCCTGAAACATACTGTCATCTTTCACGAAAATGTAAAAAATAAATTGAGAATTCAATAAAACGTTATCACGTATAGAACCATACCAGAACATAATCATAATTGTTATAGTTTATGTAAGTGGTTACACAAGCGAGTTCGAAATATAATTCCGGTAACCAATAAACGGTACCGTTAGTAACGGTCATTATCATTTTTAATTTCATAATATTATATAACGTATTGCTGGGCAACTAATGCATAATGTAAATCGGCTTTAAACTGGTTTTAATTGATATATGTATATGTTGACATGAATAGCCATTGCTCGAGATACAGAAAGCGGCCATCAGTGTGCAGGAAGTATTGATTAAAACAACAAATTCTGTAGTCTACTTCACAAGTAACAGATAAATTATGGCGTTAAATTTGGAATTTAAAACAGAAATTTTGATCCTCTTAATATACAGAGTATTATATTTTACTGTGTATATTGTCTTATATACATTAATGGAAATAATCTTCCTAAAGTTATTAATATGTTAGTGTTAGCCGAGGTGATATTGGAAACATTTAGTTATTTATCCTTTTGAAATTAGTAAAGAATGATGGCGGTATTGACGGTTGATCACTCATACTTTTATAAAAATTTACAACTTCGTTTGAAGCATCAGTAGTTGTGTTTTTATTGATTGTCTGTTAGTCTATTAGTGTGACTAGTATTTGACAAGATTATTTTTGATAAATATCTGACTGGTACCTAGTGCTAAGTAAGATTTCTATACTAATCTCAGCGGCGTTCACTATGTCAAAGTAAATTGTTCATTAACATACTTCTAATAATAGTTTTCAATACGATATATCTTCAATCAATCAAGTCAATCATTAACTCTGTAGTAATTCCTTTGTCGAATCTATAATCTTTCACACAATTCAATCTTTACACATATTCGTTACTTATTTTTAAGAAACTAAGAAATTGTTTAATTAAGAAGCTATACCTAGAGCCGTCAAACGAGTAAACGCTGCAGAGAACCACCGAGAAGAAAGCGAGGAACCCGTCTCATAATTATCACTCCAACACTGCAAATGAAACTCGTCTTAAAAAATTATAATTGACTCTAGGAGATTGGTAGCTATTCAAACCAAACAACCTCACTTCCACGCACGAGTAACATTAATATTCAACTGGGTGGTACCGGATAAAACAATTTCGAACAGGAGGGATTTGGCACCATAGCCTAGTCCGCTGTTCAATAGGGTCAGCTCAGAAGGTTACCTTGTACTCGAAAATGGATAGATCCCCTTGAACCCTAAAACTCTAGTGTACATATAGTCTTATTCTTTATTATCAGTTCTTCAATTCCACAGCTCATTTTAGCATGCGCAGTAATAGCGGCGTCGGCATGGTCAATGCCGTTCTACCCTGTCCACAGGGTACCGGCACCATTAAGAGTTACCAGATACGCTCCTCACCCGCCACCGCGTAAGATACCCGGTAAGTAAACTAATAAGATGGAATCCACACAGTCGCATAATGACGATTCTGTAATCCGCGATAGGATCATTATAATTACAAGTGATATTGTTAATGTAACCAAAACACCTGGTTTTACCATGATCAATGGTTATTTATTACTATGATAAATGGTTAAACGAGGGTACACTAACCATAGTACATATCGTTATTATAATGTCACCGCTAAGTCAGCCGTAAGTTTTCTTAGTGAGATGTGAGTGAGAAGTGAATAAAAGATTCACTTGAGCATCCTGAACAATCATTTCAAACATAAAAATTTAAAGCTAAAAATCGTGAAAACTGTACATTTTAATTAATGGATACTCACGATGGTCCAAATATCAATAGGAAATAAAAAAATGAGTTCTTAGAAATTCAAACAAGACATTTGTATTTTACGAATAGAAAGTATAATGCTCTAAGTTTGGATAATTTATATACTTAGTTGCGCTGCTGAAGAAATTATTATTGTAATAAAATTTAAGTCACAATAAAAATAGTTTTTCTCAAAATCGTATTAACTATATTGGTACTACAGCGCCTTGGCGTAACCATGATCAGTTGCATATTTCCGTTTCTCGTAAAGATACATATGTTCGTAGTACTTTATGGCATCGTTTAACAATCTGATAACACAGTATGAGAAGTTCCGTTCCTCTAGTTCCAGTGCACGAAGAGGAGTCTGACAGACCGAGGGCCAAGCGCGACCAAGACGACTATGAGGAGCAGCATAACAAGGATTACAGCGGAGTCATCGGCCCCGTGCATACGTTCGTGAAAACCGACAAAAATGCCAATTACAAATGGGGTGTCCGGCACCACGTTGGCGGCAAATACGCGTAGCACGTCTATCGGCAGATTCGAGAACTTTTGTTTTATTATTTATTTGATTGTTATGGTAGAATTAATTGTGGTATTAGTTGGTATTTAATACTTTGTTTTAGAATAATTTTGAGCATAGATTTACAAATTGGTGTTGTTGTTTTTTTTCGGCTTCATTGATTCACTCGCAAGATCCCTGTAAGTTAAATTCTTACAACATGGCAACTAACCCATATTTTTATTTTTTTCATTGCAAAGGAAATAACAATTATGAGTTGCTATCGTAAATTTAAGGAAAATATTAAAACATTTCTTTAGCGAAAAAGGAAATACGAAAACTTCAAAGTCAGTTAATATAAGTGACTAATCACTGACACACAAATGTATCAAGTGATATATTTTTTGACGTTTTCAAACATCATTATTGCTATCAAAATATACTGAGAAAGACTTTTTTAGTGCATTTGTTTACGTACATCGTAACATTATGTGCACATTTTAAATGGTTTTAATATACACTTGTGTGTACAATAAAGCTTTAAAATTCGTTGAATAGAATTAATTAATTTAATTTACATTTTTGAACATTAAAAAAGTAGACTTAACCAGAAACATACTATAGGCAGTAAGCTCAGTACCTTAATTGTAACGAGTTTTGACCTAACAATGAAATTTTAATATTGTTCGACATTTATTACACAGTTATTTTATTACAGTTATATTTATATACAGTTATATTTATAGTTATATTATATTTAATTACGACAGTTATTTTACATATTTTTTTCATTATCAATGACAGTCAGCATTTAGGACATACTTTTTATTAATTTTTCAATTAAACTTTGTTGTTGTTGGTTCCATTATTAAGCCAATGTAGTTAAGAGGTACCTTACGTTAGCTGGTGCTGGATTTCTTTGTTTCATTTGATTTAAGTCTGGCGAGCGTGCTGGCCACCCCAAAACTTGGACTTCGAGCTCAGTGAAATTTTACAATACCACCGCCGCATCGTGAGGAGTGCATTATTGTGCATTAAAGAAAAATCATCCTCAATAAATGAATGACGTGTACTTTCGTACGCGCTCCTAAACAAATACCGCACACTATATACGCTCATTTCCAACAATGTTACACTGAGCGGATCTTTCTCCAGACGATCTCCATACTTTGACCCCGCCATCATCTGATTTAAGACAGAATCTGGACTTATCCGTAAAGGTAACTTTTTCCGAATCATCACCATCCCAATGTAGTTTGACCATTCAAAACATGTTGGAAGTACCTCAAACGTAGTGCGTCACGCAGTTCGTAAGTTTATCCACTGTAGTTCCTGTACTTGCCCGGCTCCAGCACCTCTTTCCTTCCTGAATTGCAATTAAAATAACCATCAGTTAAGAACCTGCTTAATCAGTACGAATGTGCAGGAATGTACTAATTATTTGAGATTATTATTTATCTATTTAAAATTTTAACAACGAGCTAACAGGCCATGTGATGGCAATTAGTTATCTCCACCCTTGCATACCTGTAACCCTGACAAAACAAATTCTGGCTTAACAGCCATTCAAAATCATGTTCAAGTACGTTTTAAACATTTCACGATTGATTTACCAGAGGTCATACTGGTAAAGAACTTTGCCACTGTGCCTGAATACTGAATGAATGGTTTTAATCTGATATAACATGTAATCTTAATCGGATAGATTTATCTCAGAGAGCATGGTTTGTTTGTAATAAAATGAATACTCTGCAAACGAGATATAAGAATTTTTGCAATATAATTCCCCCAATCATTACCGTTATTTTATGATTTTACATAAATAAAATAATATAAATCAAGGCTTACATATATAAATTAAGTTTACACCATGACTTTCTATCGATATATTTTTCTGATTTAAAGCCTTCACCTTTTCTTTCGTTTCCAACTTATCCAACCTCCGGTTTTAAAAAGCTTTGGACCATTTTGCTAATAAATAATCAATATAAAAACAATTACTGACTTTCTTCTAACGATACTCGATAATAATAATATATCTGTTTATCATAGATTTACTTAAATAAAGACTTGAAGATTTCAAAATGAATATCCTAAGAACACTATTGATAGGACGGTGCATATAGGTGCATAAAACAAAGTTATAACTGCATGACCGTGCAATACCTAAAGCAATTAAACGATATAATTAAGAGTAATTAAATATTCGTTTTCGTCACGATTAAAAGATTTTTAGCGCGTTGTTAGCCGAGCGGAATCCGCTTACACGGAGAAATAATACACAACATCAATATACATTTTTATTGCTTAAATAATGTGTAGTTTTGTTAGGTTATTATCTTAATTTTGTTTTATGCATATGATTTACAGAAGTGTGGTATAATAATAGATTTTTTTTATGAATACCGAACAAACCTCTTTTACCCAAAAAAGATGAACAACCTTCTCATTATCAACATTAGTATAATTACATCCGTTTATAACACAATAACTGACTCAACATTAATCATTAATATATTTTAACCATCAAACAATTTCATAATCCGTTTAATATGAATTTGGCATTAAATCGTTTATTTGAGATACACATCACGTCACATAATCACACTCCGTTCAATTAAATTTCACTCTTAATGCTTTGTTTATAAAAATGACTTTGATCAATCACTATTACTTGCGTGGAACGTCTGACACCGTTTCCTTAGACACTCTTTCAACATGCCAACAAGATAACAAAACCTATAATTATTCTTCTGAAACATTAATTGGGCGTTTGTAAAATGTTCACGTAAATACCGAAATTTCTCTCATTAGACTGTCACGTAATATAGAAGGCAAAGTCACAGAGTCATAAGGCCTTTTTCAGAAGTACCACAATCGCATCTCATTGGATTCTTTCACACTAATCATAATGTTATATCGCAACTCGATCCATATTAGAACCAGAATTACACCATACCACACTTCCACCATATCAAGTATCATCGTCATATATTTACAGCCACGAGCACAAGAAAGAGAAAAGAAAGAAAGAAAGAAAAAAGAAAATAAGAACGAGAAAATTGACACGGATGAAAAAAAAACGATAGTAAAAAAAACTTCGTCTATAATTCTACATATTTAAATTTATTATTCTTATATGATCAACAATAATAAATGGCCTTTTTTACATTTATTTTATTTCTTTTTTTTTGATGAAGAATTTATTTTTTCTTTGAAATATTCTTTGATTTCAGTTCATCTAATAATTTAACAAAAAAACTAAAAGTTGCAGGCTTATAGACGAGTAGAGTTTCCGCGCAGCGTAAGGTCACCGAAAACTACGGCCGCTCCTTTTTTACCAATGGCAAATATAACCTCACCACATCTCAATTGCATAGGCAAAAAAAAATACGTGAGCGAACGCAAATTTGTATGCAATCGTATTGCTTAACTTTCCTATGCAATGCATACCTTATTTATGCAAGGTCAATAGACTACCCACCGTAATTTCCACAGTAATTTTACTTACAAATATGATTTTGGATCTGCCGAGCTAACAATCTCGAATGATATATGTTTTGATATGCAATGTGTTTTGCTTGGAAAGTCTATTCCCCACTTCCTTTCTTTCGTGGTCAGCAACGCGATGTTAAAGTTCTTGTGGTGTTTCCCAAGTAACAGATGTAAGGCGATGATCGCTTACATAAAAAGCTAAAATATGAGCTTTTCCCTGAGGGGGCTAAGGCCCCGTTAAACAGTTAAAGGTCAAAAACCAGGTTTCTCATCTTAAACCATGTTGGAAAGGATCTATAACGTCCTACGGTTCATATTGATGGTAGGTGTTGACGACGACATAAAAAATCGTTTTGGCTCCAAAAGATCACGTCTAGTAGCGGTGGCTATTTGAAACATAATCCCCACGTATTAAATGGGGTCAATGGACATGTTCAAGAGAGAAGATGAGAACAGACTACAGTTTGTTAAGCGTACACTTTTGATAATAACATTCTACTCAATCTTGATTTGAAGACTTATATATTATATAGAAATTATATTGGAGAGGACCACTAAGCGGATAAGTAATTCCATTTCGAAAACCGTTGTAATTACGAGGCAGCCCAAGAATTGCTTCAACCATACGGTAGTGATGTTCCCGAAACATTGTGTGATGTTATCGTGAATAGTAATCAAGTTGTTAATTTTAATTTTAACCCAACTCTTTTAATACAAGGCATGTTAAAAAAGAGTTAAAGATATAAGATTCAGCATCGAGTGTGTTAGTTTCGTGTTCGTATCTCCGCATGCTCAAAATCCTGCTTCGCACTAACTGACATTATTTCAGCAAAGCCCACGCAGAGCATTGAATATGACTGCTCTACATGTTCAATGGAATACAACGTTTGTTAACACTGATAAGCATGCACATTCGTTTTATGTAGGCTTTGTCCACATGACAACTGCGCCCTCTCACTCGGCCGCTTGCGAAACTTACGAGTTTTGAGGCGGCCGCTGTGATCTCATGTGACATAATTATCACGCATAATCAACCGGGTTTCTATTGAGTTATCAGTGCGGACCAGATGTGATATAACTTCGATGGAATTTCAGAAAGCAGTTCAGCGTATAAAATCAGTGCATTTTATGCTACTCACACGTAGGACAAATGTAATTTGAGGTCGTGTACTTGTGTCATGACTAAATTTGATTTACATTTTGTTTAAATCTAGAATTCCATTCTAAAACTTCTTTATTCTGTAGGAAATAGAAAACGAATATACAGTTCATATGTTGTTGACTGGTCATGCAGTTCATGGACGTGTAATCAAGCAGCAACTTAACTTATACCTGTCGATCGAAGATGTACACCACCTCTGAGTATCAATCATGCAGTCCACGGATATATCAAAAAATGTAGTCCACAGCTGAGAATTGAAATAAAGAGAAATGAAAGAAGAAGAAAACGAAGGTAAAATGCAACAGTTGACCTCTAAACGGTTCATATCTATATATTGGCATGCTCAAAATCACTTTATTTAAGGCATGTTAAATCGGTATAGTGGTTTCCTACTCCAGGTGAATCTTACAATGTTTTGTCTAGCTGGTAAAAAAAAAATTCATCAAAAATGGGAACAAAGCACGTTAAACAATTTACGGTTGATTTTAAGAGAAGGATAATACCTAGCCTAGCTATGTCGGTAAAGAACCTCAGGTACTTCTGCCCTATAATTTTACCCTACCTATTTTTTTTTTCACAAATATGCATTTCTTAGGTATGCAAATACATAGTAATCCACATTCGAAATAAATATTACTCAACTTTATTTAGTTTAACACTCATATTTAACACTCATAACAACAAACATATTTATTTTAAAATAAAGTTACAAACACCATTGAAAATATTAGTTATTAAGTTGTTTTTTACAAAACTTCCACATGCAATTGTTTTTCATATCTCACTATAAAAGATCTTTTTCGGGTAAGAAAGTAACTGAAACTATACTGGTTTTGGGTGTGATACTGTAACCAATAAACAAAAATAAAAATTCACTAGGAACCGCCAGGCCTCGATAACAAACACCTTTAAATACAAATTAAATAAAAATAAAAAAAAAACGATTACGTCACAATGGACATAATATTAAACTACGCGTAAGTTCATAGTATGGTATTCAAGCTGTATGCAAGTAATTGCAGAATACAATTGACATTCAACATGCATGCATAACATAAAATTCCAAAAGCAAAGCGATTGTTAGTCTTTTATAGAGCAAATAGCAGATGAAAAAACAGACTGGACACCTCTTATTAAATGGACACTGTCGCCTACAAATGCTGCAATGTAGGCATCTGATGAATTAAATCCGTCGCTGTTACCCCTATCTGGTTATATTTCAATACATCTAAGGTCACTATGAAGATTCATATATTATAACATGGAATAAATTCCTCCGAGTTATTTGTAATAATTATTTGATTCAACAATCGACTCGATCGCTAAATATCATCTACGTTTGAAGACGTTAATGCGGTGCTCATTATTCAAGATTGCCGAATCTTCTCATTTTCATCGTTATTAATTACTAAATTTCATAGTACGCTACGTATCTCCAACATTATTTGTAAACTTTTAACAAGGTTCAGTGCTGATTCAATAGAGGCAGATTGTATAATTTGTACAATTCGACTGGCGATGGTCCAGCTATATTTCTGATGTGAAGTCACTTAATTATCAATGCATTTGTGGTTGCCAGGGCACAAAAATCTTCTCAGTTACAGCCGATGGCTTCATCATCACGACTTATGATTTCCACCGCTGAGTTGGGTCTCGAGTCACAATGAAAATGACTATATAATACCACTACGCAGTCAAGTGCTGATTGGCAAACTTCACACAAGCCTTTAAGATAGTTATAGAGATCTCTCAGGTACGCTGACATATTTTCCTTCATTAAAGTAAGCGACAAATAATATCTTATATGCGCATACTAATGAAAATTACGAAGCCGATCAACGAAGTAAGTAATAGCGTCAGTTCAATACTATACATATAACATCGAAATATACATTTAATCAAAATATAAAATCAAATTCAAATCGGCATAATAGGTGGTAATGCAACATTAATCCAACATTTTCTATCATTGATAGAGAAAAAGGACCGCACGCAGCGAGAAGACCTGTATCTAAGTAAGTACATCTGTATTGCGACTATAGAAGAAGAAATGGATCTGTTTCCAAAGTTCTAGCCTATTATCTCGTCGTATTGACATTCACAACGAAAAATTAGAATGGACTATCTTTTCTACAGTTCGCCCTGCCCTCGTGATACCGATCGACTGATACAGATTTTAATAGGTTCCAAATGTCAAACAGATATAGGTATTTGTGTATATCAAATTATAAATCTTATTGTTGGTCGCTTTCACGCGGATATTGCTATTCTGAATCAAATAATTAGACAAATCGACATCCTGTTATTGTTACATTTAAAAATTTTCAAGGTTCAAAAGCTGTTACTTACTGTAAAGGTACCTAATAGGTAACTTTCATTTTTCATTGACATATTAATTTTATGTATAATTACTGTACTGTAACACGCACAGAAAATCCAAAGGTTTCATATAACAGTGCGATGAGATATAAGTAAAGAAATATTACATACATTAATTTCATATCTCGATCGAGACATAGACTCGTAACAACATAATTATGACTGCAGGAGTGATCTGACAGCCAGGAAACAAAGTTTCGAGAGATGGTGCCACAGCTATCTTTAAATAATACACGGTCGAAAGTTTTTCACGTCTTACTTTAATTGATCACTGTCTGCACATGAAGGATATACGAGAAAAAATATTACAAGGGGCTATTATTAACACAATAGAACCGAAAACAATAATTGTTAGAATTTTTGTCTGTTTGTCTGTGCATTTGTTCGCGCTAATCTCAGAAACGGCTTTACCGATTTTGTTTTGGTTTTCACTTGTGCATTGCAGTGAGCATCATTTAATACTTAAATTTTGTTTCATAGCATTTCGTCCGTAAATAAAAAAGTTACAAATTAATTTAAAATAATGTAGGTACTATTTCTTAGCGTAAAGCGTAGGTTTTCCGAAGCGAAGTCTTAAATAAAAATAATCAGAACAATCTGACAATCTTCCTTCGCTTAAGTAGAGTAACTTAAACAAAGTTAATCCAGTTCACCCATTTGAATTTCCTGCCCAAAGTCATGAAATATACTCAAGCAATATAAGGTCCATTAAAAAAAATCAGTGTATAACATCAATGATTGCACTGTCTTTACTTAAGGCTGGTCAGAAAACGGCTAAGGACGTGTACAAACCACGCACAGCAAAGGATTGCGGGTCCGAAATGATTATATTATTGCAGTAAATATTTTACTGAAGATGTAGCCAGATACCTTCAGTACAGGACGATTTTGTAACGGTTCATAGAATACACTATTTTTCGAATTTCTACTGTATAGCAACAATAATCTCCGACAAAATAACGGCCCAAGGATAGTTTAGCATCAACAAACGGCCATGACCAAGTTATAAGAATTCCATTATTACCCTTAGTATATGGAACCCTAAGGTGAGAGACAGTCGAACATAATGAAATCAAAAGCGTTCTCTTTCCGGTTTCTGTACGTACCCTAAAACGTAATCAAACATATCCTTGTAATAAATATGAGCAGTGCTTAAATAACACAAATTACAATCCAAAATGGAACCTTCATAGTAACAACACAATGTAATTATAATACATATCACACTCAATGCTTCAGTGTTAGAGAATGCCGTGACATTTACGAAGAACAGGGAGTACTCAACCTTTCCTTTACATACTCATTCATACCTTACCTATTAAAAGTAGTTTTCGTGTACAATTCATTCGAAACTATCTCAAATTAAACAACAAATGTATCATAAATCTGGAATAAAAGGACGTCAAATACGTTTCAATTAATACGTAAATTTGGAAAGCAGTTGAATAATTTTTTTTTAAATCATTAGAATGTTGTCTAGAAAAAAGTACATCAAATCAGTTTCTAGACAACCTTCTAATGATTTAAGAAAAATTTAATCTACTGCTTTCCAAATACCAATAGCTCCAAATTTAAAATAAAGCACAATACATCCGGTATAGGTTTTAATGTTTAATGTACTATTTATCAAGACGAAATAAGAGGGAAGTTCCGATTTATTTTCTTTATGCTTTGTTGGTATTATTTGATTATAACAAGGTTTCTATATTCTTCACTAAAATAAAAAAAATTCAAATGTAATGTTGGCATTGTAGTCAAAATATCTTAGCTTTAACCTCAAAGGTTACATACACATTTGCCAACCTTGTGATCGTAAAAAACATTTCTTCTTAATGTTTAACGCTAGTTACATATGTGCTGTAAACAATCGTAGCCCAGTGGTTTGAACATTGGTGAAGGATAACAAATCGACAAAGCCAACATATTTGAGAGTTCTCCATAATGTCCTCACGGGTGTGTGAAGTCTCCCAACCAGTGCTTGGCCTGCACTAGGCCAGCGTTGCAGACTGTGACGCCTCTCGTTGTAATAGACCAGGTTCAGCATTGAAATAATATGGTTTGTAATAATGGTGACGTGTTGTTTGTAACTTCTAAGACCTTTGAATGCAGGTAAAGGTTGAGTACCGTTGCAATGAAGATCCGCTCATTGACATCAAAGGTCGTCATTAGTATAGTGAGTATGTTATTACCCATCCTTGGATTTAGCGGGAAGAGAAAGGGAATTCTTATGGAAAATTCTTCGTGCACAATTATTAAATCTATGATCTCTCGAGGCCCCGGACCGTTTTCACATATGTCGATTGTATGTATGTTAGGCACATTTATGTGTAATCTGTGTATGTTTAGAGGTGTAAGGATCTCTAGTTATCCTCGAGCTGAGGTTATTTCACCTGTTCGTGGTGCACCTAGGTAAGCATCAGACGAAACCGTGGCGCATGGCCTGTCCTTTAATCCAGACTATTGACGTACGAGTTGGAATATCCATGAATAAATGCAGAAGCACTTAACAGGTAAGGTTAGGTTCATTCTCAAAACACCAACAGTTTTAATTGCATGTCGTAAGCTGTTTTTGTGCCGTCCGCTTTAAAGTTAATATTTACCTAATTAGTCTTTTCAACAATTTAAGTTTTTATGCCATTGTTAGCGAGGATTTAATGGAATACCGATGTTCCAATTTAATACAGCACTCACGAGCCAGCCTGCTAGTTCTCCCGCCCTCGGCTCTAGAAGGGGTGCCACTATATAAAGTGAGAGTTACCCACACGCACGCTACGACACGATTAACCCGGCGCGTGTGTTGTGGACTCTTACTTGTTATATTTTTACAATAGTTACAAAAGTGTGTGCAATGTTACGGCAGTGTGTTCTTTTTGCCGTGTTAGGGTGTGCGTTGGGAGCGCCTCAGCATCAGTACCAAATTCAACAGCAAGTTAGTATTCATTATGATATTATATCCAAAGTAACGGTGACGTATGTTTTTTTTTTTGGTAATTTTAAAATATTACGATTAGATAGATATAGGTAGATAGATGCATTTGGTTATTAAAAAATAGTCAAACCGATTTCAATTGTATTGAGTTAATAGTGAAATGCCTGAAGGTAGTGAAAATCAATTTAAAATGAAGAGTTATGTATGTATGTTGTTAACCCATTGTCTGCCAGCTACGAGATATCTCGTATTAAGCGTGTGTATCGTAGTGCGTGCTGCAATTTTAGATGAATTACAAATGGGCCATTTCAGTTAAAAAATTTTTAAAAAGGTGAATGAAAAATTTATATGGAGTAAAAAAAACGTATTAATTTTCAGTTTTTATTGTAAAAGGTTAGAAGTTATACGATTAGATTATTACATAGAATTTTATTTATATAAATTTATGAATAAAAATATTATACCTTGACAACCAGGGCAAGACGCTCTAAATATGTCTGGTAGTCAATGGGTTAAGATTATTATCTAGTACCTGGGAGACCGAACTCCGCTCGCCTATTTTTTTTTATGTAAAATCATATTTTTTCGGGGAACATATTTGGATAAAAAACATCAAATCTAATAAAAAAAGTTATAAAAAAATTTAGTTCTACGTAAAATTGCGAGTTTTCAGGAAACTTAACTAAGACGAAGAAGACTTTTAAGACTGAAGGAGCAAAACTAATCTAATTACTAAATTTTATTAAAATCGTTACAGCCGTTTCAGAGATACGCTATATTATATACAAAAATTGCTCATTTAAATACTTCTATAAGATCTTGGAATAAATTCAGTTTTTCCTAATAAAAAAAAATATGTAAAATGTATATATATATTTATATTTATATATATATATATATATTATGTAAAATTTTAATGTAACAAATTGTACTTTAAATTTGAGAAATTTGGATTCGCCAGGTAAATAAATCCTCATACGGAAGTTGCAAATTTTTCAATAAATTTGGCAAATGTTCGTTTGATTACACCTTTAATTTTATAAGTCTAAGTAATCTATTTCTGGTATTAATAGATTTAGCTATTTGTTATTTGTCTAGTCTTCTGAAATGTATATAACAAAACAAATCTCAGGGAATTCAAGAAATCTTTGGGAATTCAAAGAATGGCAAAAATATCAACGCTGATTTTTTCAATGGAGATACCATTGAATTGTTAAAAGAAAATAAAGTATTTTAAATTAAGTGGGTAGTTTCAGGAAACTTCAACAATTATTATTAATCTAGTGAAATTATATTAACAACGGTAAACCAACTAATCGCACATAATCGCAATTGCAACGGAACAGTGAACATCGCAACAAATTGAGTGCAAAATTTTAATTGGACAATGTACAAAGTTATTGGCGTTGAAGTAGTAAAACCATTTTCAACATAATATTTATTTAGAGTAGTAAATTAAATAATTCTATAAGATTTTCATTTAAATTATCTTTATAATATACGAAAATTTAAATGATATACATAAGTAGCATAAAATTATTGCAAAATAAAAGTATAATTAACGGGAACGCAAATTAAATTAGGTATATTAATTTCATATTCAAAGATGCATGATATTTATCTTATATCTTTTGTAGCTGACGGTAAAAAGTTGCATGATTCAAAATCTTAACGAATTTTTTTAAACTTCGATTATTTAGACACGATTTATGTACCGAATAACAGGGTTAATTTGTTGAGAATGCCATTAGATATTAAGTCTGCCCATTATACTTTCTTTTTTTAAGTGCAGTTTCAGTACAAATAAGTATTAAATAAATAAATAATAATAAAAATACATTCAGATACAACCTATTACCTGTTATCATGTATACATATATGTATGGGAGTCACATATACAAATAAATAAATAAACGAATATATATTTTTTACCCTTACCGAGCCACTAAAACAAAATCACAAGCAACAATTACACTTTATTACCATTATGAATCGAGAGTAGATAATTACTGATCATTAGTAAGTTACATCGTAAATATCTATAAAACTTATTTCCTTACACTGCTTAAGAAATACACTTCGTTATTAAACGTACGGAAGCCAGTGTCCTCTAGTTTAACATCACGGCAACTTCTTTTTAGCAGCCATTATGTTATTATGTACGAGTATGTTATAAATTCAATGAAAGTGCATTATCACAGCTATATAAAAATTGATTTATTACCTAAAATAATATTTATTTTAAATAATTTAGCGGTGAAAGTAGACACTAAACAACTTGGAAATTGTCCTATTAGCACTATAAAGTATCTACACGCGCATATTGATCCAAATAAGTCGTGATAAGCTTACGAAAGGCATCGACCGCTTTTAATATTCAAACGAAATACGCAATCAGATACGACTAACAAAATAAAATTACATCGTTAAACGCTATTTTAGTTAGCGAAGCGTTTATAAAATCGTTTATACACATTATGCTAAATTTAACAGACTTCAAAAAAGGTTCTCATTTCGTTTGTATTTCTTTTTATATTTGTTTCCTCAGAACTTCGTAAATTATTAACCGATTTGGAAATATTTCTTTTTTTGTTTGAGAGTTTTACTTCCCGTTTAATCCCGCTTAAATTTTAAGAAAAAGAATCACCTCCAAGGCAGACAATATAGGAGATGTAGCCAAGAAATTCACTTTCTTCATATTGAAGTCAGTTTTTTTTTGTTAAAATATTAACATGCCTTGAACCCGTGTTATCTTGGAATATATTACTATCGAGTCTGAGATCGGTGCTAAGACTATTTTGAGTTTAAAGTCTAGATACGATGTACATTTCTTCAGTATACTTTTTCCTGCCTTAATGCACCAAAGTTGTCGTTTTATTTTATTGTTATAAAGACCACAAAAACAATGACAAGAAAGCTGACCACGTAGATAAGTGGTCACCGCTGACCTTGCATATCACCGCCGTCGAGTGTAACCGATGCATTGCTGGACACGAAGGTGTCGGCGTATTTCCTTGTTAACTATGTAGTTCTGAAGCTTTGCAACGAAGCTCATGAAAACATTTCACGGTTAGTTTTTAAAAGGAGGGTTATAGTTTGATAGTCATATCAAATGTTCAGAGTACTGAAAGCATAGTAATGCAGGAGTACTGGTTTTGAGCTGGATGGGACATGCCTCAGCGATCTATAAAATTATTAATATAATGCCATTACTTCGTCGATGGCTCAGCAGGGTGCACCAAGAGTAAGAGAGGTTAGCTTGCGCTTAAAGGTGGTATGAGCTTTGTATACACTAAATTTCTGCCATTAAATTTCAAGAGAAAAAAGACATTCTTGGAATCCGGCAAAGCATAAAGTATAAATTGGCATGACTGAAAAAATATTAATTTTTTTAACGATCCTGTTAGATTTTTACTTCTGCCGTAAACATAACGTAGCTCTTAAACACTAAAACTTTGTTTTTTCAACAAGCCCTAAACAGTATGGAACTGTCGAATAAGTATGACCACAAAACCCCTACAGTTTTATGAACGCTCAACGTATCCGTCCAAGAGCCCCAATTATCTCGTTACAGCAAATTAACAGCGATAGTCGGTTGCAACCAACCGAAATACTTATGGTTACGAAACGTAACTGTAACAATACAGCCGGTTACGTTGCGCCCGATTTGCTTTAGTTTATTTGTAACACATGCGACCGTTATGCAAATGAACGGCTAGGGATTCATGCGACTCGCTTGTGTACTTAACATTGTAAGCATGAGTATTTCCTAATTAGTTCAGACCCGACATTTGGAACACCATTGGACTTATACGAGTGTTAACTAGTGCAAATAAAATTATGTAAACAGTTATGCAAAGTGGACTCGTTTACAAACCTTTTTGTTCCTATGAAGTGTGGTAATTTACTACTAATAATTAGGGGAAATGTTTTCTAATATGAGTACTTGAAATCTGCCACGTTTACCAGTGGTGTGAGCTACTTTCTAAACGTTTCAATTAAAATGTGTCGGATACAATCAGATATAGCTGTATTTGAGTTAGTGGTCATCTATAGGTGACTAATACAGACTAATTCTGTTTTTTATATTTAGCTGAGATCCGTTGCAAACGTTGCAACGCCTTTAATTTTTTTTTTATTTTGTAATAAACGAAAATTTGAATGATGCTACTTGCGCGCCATCTATAATTATTGTACGTTGATGGTACCATGTCAGAATCTCGAGCAAACCGTTATAATATAATTAGTTAAGGTCCAATTTTAATTGGGCAAACCGCGTTCTATAGATGCTTCTGAAATTGCGGTCCAAATGCATTTAAATTAAAAATAACTGATGTTAACATATTGCATTTATATACTTCATAGACTCATCATTTTGTTAATAATGTTTAATTTCAGTCTGGACTCCTGAAATTCATTCCAATTTGAAATGTTGTTATAGAATGTTATATCTGATTTTCTCAAACCCTATCTCAAAATTGAATTCAATTTTTCAACTGTATTGTATTACGCAGCATTCCTAAGTAGAAGGTTCTAAAAAGTAATAACGTATGTATATTATATAATTCTTCACTTCTCCCAGAACTTTTCAAGTTAAGAGATTGCTGAACTTTCGAAAAAAGTTAATTATAATTTCATTCATTTTTAAAGTATCATACGATGATAAGCAAATTCTTGCAGCAGGATGAAGGTATTCCGCCACACCTACTGAGGCAGTATATAGGGGGGCAGCAGGCGGCGCCCGCGCCCACCCAGACCCAGGTCATCTCCCGCCCTACTCACATCCCCGCACCCACACCAGCGCGCCTCGTAAGTACAAAAGGAACTTAAGTAACGTTATAAATACAGGGATAAGTGTACCATAAAAATGTAAAAAGAAAATAAATCAGTAAAAGTTTTATTTCTTCGTAGGACATTAGTAGTAATAGTAATAATAATAATAATAGATTTTTCTTTGGTATATTTACCGCCCTGTATGAAAACTGAATAGAGTAAATCAATAGTGACGTTTATACCTCGTGTCAATGTTGGGTGATGAATTAAATTTACAGGACTTTGGACAAAGTCAGTAGCAACATGGGTAGTGTCTAAATTTCTTGAACCTTCGACGATGGTTGTAGGTCATTATACTGAAATTTCTTTCAGCCTTACAGCATCCAAAGTGAGGACCAGTACCAGGCCAGGCCCCAATACCAGCCCCAGCAACCACAGCAGTCGCAGCCGCAGTATAGGCCGGCCCCGCAAGCGTACCAGCCCCAAAGGCAACAAGAACAACGTGAGCCCGAGGAATATGATGTGAGTCAATGAAATCTTCTTTAGTCATAATACATCCACAACTTGGAACGGAAATACGTACGTACCTACCAAGTATAAACTAAATCCATATTTTTAAAGTATCATAATTGATAAGCAAATTAATTAATTACCATTCTTAATAATAGACTTGGTACATTTATTTGCTTATTAGTAAACCACTCGAATTTCCTTACGTTCACATATACGAACTGTACCCGAAACAATTGTTACGCGTTTAAGCAGGCGTTACACAAAATTTTCATAATTACCTTTTACATTAAAACGTTATTCATGAGTCACTTTCTGGTAAAATAAATGAAAATCAATGCAATAATTATGATATTCTCGCATTCAGAGGTTCAGATAGGTATACTGTTTTATACTATATTTACATACATATATACCCCGTAGACACTCGACGAAGATACACTGAGATAGTACGTTGTAATCAGATGTGTATTACCAGTAGGTCGGGTCTAGTTTGAATGCAAGAATGTGGAACACAAAAAGTAAGGATGTAATTCTCTGTGAGGAATCCTAAGGCAACACCTAAACGAGGAAGAATATGGTTTGATGACACTAAATAGGTTGCATGGTGTATTAGCAGAACTGTATTAGAATAGGGCTGGATTCGTAGGTAGTGAAAATAAATTCAACAAGGAAGATTTTGAACAGATAACTGTATTGTCCCGAGTCAATTTTGCAACTCTCTTTTACGTCATCATTTTTACAATATTTTTAAACTAATATATTCTTAATGACAGCTTGTCATATAATTAAAGAAAATTATAAATGTTGGTTGCCAACACATGGATATACAATTAAAACCTCACAAGTAACAAAGACTTCATACCGACATTTATAAAACTGCCTCGCCAGGTTCCAAACCAGAACCTTCCCTCGGCAATTGGGTAACGGGATCATTAAATAAACAACCGATTTTTCAAATAATAACGTAACGGTTATGTAATGTTTGAAATAAAAACATTCGAAAATAAATCAATTCGTCACGGGATATCAAACACCAATCAGAATGCGTGATGTAAGTAAAAGCTATTAAAAATCTAAATGATATCTTTGGTAACTGATATTGCAGTATTCGCTTATTGTTTGGTTTGGAAGTGATGACGTTACATCTGAAGCCATGAAGATTTGAAGTAGAACTTCTTGAATAGTTTGAGAAAATAACATTTTGTGTAGTGTATTATTATGGATGATTTTTTAGTATTATATTTAAATTAGCTTTCCAAAATACAACGGGTATATTAAAGATTCGAGCTAGCTTGCTTCCATACCAACGTGCATGAATAATGTAGAGGTTAAGCTGGTAATATAGAACCCATCGACTTCTAAAAGATGAGGTTCCCCTCACACCCCAAAATTAAGTGTTCCTTTTCATAGATCTAGCAAATATCATAATACAAGACATACTTCTCGCATTTAATACCAGATATCGTATAACTAATATAACTTAGTACATATAACTAGTATTATATAGTATCAAATTATCGTCGGATCATTTACCCGGTCCGGACGACTTTCACTGAGAACCTGCTTGTGTCGTATTTATAACTAGGGTATTCACTCTGCATTTACCTTCACAAGTCTGTACAGAGCATAAACCCGCTTATAAGTGGTATCAACAGAGTTGATGTTTGCATTGCTTACTAGAATTTATCATGAAGAACAGTTATAAACGAGAAATATGTTACGGTCAGTACTATAATCAGGTTAACTTGTAGAATAACAGACTATAATAGTAGGCTACTTTTGGAAGTCTCAATCGTGCTAATTTCCTGGATATACTTTTCTGCAACAATGAAGAAATATACACTGGTATATTCCTATGCATGCATAAAAATAATACACAATATTAAATAATAAAAATATAAAGTTAATGTCGTTAGATAGCAATAGGTAATGAAACCTTAGGTAGTATAAGAATTTTTTACACTCTGATATACTTTCAACCCCTTCACCAATTCGCACTGGAGTAAGGCGGTGGAGAATCTCCAGGTCTCCTCAATTACTAACAACAATCCTACCATACGGTGGGCAGCTAACAAGTTTAATTAAAAGTATTTTTATAATAGTATCATTCATAGTTTTAATTTTTTTAAGATATCTACGAAATGTATAAACAGCCATTTTGTTATACTGCAAACTTCAAAATGGCGGTCACGCCGCATTCAAAATGCAACAGTACGAGTAAATTGAGGGCGCTGTTATGTAGACATCACACGTTATGAACAAAATTATTACAGATCGCATCAAACGGTCTGTGCTACGTAAAGTTTCGAAAGTATCTTTATTCACAAAGGATATTATGTAGAACGCATGAGTGATCTCATGATTTGCATCTTAGTAGTGGAAAAATACAAGAACATATAGCGGAAAAATAATTTTAATTAATTTTTTGTATTGAAGGCTACTTGTAGATATAGACCACTCACTACTATTTTCAAACGGCTATTGCAACCAATCAAACCAATAAGTTAATACTGACAACTAGCAGTGGGGTTTTAATCCTCCACGCACCTCTAACTTTTCAACATTATGTGCGTATTAAAAACCAATTATGACTATCACGTATGAAACCATCGTTTGGAAACATGCACAATCTGAGTTCTCCATGGTTTTTTTAAGCTTGACCAGCGTTGGGGACTTTTATTATTTTAGTCTTAACCCTTTTTGAGAAGTTCTGATTATGATAATTGTAACCAATTATAACCTGTACAATCTTTGTATTATTTTTAGCCTCATCCTTCGTACCAGTTCGGATTCGACGTCAATGATGACCAGTACACCAACTACCAAAACCGTAAGGAACAGAGAGACGGTGACGTCATCAAGGGCTCTTACTCTGTGGTAGACAGCGACGGATTCATTAGGACTGTCACTTACACAGCTGATCCCAAGGAAGGTTTCAAGGCCGAGGTATGTTTTCTTTTTGCCACCTTTTAGGATGTTCTGCAAAGATTTAGCATTAATTTACTTTTGGTTGTCATTTAAAAGGTTAAAATATTGACACGAGGTTTTTTGGCACTCTACCCTAGAATTTTTTTTTACAATAATTTCTTATTTTTGGGAGATAATTACAACCTTATATGCGAGACACCTTTCGATGAAACTTTCGATGATAACAAAAACTTTCTAGTTATATGACATGACTTTATTATAGCTGCTTTCTGTTGTTGTTGAGACTTTGTAGAGAGATTTTGGGATGACTCCTGCTTAGGATATTAGTAGATTGATATGAATAGGTTTTGTTTTCCATTAGGTTCTTAATTCTATCGCAAAGTCTTAATTTTCACTAAGCTTTTCCAATGATCACAGGTTTCACGACAGCCCACCGATATTGTTGTGAAGATTCCTACGCCAAAGCCCCAGCTGCAGCCGCAGATTGCCCAACCACAGTCCCAGCCTCACCATGCCCAGCAACAAATTCCCCTCGGCCACGCCCAACAGAGACCGCAGCCCCAACCCCAGCAGTACTATCGCTATGAATGATTATTGTGATTTAGAAGTATATGAAAATGTAATGGTTTTTACACCCTACTAACTTCCACTTATTCTCTTAATTCAGTTTCTCATATTTTCAGTTTTCGTTTTAAATAAGTATAAGTCTATTTCTTCAATACTTTCCATGATACATATTTTTCTTTTTAAAAGAATAAAAAATTACTTGATATTCAGCGTAGCTATTAAATTAATACATTTTATTTATAAGACTAGATTGATTATTTTTTTAGTTTTATAATTGTAACTATATCTGTATAGTGTATAATTTGCTCGTTGTATAAAATTTATAAAACAGCTATTGCCGTACTATAACATCGCTTCTTCCCTTCTGGAATACTCAACATGTCCAATATGTGAAAATCGTTACTATTTATAAGAATGTATTGTTATTTTATTATAATTATTGTTCCCTAGCGTAGGATATGAGACTTTAGTATGCTAAAGGGTTTCCTATTAAACTCCCGCTGATATGTATGGATTATTTGTAAGTGAGTTGTTGTAGGTAATAAATTTTAAAATGAGTAAACATTGTGATTTTGTGTCTTACTTCCAATCATCATCCGCAAACTCAATATCTGTGGAATATCGAGGTGTCAATGAAAATGATACTACTTAATATTATAGAGGATATTATAGAGGATTCCGCGTAGTTTATAGTTTGAAACGTGAGTTATTTTTTACTTCAATGTATTTTTGCTCAATGATTTGTCATCTGATAGACTGAGATTACTATATAAATCAATCCTATTATAATTATCAAAGTGAAATGCCTACAAAATTAATCCATTCGTTCATAGAGAATTTATTAAACCATAGACACCAATATTAATACTCACAATAATAAAATAACGTCGTTTAATTAAACCTTTATTCTTTGATACATTCGTTGTCCAAATTATAAAAATAATTAACATAATTGTTCACTAATATTTAAGTAATTTCAGCTCCAAACAACAGCCGATAAAATAAATATCTATAATAAATTAACAATAATAGATTCAGTCTATTAAATAATTAAATGCACTTTACTCACCGCAAAATGGCCGATAAATTATTGTAACTTGTTAATATTACTATAATTTTTTCGGCAATTTTGTAGATCTTTAAAAATCCCTTGTTAACCAATGGAGTAAACTAAAAAAAAATTGAGCATTGTATGAAAAAATAATAAAAAAATAAAATACTTTTTCAAAGCAAAAGTAATTGAAGCCTGTAGCTTTAGTACTAATAATTCAAAATCTAAAAAATATTATTAAAAATTATCTTACACGTAACAAGTTTTGACATTTATCTGTGTATTAAAATCCAAAACATTAACTGAGACAGTAAGTTAAAATTGGCAATCTTTTACGTTAAATTGAATCAACAATCTACCTACATATCTCCACACATATACAACTACTTAATACAAAAATAACCTAAAATACAATTTCGTTGACATCGAAAGATAACAAACAAAAGAAAACGGTAACATTTTATATATGACATAATTTTAAATGTCGTACTTGTGCTTTTGTAACAAAGTTAGTTATTTTCATATCGTATTTCTTTACTTATAAATAATAAGTAACGATCTGTGTAACAAAATATAGGATTTATTTATTTACCTATAAGTAGGTATTTACTAATCCAGCAAATACTACAATAATTTAACATAACGACATTTTCTAATTTTTTTTAAGTATCAACAAATTTGTACCTCGAATTATATTGAACTCAAATCTGAATCATGGAACTCGAGAGATCGTGTTAGAAATAGGATGTTAATATTGTCGACAATTTCATAATAAATACCAAGAGAAAGGTAAAGATTTTTTACTGAATGATTATTCTGAGTAGTCTATTCACTATTTTGCTTATGGACTACTTAGAAATAGACCAAAACGATAGGCTGTATTTTTATTTCTACACTTGATATACTCAAAATCGATTTCAAAATTGAGTTCAATTTACTGTCTAATTATGGGCTCAAGACAAAACTTGATCTTCACTGGTTAGTAAAGCAGACAAACATGAATGCATTATTATATAAAAATATTCATTTATGGCGTGCGTACATGGATTAGTATATTTCAATTATTTTAATGCCTAAAGTTGAAATCACTATTTTTTAAATTATAAAAACGCAAAATACGAAAAGTTATTTTGACAGAATATTCGCGAAATCTTTATGAATAACTACATCTGAACTAATGTTTTCTTCTGTCATTGAAATATCATTCGGAAATATACTCGTACATCGACCGATCAATAGCGTATAAGCTTTTAGTATAAATACTTATGTATATACTTATATAAACTTTCAAAAAAATAATTGAGTAATTTTAACATGATCACGATTTAAAATTTATAATTTCTACCCTCAAACCAATAATCACCAAAGAATATTTGAAATACCTGTGTGAATATTTACGCATTTATTATTATTTAACCTGTCTTCACACTTACAATAATGTAAGAAAAATATTTAAACCAACATTTGTTAATTTTATCCGTCATACTTTGCGTACATACAGATTTGGACTAAAAACAATATTTAAATTACTTGTGTGCATATTTACGCATATATTATAATATTTAACCTGTCTTCACACTTACAATAATGTAAGAAAAATATTTAAACAAACATTTGTTAATTTTATCCGTCATACTTTGCGTACATACTAATTTGGACTCAAAACAATACTTAAATTACTTGTGTGAATATTTATGCATATATTATAATATTTAACCTGTCTTCACACTTACAATAATGTAAGAAAAATATTTAAACAAACATTTGTTAATTTTATCTGTCATACTTTTCGTACATACTAATTTGGATTTCAAGAACGCCGCTATATTTATATTGAGATTTGATATATTACAGGATTCGTATAGATTCGGTGATACCAAATATAACGTATACTGTAACAGAATAAACCAGTAATTTTAATTTCAATATTTTTTATGCATAACAAAACATTTACTCTACCTATGTGGTAGGATCAGGTCGGCAAACGCATCCAGACTCCACTAGGACGTAGTCTTGACCTGTGAGCGTTACAGGACCCAGGGGTAACACCAGGAACAGATACGGTACATATGTCTGAGTACACGACCCACGCACCATCGAGCATTCACTGGATCTGGGAAAGAACGCCATACGCATTATTGTAATACATACTCGTATATATATCGCATCAGGAAACCTAACATGAACAGTTCAGGAAAGAAAAAGAAGCGGCATAATACAGGAGTATTCTTAGGAAAGAAGCATATTTTCTACTCTAAGTTACTTTCAAAGTCATATTATGACTTTAATATCCATGCACTCTTTGAAATAATCATCCAATTTATTTAATTTTATTAAGCTATTCATCTTATCTTATTCTCTTAACTTTTAAAATCGTAACTTAAATCCTACGTCAAAAAAGTTTTCGTTATTACATTGAGTTAAAAATTAATCTCATGGTGTTATTCAGAAGGATCTATGTATATACGATACACATACAAGAAAAATCCCAACAGTGGAATAAATTCACATTTTCACACAGCGTGTGTAATTTTGTATTATCTCGGTAACCATATTTCTTACTTTGTATATTTATAATCACATATATTATTCGTAACTGATTTAGAGCTTTATTGCGCTAAAATTAATTGTGCTAAATTTAAGCATATCACCATGGTTGGCTTTGAAAAAATTTACTTTTTTTATTATGTTAATAGCCAATAAACGAGCCGACGAACCACCTGTACGAAAGCAGCAAGACCAAAGGTATCACTATGGCTTTGTCGGTTAAGAAATGAGAAGAAAGTAAGAAATAAAATACTGGCTCTCAAGGTCCGCGTCAGAACACGACGAGTCGTTTGGCGGCTGCCTCAAGCAGGAGGGTGGTAGCTAGCCAGGCAGGCTTCACGGAAAGATAATAATACCAGTAATAATAATAATGATTTAAGAATATTGTTGATAATATAATCCTGATGCGAAGCCCTACTACTAAGCAGGCTAGCTTCTGTCGCCTATTACCACACGCTGCTATACCCAGCAATACATCCACTATTGTTAAACTAACCATGTATTAAAAATATTGCCTTATAAATAGCCGTGAATTTGATTTCCGAGTTAAAAGTGGACACTTTTCTATTTGAGATAACAGTTATTCTTGGGTCATGAGTTTCTGTGATGTCTTAGTTGTATACTCTGTCTCCCGCAACACTGGGAATTCTAGCGCGGAGTTGTGATTGTGTGGAGGTTTTTAAAATTATATTATCATTTAGCATCGCGTCTTAAAAAGACACAGGTTGTCAATTTTGTCAATAGAAATACAATGAAACATACTCGCAGACTTCGAACACTACTTGTTGCAGTAAGTCCGGGAACTTCTGCACGATGGTCACAGGCTGGCCCGAGGTGAGTGAGACGCCGTACATCGGCGCGGTGGTGTTGTACCGCGTGCGACATAACCTAGTCCCACCGCAGGTGCTCGTGGCGGCTGGTGTGAGACCTGGCAGGTTTGTTGCACGACCTGGAACACCGTTGTGAAATGGTTCGTGCATCGCGTTATGTGGCATATTCTTCGCATGACGCTGAATAGAAAAAATACTCGATACTCGAAAAACTATTATATACGTTGAAAAGTATCTGAACCGTTTTCAATTTAAAAAAAATATAACACATAATAGGTTCAACTAATTTTCATAATTAAAAAATTATAGCTCCGCAAATAAAAAATATATATATTAAAGATTGAGTCATTACCCCATCTACTTGTTGTTGTAGCTATTGTTGTTGAAGTCCCAAGATCGGAAAAGGTATGAGAATTAAGTTTATCATTACTAACGCTATTAAATTATTTATTTAACACTTTATTGTTTGTACACCAAAACAAAATACACATACAAATGCACAAGAAAGTAATACAAACAATGGGCGGCCTTATCGCTTTAAAGCGATTTCTTCCAGGCAACCCACAAAAGATTAGGACAGCACTAGAAGAAAATAGGTATAGGCGTACATGATAAACATAAATAGCGAAATATAATCAAATAACAAACATACACACATCATTGACACAGCATAGTCAAAAGGTCAAATGACAAATGAAGGAAAGGAAGAAAGAAGAAAGAATTAAGTTAGGAAGGAAGATAGTGATTCTTAAATGATTTTTTAAAAGAAGCCAGGTTATCAGCTTTCCTTACAGCTTGTGGGAGCACATTCCAAAGGCGAATAGCAGTCAGCTGGAAGGATTTATGATAGAAGGAGGAAGTGTGAGAAGGAGTGAGTAAGGTAAGAGTATTTGAGGAACGAAGTAAATGATTGTGGGATAAATAAAGGAATTCAAAGTTACTACGGAGATACGAAGGAGCTGACGGATTAAACAGCACCGAGTACAGAGCAGAAAGAATATGAATATTCCGGCGAAGGCGAATAGGGAGCCACTTGAGTTTAGAACGAAATTCGGAAACATGATCATATTTACGAAGTCCAAATATGAATCTAATACATACATTTTGGAGATGCTCAAGTTTATTAAGTTGCTCCTCATTTAGGTTGAGATAACAGATATCGGCATAGTCAAGAATCGGGAGGAGTAAGGAAGTAGCAAGAGTAATTCTAGTGGACATAGAAAGAAAATTTCTGAGCCTACGCAAGCTACCAATCGCAGCAAACAACTTCTTACTGACATCAGTAATTTGTGGCGTCCAAGATAAACTAGAATCCATAAGAATACCTAGGTTTTTTACAATTTTGGAGTATGGAATTTGGACTCCACCAAAAAATATTGTTGGCAGTACTGATCAATCGATTTTCGAAACAAATCTCTAACTACCTATGATAATTGCTTGTGTTTTTTTAGGATTTACCTTAAGACCGAAAGATTGAGCCCACAGAGCAATTTTATCAAGATTAGAGTTCAAATCTGTAACCGCTTTAGATAGATTCTCAAGTGATGCTTGTGTGTAGATTTGTAAATCGTCTGCATATAAGTGGTAGGACGAAGTAAGTATAGAACAAATCGAGTTGATGAAAATTGCAAAGAGAAGAGGAGACAACACGCCACCTTGCGGTACGCCGGCAGACAATGCAGACCACGTGGAAGATAGATCTTGCACCATAACACGTTGTCGGCGTCCATACAAGTAACTATGAAACCAATCAATAGTGGTCGGAGATATGTTAAGAGAACGCAGTATCCACACAAGGATATCGTGGTTAACACTACTGAAGGCATTGCTAAAGTCTAGCAATGCCAGCACGGTAAGTTGTTTGTTCTCCATGCCATATCGAATGTCATCGGTAACTTTAAGTAAAGCAGTTGTTGTGCTGTGGCCTCGCCGAAAACCTGATTGGAAGGGATTCAATAGATTGTGGGAATGTAGGAAGGAAGTTAATTGTAGTTGGACAAGGCGTTCTAGAATTTTTTACAAAAAGGGAAGTATGGATATTGGGCGGTAGTCAGAAGGAGAGGATGGTTTAGAGTTTTTAGGTAAGGGTATGACTTGGGCTTCTTTCCAACAGAAGGGGAATAAACCGGAAGAGATGGAAAAATTCAGGATAGAGGTAATAATGGGTAAAATTATATCCAATATAAGAAGGATCATTTTTCGGCTTACGCAGTCAGACCCGATGGCATCCGATTGAATAGATAAAATACTGCTCTTAACATCACGATCCGAAAGTTGATTAAAAACAAATGGAGGATAATCAGAGGTGGGAATCATAGAAAGAGTGTTAAGTGTCGAAGATTTCATAGCCGCTGAAATGGGGCTTGACGGTGAGAAATGCTGATTGAGGTAGTTCAAATCAGCTACAGAAATATAGGGCATAGAATTGTTTTGCGATTTCCCAACTCCCAAATTACGTAGGAATTTCCATACCTTGGAAGTATCTCCATCCTGAACTGAATCATGAATATGGCGTCGTTGTGAGTCTCTACACACCGTATTGCAGCGATTCCGAACTAGATTATATTTAGCACGATTTTCATCACTGGGATCAGATTTGAACTTTGATTTAGCGTTAAGTTTTTTTGTAATCAATAATCTAACTTTGTCGGTTAACCACGGAGCTCGCGGATGGCGGACACGAATGCGACGGACAGGAGCTTGGACATCATAGAGTTGAATTAATAATGAATTGAAAATAGCTACCTGTTCGTCGATCGTCTTTCCACTTGAAACCATACTCCAATCTATATTTCCAGCATCCAGGCGAAGATTTTCCACGTCTATGCCACTAAAATTACGTTGTACAATATATTTTGACTTGTTTTTGGGAGGTTTTAAATTATAAGACAAAAACAGAAGGTCGTGATAAGAGAAGGACTCGGCACTGCACTGCCCATGTTTTGCAACAAAATCAGGAGAGGAAACAAATATAAGGTCAAGTAGAGAGGGAGTGCAGCCAGGAGAAAAATGAGTAGCAGACAAAGGGAGAATTTGCATATTAGAAGCATCAATCAACGACCTGAGCCGAGCTGCTCTAGTATCAGATTTGAGTAGGCAGGGGTTAAAATCACCCATAACGATGACATGATCATAGAGGGGTGCCAGATCTTCTAAGGTTTTTTCAAGAGATGGAAAGTAATTAACAGTAATAGATGGACTATAAAACACTCCAAGCAGTAACATTAGTATGGGAGAATAAGAGCTCAACGAAGAGATATTCAGCTTCGTTCTCTATATTAGAAGGGGAATGGGTTAAAATAGAATAAGGAATGTGTGAACGAAGATAAATAGCAACGCCGCCTCCACCTCGACCGGTACGATCGTTACGAATTAGGTGAAAGCCAGGCAAGGAATAGGAAGTGGAAGGCAAGCACGGTTTAAGCTATGATTCCGACACTATAACAGCATGAATATTCTGATTATTATCAAATGTGTAAAGAAGATCGGGGTAATGTGCTGGAATGCTCTGCGCATTTATATGTACGATATTAAAATTTCTCTGAACATCGGAGAAGTGAGATTCTAAAGTTTGATTTAAAGGAGGTATGCTGCTGAAACTGTCGTTACTACTACCATCGTCAGCGTCGGAAGGTAATGACAGGTAAGATAGGTCACTATCACTTTGTGCCATTGTATGTATGGTTATCAATGATAAAATATACAATATAACTAGCAATAAAGATTAAAAAATATATATGTATATATATACAATTCATAATATTTCTACCAACCAGCAGTAAATAAAATTACAAAAAAAAACTATATAAAAATCAAAAGTCGAAGTACCGTAACCACTACCGTTACCGTAACGTAACCGTTTAAATCTATGGTCTATGGTCAGCCAGATCTGTCAATGTCATTGAAATTTATGCTATGCTAAGACAAAAATGTTTCATTGTAATGTGATTTATGTGAGGAATTTATTAAAACACAGTCACATAACTAAATTAGAATGCTTCGAAATAACAATCAAAGAATGGAAAGAAGAAGATTATAAAAAGAAAAACGATTACATGGAAATAACAAAACAAAGACGAGTTATTGAAATATAATATTGGTGGGACATTACTTTTTGATTAATCGTCTAGTTCGTGGAAGAAGCTTGCTGCCGGCTGCTTTCGGGGGTTCCACTGCAGTTTGATGGATCGGAGATGCAATACCAGAAGCAAGGGGTATAGCTTCGAGCTCCGCCAGACTCTCAATACGATGACGCGAGCCATCCGGAGCCAGCACCTAGATACTGCCATCCCTCGACCAACACTTAGTCACTCCAAACCGCTGTCGCGCCGCAAGGAATAGGGTGTGCCTCATTTTAGTCAAAAACTCCGACTGTGTGACTCCAGTACCCTTAAGCTTTGCTTTGGCAAACCACACGCTATCACGCACCGATTTTTGATGGAACTTCACTAAGATGGGCCTTGGCTTCGAATAAGATGGACGTCCCAGTCGATGCGAGCGACTTATACACTCTGTGGAGAATTCAGGCATGTTTAATTTTTCAGAGATGAGAGTGAAGGCGACCACAGATGTATTTTTACTCTTGCTCTCCGGGACACCATGCAGCAGCAACATCTTCCGACGCGAACGCATTTCCTGCCTGTCCAGCTCTCTGTCCAAGAGCTCCATTTGCCTTTGGATCAATTCCATGGAAGACAGGATGTAGCTCCGGAACTCAGCAAATTCAGCGGGCAAAGATGATATTGTTGGTGCTGATGGGCTTCCTTTTCCCAACTCTTGCTGGAACTCATTTAATTTGGTGTTGAACATTTCCTGCATTGCAGCAAAAGAGCCCTTTAGTGACTACATTGTTCAAACAAAGTGATGTGGTTGATATGTGGAGTGAGTTTTTCAAAAGGTTATAATGGTGAGGGTTTTCTTGTGATTTATTATAAGGATATCTTGCTGGTAGGTAGAACAATTCACTGAATCATGTAGTACATTAAAATATTCAAATTAGTAAATATAGCAAAATAAACAAAATTTCCCAAAATTATATAGATGTAACTTATTTTAACGCCTACCCACAAAAAAAAAAGAAAAAAAAACTTAAATTACTTTCATACTAAAAATCTAATAATAAATCAAACGACAAACAGGAACTTTTAACAGTGTTTATTTTATCTGCCAGCATGTTTTTACTTCACATAGTGTAAAAATGTGTCTATCATCTATCGTTTGCAGTTGCAAAATTCTATTGCTTTGAAATAAATCAACATAATGTATACTTATTTTTATTTAAAAGATTATGTACAGATTATTACAACAACGACTTAAAACATTCAACAAAAAATCTAGTTACTTCTTCCATTCCGCCCAAAATTATAGGTCTTTACCTATGAAATTGCCATTTTTCATGAAATAAATGAAGCATATTTTTTTTCTATATTTTTTATTTCTATTAATCAAAGTAATCACTCATGCAATCAATGCATCTTTGCCAACGAATTGGTAGCTTATTGATGCCCTTTGTAATATAAATAAAATTAAAAAAAAATATTTTATTTATGTATATTTAAGTAAAAAAAGTATAGTATATGGGGTTGCCATACACAAAAAGTTGCACCGGAGCAGAGCATTGGACTAAAATGTTTATTTATATTACAATGGGGTTCGCTTGGAAAAAGTAAACCGCATGAAATTTTAATAACAAATATTTATTTGTAACTAAAAACAATACATAATAATTTATGACAGTGATATACAATTTATTTGCCAAACATTTTGATTAATTTTTAAATTAATTTATAAGTAAAGCCAAAAATTAATAACTATTTTAATAATTTTAATTTATGACAAATTATTGTCAACAACAAAGGTTAAAACAAGTAGATTTCGGGCGCCTGGATGGCCTAATCCATCCTATGTAAAATTACTATTGGAAGAAATTCCAATAAAAAATATTTGATAACAGTAACAGACTTAAGATTAACTAGAATTAAATAACCTAGTCTTAAATTAAATCGTAACGTAAATTAAGTTGAATGCCCAGTTCTTCAGTTTGTAAGAAAATAAAATTACATACCAGAACGTAGCAATCCAAAAATTATGAGATTTTAAACCAAAATTATGAAAGTAAAAGGCGGGTGCGGTGTCCTAGCGCACGTTGTAGGTACCGGCAATCCGTTGTTTCAAAAAGAAGGTAGGTAGCAGTAACTCAGAATAATGGCGTCGTCATGATCCATTGTAGTGTTTGAAAAGTAATTTTATCGAAAATAGAAAATTTTTGAAAGTTTATTCAAAATTGAAAAAATTTTAAAATAAAAAAGAACACCGGGAAATCCGGTGTTTTTCACAAAATATCCATTAATTAGAACAAAAGATAGTCAAATGGAATCCATGAGGCAAAGTTAATCATTCATTATATGGCGAATCCACAACAAAATTGAAAAATTAAATGCAACAGCAAGCATTACAGCTTCCAAATCAAAGGCTAGTTACATTATTTTTGAATTAAATTAAAATAGAAAATTTACATTGCGAATGACTGTGACTTTCGAAGATCGGCCAGAAAGTGATTAAAAAATCGGCAACGACGACGTCTCAAAAAATTTAAGAAAATATTTTACCATGGCATCAAGCCATTCAGCCAAACAAATCAAAAAACATAGATCATAGAGTAGAATAACTAAATTAATATCACTAACTGCCAAGAAACAACGCGCATAAGTGCCATCTCAAATTTGATTCCGAAATTAATAGTGCCAAACGTCAAGTGACAGCTTGTCTAATAAGTTGACAGTGACAACGAAATATCGACACCGACAGCCTGACAGCCTTGTCAAAAATGATAAAGGTTAATTTAAAGTTTAAAATTGTAAGCTAATAAGTGAGGTTAGGAATGTAAACAAACTAAGTATGAAATAATTTTGTGCAAAAAGGTTTGCAATATGAATTATATTACGATAGGACATGCATGTAACGTAAAATACGTTACACCTTTTTGAAAAAATCAGCTGGACGGGAGGCAACAAATTCTTCAAAGGCATTTTGTACTGCCTCTCGGGTATTCAATTTTTTCCCGCCAAGAAGTTATCCAAATTCTGGAAAAAGTAGAAGTCTGTAGGCGCAAGGTATGGTGAGTACGGTGGATGACGGAGATCTTCCAACCCCAGCTCTTGTAGCTTAGAGACCGTCTGCTGTGCAGTATGTGGTCGCGCGTTGTCGTGCAGGAGCAGTGGAGCCGAACGATTGACCATAGCTGGTTGGAGACGTGCGAGCTTCGCCATCATTGTGTTCAGTTCTTCACAATACACATCTGCAGTAATGCTCGTCCCATTTGGTAAGAAGCTGTGATGAATTACACCTGCGTTAGACCACCAAACAGTGACCATCACTTTTCTAGGGGTAAGTTTTCGTTTAGGGCATTGTTTGGGTGCTGAACCATGGTCCAACCAACTTGCTGAGCGCTTACGATTGTCGAACAGGATCCATTTCTCGCGTCGGTACTTCACGCTGGCGATCATTAAGTTCGTGGGGTACCCATTTGTCAAGCTTTTTTACCTTGCCAATTTGACGCAAATGGACCAATATTGTTTTGATGTTAATGTCGAAAGCTGCTGCTAATTCAGCTGTAGATTGAGTTTCATCAACTTCCACAATCGCCTTTAATTCGTCATTGTCGACCAAAGTTTTCGGACGACCACGGGGTTCATTTTCAACGTCAACGTCGTTGATGTTGCGTGCCGCTTGTGCCGCTTGTGCCGCTTTGCTGCTACGACGGTACTCATACTCCATAATTACTCGAATTTTTAACGTATCCATGATGACGAAAAATGTTCGAATGCGTTGAAAACTAAACACTAACTATTAAACAAATGACGATTTTAGAAAAAGGAATTCCATGTTTTAAGAATAAAATTAATTTGAAATTAGAATTATCAGCCAAAAAACATTATTTTGATTTGAAATGGCCAGTACAGCAGAGCGGCAATTTCATAGGTAAAGACCTATTATCAAAACATAAATATACATAGGTACTGCCTGGACTCGATAAACTCAAAACTAACCAACAAATATATATATGAAATGATTCACAAGAAAGCTTTAGGTATATGCTATGCAGGAAAAGCTTCTAAAACACGTGATAGAAACTAAGAAATTCTGTTTCAGGTATGGTGACGATTTGAAAAAAATATGACCATTTTTCTAGATGCAAAGGTAATGCGGGTTGTTAGTAACACAAAACTTCGGCATTCCAATCACCTTATCAAGACATAAGTATGTAAGATGAAAACATATATATCATGAATATTTAATAAAAACTTACCGCTTCTATTACTACTAGGTGGTCTGATCTCCCCCTCCGTATATTCAGCGTGCGCGTCTAAGAGCGCCCGCCTCATGAGCGTCGGGTCCAAGGTTCGAACTCCACGGCCTTGTCGCGTTTGTCCCCAAGGCCCCGACTTAAGTGCTTTATTTACTAAATGCCTGAAAACAAAAGTGGTTACAATAAATAAATTGAAACTTTTCTTGACATAAATTTCTCTCAATACGACTCGTTATGTTGCGAACTCGTTATGTGAAACTAGAATAGCTTCACAACAAAAAATATAACAGAAACATCTATCTTCATAATTAACAACTTTTTACGCAGTAAGTGGCGCTATTATAATTGGCGCTAAATAGCGTCAAAGCAAATTGCCTTCCGTTCCGTGCGACGCAAGACAGACGATGTAATAACGGTAATTTTGAAATTACATCGCGAGAAAATTGCCCGAGGCGTTGCTCAGGGTTCACGGTTTGATGGGAAATTTCCCACGCTGAGGCGTTGGCGAGACCCCCCTATATTAAAGTAACGGGACCTTAACAACATATTGTTGTTGTCTGACACAAGCATCCATTTGTCTGTATTTATCCAATCACAACAAATGCCTCAAAATATTCTCAATAATCATTTATCTATAGAACCCAGAACGTTCGACATATATACATAAATATTATTTTCGCTGAACTTCATATATTTATAATATTGATTTATTTCTTATTTTAAGATATGTTTTTTTATTTTACCTAATCACTATTCACCGTTCGATGTAAAAGGTATCTTTGGGCCTAATTCACCCATCCCCAACTATTAACTACTAAATTATTCCAAAACAAGAACGCAAAACACTTATGACATTAGACATTGTAGGTAAAAGAAGCGTTCGAAGGCATACAAAATCTATTGCAAGCAGTTTTAGTTATTTGTATTAATTTACATTTCTTTCAGAAAACAAGACGGGGACATTTGCGATAACAGAGATTCAAGATGCGATATAGATGAGTCAAAATTATTTCTGCTAGCTCGGCGTTCGATGTTGTTGTATTTTCTTTATGAGATGTTCTTTGCTCCATATTATTGCAAATCGTTGAGTATACATTACACTTGTAAAATTAATGGCATCTATTCGTGATTTACTGGTTAAACTGAGATTTGTTTTTCTATTTTAGCGTCTGTATTACTTTGTATCTTTCACGTAAATTCGCCTTTATCTTCTTATCGGCAGCTTTTGTTTTTGAACCTTTTAAATAATCTATACTTTGAATACCTTTGATAACAAAAATGTAGTAAGTAATAATTTATTCTGTGATCATTTATATGTAAATCGTCTTTGTTGTTAACGTTTAAGCTCCACGTAGAATAGTTTCCTGTTGAAACACTACAATTCATATTTACGTCCTAGCGGCCCCGTCCGACTTCGTTCGGTTAGACTATTAATTATTTTTTTTTATTTTTTGCTTCGATTAGACATTGGTCGAAGATCGGTCAAGCCTTTTTTGAGTTATGACGGGATAGATGTGGTATTACATACAGTTTTTTTTAATAATTTCTAGAGGCAGATAGTATTTGGTTTTTCGAATTCTTACGAAGACCATGATACAGGCTAGCGTGTTCTATCTATGCCGTCTCAAGAATTTCGGAATGTCACGGATATTGTTTCAAAACCTCAGTAATAATCGATGTTATCATTAAGTTCATATTGTTTTTTACACTATTAGATAAGATGAAGACCTCTATAAGTAAAACCCGCAGTGAATCATGCCGGGTACTTAAACGTAGCGTAACCTAATTATTATTCTCGTTTGCAGAAGGTATACATGCATTTATGCATATGTAATAGTGTAAATAGGCTACATCCTTAACATTGAAGATAATAAAAAAAAAAAACTATTACAATCAAAATTTTGGCAAAAAAATTTCATTCTCACAAAATAACCATCTAATTTGGCTTCGGATCTCATTTGGCTTGAAGAGAGGGGTAAAAATCAAAATCTATCGCGTTGAAAAACTGTAGGTTGGAATACGCGGAGCACTGTAGGTGGAGTCACTTCACGGCGAACTCACGCGTTGTAGTCCTTAACTGATTGGTTTTTGGTTACTGTAAACTTTAATGGTTGTGTATCGGCCTTTTTAAGATGAGGCTTATTAATCTTAATTAATCTTTATTAATAATAAAAATAAATAAATAAAAGTTGAAACTTTCACCCCCGCACTGGTATTCCCTGTGTTGCGGGTGGCTTGGACATACACAAATATAACATTACAAACATCCATGACCCGAGAACAAACATTTATCTCTCACATAAATGTCTGCCCCGGCCAGGAATCACTACCAACTGGGCTATGGGGTCGTCATGATAAAGAGGATTACAAATATGATGAAAATATTTTACAATGCAAATATACAAACGCGTAAGAAAAAAAGGAACGGAATGTCAGTGATGTTGTTTAGAAACGCTATGGTAACAAAAATAGGGTTGCTTATTTAGAATCATTGTATATATGTAGGGTCGCTACATATGTACCAGACATATATATCTGTAAACTACACTTATACAAATAAATTAATTTGAATTTGAAGTAAACCATAATTTAAAATTTAAAGTGCACAGGATTAGAAAGATCGATTTTCGATTCAAACCACTAGTATATACGTATGTGCGAGCTCAATTTATTAAGTGTATATAGTATGGTCAATTATATATACATGATTATAAAATAATTATTTATCTTGATAAGACATCATTAGATTTCCTGATATGTTATATAGCTTATCATCTGCGCAAACACGTGCTCTCACTATACATACATATATCAATTTTCATTAAGAAGGTCAAGCCCGTTCTTGAGTTATAACGGGACATACAGACAGACGGATAGATAGACAGACAAACATATAGACAGATAGATAATCAAAAATTTTCAAAATGTTCAAATTGATGTCAGTGAGTCATAAACGAATATTTATCATGAAATTTGATAAGAAAAATGGAATGCACAGACAGAGAGATACTACAGATTTATATAGTATATATATTCAGACAAATTATATATTCAGTCAAATATGGACGCGTTTTTACCCTCGCACGAACCGGTCTTCGTTTTCGTCACCACGTGCTGTGGAGTCATTGAACGATATCGACACCGCAGCGAATACTACTTGTTAATGAATCTAGCAAACTAAGGAAATCTGGGTCAAACGCGTCGCGATAGTTTCCATAGATGTGACAAATACTTTTGCGACTGGTTGAATTACACGATATTATTGCTTCTACTGTGGTTTTCATTCATTAAAAAATATCATTGCAAAAGTAGATTATAAAACAGACACACAATTTCACCAAAATCAAGAAAGAATAATTGCTAACACCACCATTGCTCGTGTAGCCGCCTAGCCATTTCCGTAACACTAAATGTACCTATCACCGATGTGTTGCTTACCAAAATGGTGCAATCCATTTCGTAGTCTCACAAATTAAGGTCACCGCTTAACCCACCTTGAAATTATTATTGTTATGTTAGTGAGTAAATACAGGTTAAATCGGATGATTACATTTTTAACGCTAATAATTTAAATTCCAAATAGCATAAGACCAAAGACAAGCAGAAGGAAGTTTACCTTCAAACTTCTTGATAGTGAAATAATGACCTGATAGAAAGAAGATATAATACTTGTAATATTACAATTGGCAAATTGGCAATACAAAGTGTATAATAAAAAGTATAATTTCCAAAGAAAACAACTGACCATCCCCTTTGTAATGATAATGAAAAACACGTAAAATATAAAAGCACCTACTTTACAGTATTTTATATTTTAGGAAAACTTACAGCTAGACATAGAATAATGTAAGGAAAATAACATATGAAGGCCAATATGAGTACCTATTATATTTACAAAACGCATTTATTTTACGCAACAATAACTAGTTATTAATATGTTCATCAAATAACAACTTTGACTCAAACACAACCCTCAAGTCGCAAATTGATGTAACACGAGAAATGTTGGAATTTCTAATCTTATAATTTGTAACGATTGATTGGGGCTTACGAGTAAGCGAGCATACCTAGCATTTTAATACGTTTAGATCCAGTTTGTTTACTAAGCATGATAATATGTTTCGAACCTACGAAGATCACTTTGTAGAAGTTGTGCACACTGGTAAGATTTTATTGGACGTAATATTTTCATATCTTCAGCGTATAGTAAAATTTTTGAATTAATAAAGCAAGTAGATACATCATTCATAGAAATATTAAATAAAACAGGACCTAGCAGAGAACCTTGTGATACACCTAAGGGGATTGGTATAGCTGATGATGTGTACCCTTTAAGAACCACAATCTGACACCTGTTCCTGACATAAGACCTGAATCATCTATAAAGGTTGCCCCTTATACCGACAAAATGTAGCTTGCGTAGTAATATTATGGGATCAATTCTGTCAAAACATTTGCTATAATTTGTATATATAACATCAACCTGTGAGGGTTCAGACATATGCTCAGATAAGTAATTGCTACACAGAATTAGGTTTGATGTTGTGGACCTACCTTTCAAAAATCCGTGCTGTTGTGGTATGAAGGTATGCTTTAAGTAAGCATATAGCTCGTTAAAAACGATCTTTTCGAGAACTTTAGCAAGGAAGCATAACTTGGAAATAGGTCTATAGTTTTCTACTACATCCTTGGGTCCCTTTATAGGCATCGGAGTGATGTATGTTGATTTTCACATAACGAGAACCTCGCCTTCGGATACAGAGCGTCTATAAAGTATGGATAGGGGTACCGCGAGGCTCTTGGCGCACTTAACTATAATATAGCTGGAATATTATCTGGACCGCTAGATTTATTTAAATCAAGAGATTCTAATAAAATAATTACCTCTTCAGGAATGACATCGATTTCCGTTATATCCATAGATGATGAGCTATCCCCTGTAATGTCACATGAATCATTCACATCCATCACATCGGTGTGGTTCAAGAATGTTGGATAAAAATAATCTGATGAATGTTGACCGAACCGTAACACCGCAGGGATTGAGTTGTTATGATTTCTCGACTTAATATAGTTCCAGAAAGCTTTAGATTCATCGAAATATTATTCTCAACATTGACAATATAATCTGTGAACAAGTTAACTTCCAGTGCTTTAGCACCACTTCTTAGGAGTATAAAAACTTGAAGGTCATATCGCTAACCGTAAGTTTTATATTTTAAATGAAACTTATATTTTTCTTTTAGCATTTTTAACAGCGGTTTTTATACCATGGAGGGTATTTTTTCGTGGAGGTAAGTAATTTGGAGGGGATATAAGTGTTACGGAGGTTATAAAGTAAGTAAAAGAAAAATGACAAGTCATTTTCTAGTCTTCTAGAAGACAGTTCATGATGCCAATTGATTGCAGTAATTTTTGAGGTTAAAGAGTTATAATCGCCAGAATGATACAAATATTTCGTGTAGGAAAGAGGTTTTAATGTATGTAGTTTTATGAAGTCAGCGGATATTCTATGCGATGGGTGATGTGAGTCTTCCAGCACTAAAGAAGTTTCACAGCGGGATGTTAATAGCGAATCGTTACAAAGGACTAAATCTAAAATTCTGTAGTTACTATTTTATTATTATTAAAATTATACTGAGACAGATTACATAAATAAATTTCGTCAAAGAAGTCATATTAAATCGAACCTGAAATATCATCAGCAGTATATGAGCTATTTGAGGGTTCCAAGTTAGGTTAGGCATATTAAAGTGTGAAGGACGGCAGAATAAAAGAGTAATAACCTTCCAAACTTCATTCAAGATTTAAAGAATAACAATTACAACAGCACATATACATAAAGCACCTAGCTTACTATTATGAGAAGATTTAGCCTGTGAGTGGACTGACGTTGTCTATCGCACTCATAAGCTTCCTACTAGGCTTCAGAGAGGACTGCCAGGGGCTATCGCACTCCTTTGCCTACGATACCTGAGGACTGACGTTGTCTATCACTCAGGCTCGCTGCCTAGCTAATGCTTAATAAGAACGGCTTACCGGCTTATATAATCTCCTCGCGTCGAGTGCTTGGAGTCGATGGAGGGGCCGCATCAAGTGAGACAAATAGTCGGTATGCGAAAGATAAAGTATTCGAATCCATGCGTATTGTATCGCACCTTTAGAATGAAAGTGACTTAACTCGAAATTCCTGAAATTCCAGATTTTACTATAACTTAAAAAAGCCTACTCTAAAAACTCATGGTGAAACAGAGCCCGTATTATGAGTGAGAAAGGGAAAAAGGGAAAGCCTCATCCATCAGTTTCTTTAAATTTACTCAAGACCATACATTTTTGAAAACTTTCTTCGTCATTTCCCATAAATTGCAATTTTTGAGTTAAGTCCTTTTCATTCTAAGGGTGCGGTATGTACTTCGTGCTACAAGTGTAAAATAATGATAAACTTATCACATGGATGGTTCAGAGTTATGCCCGGAAGATTACCGGAGAAGGTGACTAATTGAGAGGACAGAGAGCTGCCTCTACTTTGGCCGCAAATATAAACTGTACATACATAGATGCAGCCGGTAATTAAACTTGGGTTTACGACAGTGAAGAGTCAGTGTTATCCATAAGTCCTCAGTATTTGAAAACTAATCATTACGTACCTCACCGGCAAGCTCTCGGCGAACAGCGATCAGTACACCCCCTCCCAGCCTTTGTCCAGTATGGGTATAGTTACGATCACGTCGCCAAACGGTATAACGTTCGTCTAAGAGTTTACTGTCATGTATACCCTCAAGCCGCCATGTCTCCGTAAACATATAACACCATAAGAATTAATACAAACGTTTAGATAGAAAACAGATGTTTTCGTTCGCAAGCCACGTACGATTTGATAGTATATGTTAATAGCTATATGTAAAGTAAAAAATATAGGCACTGCATAGTTATGTAATGGTAAGGAGTCATAAAGTACAATTTGTTAACATTAAAGAAGCATGACAAGTCATAAATCGCTGCGAATAATAAAATGAAAAAAGGGTGGCAATAAAATCATTAGCGATGGCAAAGGAAAAATATAGAATAGAACAAAGCTAAGCGGTCATGCGAGCGAGACGAGGTGATAGTATACGCAATCGGTAAGAGGAGATGCGCTGGCGCAAGACAGGTAGATAAGCATAAAACCAGATTGCAAGCGAGTAGGTGTTTCTCAAACTTCGTTTGCGGACTACATATAATAACAAAGAATGCAAACTAAGTATTATAAAGAGCGCTAAGGTAACCATTACAGTAGTTTTTTCAGATCTGTTTCCGATTTTATAATCAAAGCATGAGAAATAAGGCTATTTCTTACAAAAAATTTGCAACCCTTTACCCAAATAAAAGCAAACCCCCACTCCCTTACTTGAATTTTTGATTTATTTAGAAGTGATTTATTATCGGGGTTTAGGTGGTCGTTGAAGAAAATAGGTTTGTCACCACAGAGGCTTAAGTCTGCTAGGGCGATTGTGCGTTTTTTCGCAGCTGCCACGAATTCATCCTTTATGTACGTGCAGTGCACCGAGACGATGATGGTTTTATTATGCTTGTTGTTGCTCAAGAGCACCCTCACTATATAATTAATTTCATCCTTAGGAATAATGCAGTCTATAAGGGCTCCAAGCTTACCGAACAATTCAAATAAGTTTTCCGATGACGATACAGGAACCCCTTTAATTTCAATATTGTTGAGATGAGATCTTGGTTCAGACTCATTGGTTTCCAGCTGATCGAAGCGTTGCTGTAGCCGTAAGAGATCATTTTTAGGTTTTAGGAAACCCTGCACCTCTTGACTGATTTCGAAGACTCTGCTGGTAAGTGTTTCCATTGCATCTTAGATGAAGTCTACGGAGGTTTTTACTTCTGAGATTTCAGGCTTCAGTTGCTTAAGATCCGCTAAATCAGTCTTTATGGTTTTCAAGTCAGCTACATATATCTGCTTGTATAGCCTTTACAGTTTCCGTAAGCGACAAAAGAGATGACATCTGTATGGATAACCTTTTTAGTTCGACGGCTATGCTTTCTATGTCAAACGGTGTAGGAGATTTTGCTCCAGTGTTTTTACAAGTTGAACACTTCCGTGTATTCGTTCTGTCACCCAGCCTACGGTATCCGTTTTCTGTTACACCGGCGCAGGGGAAATCAAATTGTCCCTGACAAACAGAACACTGAACGCCGTCTCTAAAATCAGAAACACAAAGTGCACAGCAAACATTTTGAAGATTGTGAATCACTGGACAGCAGCGCAAGATAGTGATGCCGACAAACGTCTGTACGGTCCGCCGTCCACGGACTGACTGTATCAGTAGTATCGACAGTCTGACCATATTCAATCTTTGCTTATTAATCAGATAAAATTGGATTGTCATTTGTTTTGTTAGATTGTTGTTATATGTGTTTCACTGTTACTATAATCACACCATATCGTCGCGGCAAAAGTAGTCTGTGAATGGGCTTGTTATTTCAAATGGGTTGTAGTACAAAAAAGCGACTTTACTGTAGTTTCTTTTTCTTAAACTTTTATTGCTGACCCGCTGGCTGGATTGGCATTTTCTTTGTAGCAAGTACGTTTTGTCCTTGGTTTGCAGTGAATTTTATCAATAAAAATTTAAGTATGCCATGTAAGACCCTTGAGGAAGAGTTGCAGTTGGAATTACTGTAGCCTAATTGCTGGCCATCATAGGATCATCACAAATCATATCCTTTACAAAGCTGGGGTCGAGTCTTCTCACGCATTAAGAGGCGGTAAGGACATTCTCAACCACACAAGTAAAGGTTGCCAAACCTTACACACCTTCTAGAAATTTATCGTAAGAAGCAAATTCAAAAAAAAGAAGAAATCGAAACTGTAATTAATTTGTAACAAGTCAGGATTCGATTCCGAACTTGTTGTGTAGGAAATCAACATTTTTACCACACACATATATATAATACATATATGGCTACTGCTTTATCGAGCCAAGAAACCTGAATACAATTCTTTACTGGGAAACACATGTTTTTAACATAAAATTTGTTTCAGAGTCTTTGTATGTCAAGTGAATTTGTGTGTGCATGCCATCTACAATAAACTATGCCATCTACAATAGAGTTTGTGAACGTTGGGGTGCGATCTAGATCTTGCATATATAGACGTAGAATTCAAGACTATATGATCCGTGTGAATAATCTCGTGATTTGTAATAAATTTGCATCCGCCTACTTAATTAATTATTAGAGCAAAATATATTCCAGCACTGAAAACATCCATGTGTTGTTGTGGAACAGTTTTTAGATGTGTGTTGCAAAATATTGTGTATATTTTTTAATTATGTAGTACTTAAAAATTAACATGAATTTCATTTATGATTACCATTTACTGCTCTGGTGACTTAAATATAATGATGAAGGTATCTTGATTTATAGTTATTATCTTGATCTTGATTTATTGAGAGTTGTGATTTAATATGTTATTTTCCGTAAATTCAAATAAGTTTGTAAATTCAGAATAGAAGAGTACAAGTAGCAACAGTTACCTAGGATAAGAACTGCCATCGGGTCCTGGACAATCGTTTTCTAGCAAAGCATCGCCCCAGGTGTACTTAAGTCGTGGTCCGCAGTCTGCCACGACGCAGCCCGCAAGGAAGCCCTGGAATTCACAGACAATAATAATGAATCTCGGTTTCTAATCTGTATTGAACAAGCGTGTCTATGCCATAGTACTGTGTAATCAAAAGAATTTTAGCTTTGAATATTTTAGAATTTATTGTATTCCTCACAATTGTATATGTCAACATATATAACTTAATGATTTTATCATACGTAAATGACATTGAAAGCGGCTGTACAATAATTTTTTTTTGCATAATACATGCGATGAGACAATGTCTTTTTTGTATTTTTGATGCCTTATACAAAAATTATCTTCACAAAATGTTATATAAAATATTTACAAAATGGAATGAAAGAAAATGGAAGATTTCTGTGATAATACCTTGATTTTCACTTAGAGAAACATTATTGCCGAAACCAGTTATGACATCGTTCAGAAATGTACAATGTTTGTAATACCGGAGAATCTTTTTTATCTTTTCGGCTATAGTAGTACTAAACTTGAACACAACCACATTGCTTATTACTTTTGATTTTTTTATTTATATTTTAGTAAGTAGTCTTACATCAAATGGTAGTAAAAGTCACGATTATTGAACGATAGTGAAACTTAATTTGTCGTATTGAATCAATTCGTCATTGTTCATTACGCTTCTGCTGAAAAACGGTTTACAAGCACTTGAATGTAATTATCTAAATAATACGCGTCATATCACCGGACAAACTCATTACAATACGTAAAATATTATATAAAAATGTAAATATTTCTTTGAAATCCTTTAAAGAAATTTAAGATGTTATTTTCGGTAAATTCAAATGAGTTCGTAAATGCAGAATAGAAAATAGTTACAAGTTGCAACAGTTACCTATGATTAGGACTGCCATCAGATTCTGGAGAAAAAGCCGTATTTGGCTCTTCAACAATTATATTTTTGTATATGTAAAATCAAAGGTCCGCCATTAAAACATAACCCTTTTTCTACTACATAATTGATATTTCATTATTGATATGCAACTAAGAACAATATTTACTTATACTACATGTTACGCCCTTGGTGTCAGTGTGGGTGGTGAATGTCAATATGTGGAAGTGAACTTGCTATCACGTGACTCATCTTCGCGTTTGGCTGCTTTTAAGCAGCAAATTTTTTTATTCATCGACTGAGCTGAGAGGAAGTACCTCATTTGTATGTATCACTGGAAACCAAACTCTGCGCGATACGTAAGTTTGCTTCAATTGATATACTATACTCGAACAATAGACATTTTTGAGGCACCAGATTTTATCTGCTTATTTCGTTCCAATTCATAATCATTTCTTCGTATAAGTATTTTATCAATAGCTTTTTCACAGGTCATTTTTTGCTTCTAACACCGTTATACATTTATTTGATGCTATTTACCGTTCGCCGTTTCCGTGGGAATTGAATTACAACGTACAATATGGTTTTAGTACTATGATGGCGCTAATTAAGTCTATATTAAAAAAATCGGTACTCCATTCACGCAACATTAGCAGATATACCAAATTATGG